>OW240914.1:51428208-51457124 GCA_933207985.1 Pelobates cultripes
TAAGGACACTGACTGCTATTCAATCTCTATATAGCAGTGAAAAAGATTATTTTTTAAATCAAGCTATTGTGACACCAGATCTAATTAGTGGCACTGGTCAGCGTATCCACTGTTAGCGTAACACACCCGCTTTAAGGACACTGACTGCTGTTCAATCTATAACAGTGAAAAAAGTGTTTTGTTTTTTTAAATCCAAGCTTTGTGTCACCAGATCTAATTGGTGGCACTGGTCACCGTATCCACTGTTTTTTTTTTGTTTTTTTTTGGTTTCAAAGCTGTTTATTAGTTGCAGCAATAAGATACAATGTACTGGGCACGCAGGTCCATACAAGATATGAGTTATCAACACATAACTGCGGCATTCAAACAAAATATAACGGACACGCAGGTCCTTGCGAAATTCCAGTGTTCAACAATTAAACAGTGTTATATTAGTAATCAGAAGCTTAGGGTAACTGTGAACTTCGAGCTGGTTTAGTCAATATGTTGCTAAGATTGCTATCATGAATTGGGATAATGATAGGTCGTGGACTGAGTTCGGCTTATTGGGGGTTTTTCATATCAACTGTCTGAGGCATTGGATTGTGCTTCGTGGGAGGTACAAGGGTGTTTAAAGGGCGTCCATGAGCATGTAATAGGTTATGCTCGGATATGCTGTCTTGTTAGTCGAGTGTGTCCTGTTGTGTCCAGCAGGGCTATTAGAGGTTATCTCCTTTTTAGCTAATTAGGTAATAAGTGCATGTCCGATTTCTTCGGGGCGGTTTAGTATTGAGGTCTGTTTGTCCGGGGAGATCATCTTATGTCAGTAGTGCGGCCGTCCCTATACCGTTCCCTAGGTAACCGTATCCACTGTTAGCGTAACACACCCGCTTTAAGGACACTGACTGCTATTCAATCTATAACAGTAAAAAAAGTTTTTTGTTTTTAAATCCAAGCTATTGTGACACCAGATCTAATTAGTGGCACTTGTCAGCGCATCCACTGTTAGCGTAACACACCCGCTTTAAGGACACTGACTGCTATTCAATCTATAACAGTGAAAAAAGATTATTTTTTTTTTAAATCCAAACTATTGTGACACCAGATTTAATTAGTGGTACTTGTCAGCGTATCCACTGTTAGCGTAACACACCCGCTTTAAGGACACTGACTGCTATTCAATCTATAACAGAAAAAAAAGTTTTTTGTTTTTAAATCCAAGCTATTGTGACACCAGATCTAATTAGTGGCACTTGTCAGCGTATCCACTGTTAGCGTAACACACCCGCTTTAAGGACACCGACTGCTATTCAATCTATAACAGTGAAAAAAAGTTTTTTGTTTTTTAAATCCAAACTATTGTGACACCAGATCTAATTAGTGGCACTTGTCAGCGTATCCACTGTTAGCGTAACACACCCGCTTTAAGGACACTGACTGCTATTCAATCTATAACAGTGAAAAAAAGTTTTTTGTTTTTTTAAACCAAACTATTGTGACACCAGATCTAATTAGTGGCACTTGTCAGCGTATCCACTGTTAGCGTAACACACCCGCTTTAAGGACACTGACTGCTATTCAATCTATAACAGTAAAAAAGTTTTTTGTTTTTAAATCCAAGCTATTGTGACACAGGATCTAATTAGTGGCACTTGTCAGCGTATCCACCGTTAGCGTAACACACCCGCTTTAAGGACACTGACTGCTATTCAATCTATAACAGTAAAAAAAAGTTTTTTGTTTTTAAATCCAAGCTATTGTGACACCAGATCTAATTAGTGGCACTTGTCAGCGTATCCACTGTTAGCGTAACACACCCGCTTAAGGACACTGACTGCTATTCAATCTATAACAGTAAAAAAAGTTTTTTGTTTTTAAATCCAAGCTATTGTGACACCAGATGTAATTGGTGGCACTGACTGGGGAATGGGCACAGTATGCACTGTGAGCCTGACACAGAAGCTGGCAGCAGTGGCAGACAACTGACTGCTATTCAATCTATAACAGTGAAAAAAGTTTTTTGTTTTTAAATCCAAGCTATTGTGACACCAGATGTAATTGGTGGCACTGACTGGGGAAATGGGCACTGTGAGCCTGACACAGAAGCTGGCAGCAGTGGCAGACAGCTAAGTGCATTTACATTACATAGAAAAAAAAAATCCAAAAAAAGCATACCCTTATCCCTAACCTAGCTATGCTTTTCCCTATCTTATGAACAGCAGCTACACTTTCCCTCCTCTTACTAAGCATGCAGCTTGAGAATGAATCTAAAATGGATGCTGTCCAGTAGGTGGGAGGGTCTGCTAGGGAGGCTGTGCTGCTAATTGGCTGGAATGTGTCTGCTGACTGTGAGGTACAGGGTCAAAGTTTACTCAATGATGACGAATAGGGGGCGGGTCGAACCGCGCATATGTTCGCCCGCCGTGGCGAACGCGAACATGCTATGTTCGCCAGGAACCGTTCGCCGGCGAACCGTTCGGTACATCACTAATTGCTACCAACAAAGCTGTTTTAAAGTCAATATCTTCAAAGAAACTTCTTGCAAAGGTTCAAAGGGCGACGCGCACATTGCCTTAAGCAATGCAGCTAAATCCCATGTGGGAAAGGCAGAAAGACGAGGAGGACGTTTAAGATAAACAGACTTGAAGAATCTATGAAGAAGTCTGTTTGATGACAAATCCTTTAACAAAAAATGACCGAGGGCCAACACTTGAAGTTTAAGTGATGATACACTAAGGCCTGAGTTGAAGCCTGATTGAAGAAAAGCCAGGGTACAAGGAATGGAAGACCAACCTTCAGAGTCCCTAGATAGGCACCACTGTAAAAACTTTTACCAGATTCTGAGGTAAATCTTCGTTGTAGAACTACCAGTGGAGGCAAGGCGGGTGTCACAGATCGCATCTGAAATACCCTGCTCTTGCAGCAGCCAAGCCATCACTCGAAACATCCTTCCAAGTTTACTGGGTGTTCCAATAAGGGAGAACCCAATGAGAGACTGCCAAGTGATTGATTTTGGAAAACTAGCTCCATTTTGGCCAGTAAGGGAGAATAGCTAAAACCTTTGCCTTGTCTGCCCGTATCTTTTGTACAATTCAAGCTATTAAAGCTACAGGAGGAAAGATGTAAGAGGAAACAACCCACTTGTACAGTACTGCCACTTACGACAGGAAAAAAAAATGCATATTCACATTATAATAGTACTAGGCTCAGTGCAGGAAGCCGGCATCCTGCAAACCCCAGGTTAGTGGTCAAACTAGTAGCAAACGGTTTGATCATTTACACAGGGGGCTGCTTCATCACTTCTGGCACCATAACCACTACAGCTCACTGTAGTGGTAATGGTGTTTGGAGTTGTACTTCAGCTGACAAGCATGCACATGTCTCCAGTCTTTCACTACAATAGTGCTGGATTCTAATCTTGTTTTATACAATGGGAACAAGAAAAACAGACATCCAATGCAGACAATGCAGTATAGAAGCTTAATCCCCTCCGCCAGGACGGTGGTTATGTATGATATGACCATATAAAGTTAGTGAGATAGACATGAATAGAAAACATAACTTTTTAAAAGCTACAAAAAAGGCGATTGTGCAATAATAAATACCCTTGTGTTTATAGAACTAGGGAAAATGCTGTCGAACAAAAACGTGAGGCAAATGCTGGACACGTTAGCGCTAGAAAATGTAAGAGAGGGAGTGTGTATTAGGAAACCACACAAAGGTAGAGAGAATCCGGAAAGCTTGCAAACGCCGGGAACTATAAGCAAGGAATATGCATACACCTGCTCCTGCAATAGTCATTAACAAACAGCTGCAGATCAGAGACAGACAGACTCCTGCAGAGTGTGTATTGTGTCTTAACCTCCCAGCTGGGTCGAACCATCATTAAATTTACATTAATTCCATGTGGCCAAACTGATTCCCTCTACTGTGCCTGGAAGGAGCAGAATACAGAACTCATACCATGAAAGCTAAGCAAGCGCACTTTCGGTGCTACAAATGTGATAGCGTGCGCTGGACGATAATTGCAGAGTGATGAGAATGATATAGAGAAAAGAAAATGAGAATGATAGCTGTTACTATTTTTTTTTTAAATATATATATAAATAAATAAAAAGCATATGTACACACTGTGTGTATATATATATATATATATATATATATATATATTTTTTTTTTTATTATTTTTTTTTACCCACACACACAATGGCTAGAAAATTATTTCCAACTGCAAGCACAGCACAAACAGTTTAAATACAATCTAAAGCATGAAGCAGTATATTCCATTAGTTCAGAAACTCTGAGAGGTATATTAAGTGTAATCACTGTAATACATTCTGCCTTTAAAATGAGATGCTCATTTGATAAAAGCACAGGCTGTGTCTAGAGTTCTCTCTTGATAATTAGAAATGAAGAGCCCCTTCTTGGTTTCTGTTTGGGATCAGAATGCCATTGATGAACAGTAAACTAGAAAGGAACGAGGACAGAAGTGAATAAACAACAGGTGTAGTGTTTGGTTTCACTCCGAGAAGGAAAACACAGGAAGGTCAGCTGGCCTCCTTTGTTAAAGGGACACAGCTTTATAACCCCCATGTAGGCAGGTATGACAAAACGCATTGAAGCAAAACCAGAGAAAATGAGAATGGGCAAACGCTCAAAAACTCCATAATTTGCCCTTCAGGTCGTACCAGCTCAGGTCTCAAAAACGTTTTTTTGCTCACTTGTGCCATTAGAGAAAGAACTCCTACCATTTCCATTTCAGACTGATCCCTCCCAGGTCCGAGAAGATAAGGTGCTAAATAACTGAAATTTGGACAAAAAGTTTTATCACCCATATTCATCCTAATACAAAATCAATGAATTACTAAATAACGAAAAAAGATTAAAAACAAACAGCATCATGAACTAAATTATTTTATTTACTTTGTAATGCAATAATGTCACTAAGTGGCCAGGTGAATTGTACAGACTTACTCATTAAGTAGATTGGAATCATTGCTTTCCCTAGGGATGTGCATGGGAAAAATATTTGGTTCGGCATTCCGAAATTCGGGACTTTGGGTAAGTGTAGGTTTAGGGGTAGGGTTAGGGCTACCCTACCCCAACCACTAACCTTAACCCTACCCCTAAGCCTACTCCAACCCGTAAACCTACCCCAACCCCAACCCTCTCCTGTTTTGCCACTTTTCAGAAATTCAAAGCACTTCAGCAATCCGAAATTCGGCACTTCAGAAATTCGGAAGAATCCAAATGTCCGAATTTCTGAAATTCGGCCCCATACCGCAGTCCAGAGGCAAACAAACAGTCATAAATGGTACCTGTAAAATCGACTCACTCCCCAAATCATCACCCATAGGTAGCAGACAATGGGCTAAAACATGGAGAGGGGGACGCAACACTGACCACTAATTCCCCCATCCTTCGGCTGTTGATTGATGGAAAGCAGAGGAACACTTCAAGCAATCTAATAACTAGAGCCCAAGGTAGGTTACAGTGGCAGGAGTGGCCTGGCACCCTCCCAATGTAAGTAGGCAAAGTGTTTGCAAACAGTTTGACAATTTATCGGCTGTCTGAAGATATTTAACTTACAGAGTTGTTGTTTCTGATTTCTCTCAGGGTACAAGTTATACATGCATATTTATTCCACAAGTGATAACTTAAGGTCTACACAGAATCTGAGAAGTAGTTAACCTTCAACACTCCAGATGTTGCAGACTACATCTCACCTGATGCTTTGCCAGCTTTATGGCTGTAAGAGCATTGCGGGAGATGCAGTCCACAACAAGTTTACCTACCCCTGGCTCTACTTGGTACACCTACCCCATATATATCCAAATCCCCATATTAACATTGGATTCATACTTTAACTTACCTCATCTGTAAATATGGACATATCATGAGACTTTCAATGTTCAAGCAAAATCATTAATAAACTACATCAACATCTTTGTGCCATAATTTACAGTGTGTGGGGGAAAAAGAATCCCACAATAAAGCATTTATCACATTATATATTCTACAGTCTATGGTAAAACAATTAGAAATAATAAAGAAGTTCTAAAAATTTACATACTCCTTATGGGTTTAATTGGACATTTTTTAGTGCAAAGATACCTAAGCTTGGTATACATGTTTAGAGTTGTGGGAGGGGCTTTTATTACCCCCCGCCCCCTTCCTACCCTGCCGTCAATGGTCTGGCGATCTGCATGCAGCTACTTCAGTTGCATACGGACCGCCATCTTACAAACTTACTTGTCCGCGCGGAACTGCTGCTGTCTCCTGCCCTGCTGTTGGCTGTCTCCTGCTCTGCGGTTTGTCCAGTTGCTCAGGATCTCCCACTGTAGGCTCCGTTTCTCCTGCTTCAATCTTCTTTACGGTAAACTGACCTGAAAGCACCCGCTAACCTTTCCATGGCGTCATCAGTTTGATCCTGTGCATTTTTCGTTCATTTGTTTATTTTGGTTATGTTAATTTTAATTTGTTGGTTTCAAAACCATTCGAACGCTTGCCTCAGGTTCCATTCGTGAAAAGCTTTTGGGTTAAATGACCGCATGGTACCATTTTGTTAGTCTCATTCCCTACGAACGGTGACTTAGGTTAGACATACGAAAGCATTCACATGATTCAAATGAAAGGATACGTATTAGGTACTATGCAGACACGAAAGCTCTATGCCATGTAGAACATTTGTATCTTTTACTTTACACTCGCATGACTTAAGGGGTCTCAGCGAGACATTAGTTTATTTTAAAAACGAATGCCCCACGAGGGTCACAAGCTCTGATTTAGTACGAACTAAAACGTTTGAACGCCAATTAAGTTCTGACTGTATAATACAAATCACATTCGTATTTCGAACGAACAATATAAAATAGATCCTTAGCTTGTGGCCCTCTAGTGCTCAGTACCTATTACTACAGTATGTCTCCTTGTTTGCCCTTTCTATGCTCTGCATTCAAGCAGGTTAAAATTGGTTATCCAGGCTATGGTCAAATTAAAAGTTCAATGTTATTTATAAGTGAATGGTCATACGTTATTTATACGTATATTGTCAATGAATTTCAGGTCCTCTTGTTACTGTATTATAGATGGGTTTCTCTCTGTCAGTGGACATCAGGTTACGGTTTATCATTCTGGCAATAGATGGTTCTAAAGGCCAACACCCATCCTCCACGCAGAGGTAGTATGTCCCTTGGGCCAAAGCATAGTTAGCTGCCTCGGATAGTTGCTTACTTATCACGCCGAATCTGTCTTATGCTTTAAAGGTCGCCGAGAGGCTAACACCCTGCCACAATGTTCGGTGGCCACGAAATCCCCTCGTGCCAACACATAGATAGAGCCTCTCAAGCTGCTTGGCAACTAGCAGGGCCTCATCTGTCACCAAGTTCGTGAATTGCTTCACCACTTGGCACTAGCTAGCCAGCCAGTTTGATACAAGCAAATTATTGCTATATTTTCAGTATGTCTCAGAATCCAGAAGAATGTGATGACATGTCACTTCCCAGCACTCCAGTCAGGTCCACTACACCTGCACATAGAGGTGATATCTATAGCCCTGATTCACACAGGTCATGGAACATTCCATGTATAACGGCAGAACTACACAGGGGTAACATTCCTTTCCCAGCAACAGCTAGGAAAGAGGTGTTGTTACGACTCATGCATACTAACTGATAAATCTGATGCTGGTGAGGGCATGAGTAGCTCAAACAACTATGATCTCCATGCAATGATATCATCACTTGTGTACTCTATGGGAAAGACTAGAAACACATAGTCTTGCTATACCATCAATGGGCCCTCCCCGCTACTGAACCACAAGACCACTTACATGGTGCCATCGAATTTCAAAAAAAGATATCCTGGAAGGCTAAGACATTAACTTAGTCTCTCTTTTGATTGCCTCCCAGGATATTGTTGAATATCTGTTGTACTGAAGGCCAGGGATCCAAGACTGAGTAAGAAACGGTTTATCCCTTTTTTAATTCCAGGCATTCCTACTGCCTCACGACTAGCCAAAGCCGCCCCATCGTTCCAAGACCTAATAATGGATTAGAGGAGTTGTTGACCCATAGCCAAGCATTGTCAAAAATGGCTCTATCATTTAACCTTTGTCGATCCTATGATAAGGCCTTCTCATTATACAAGAGGTTATTATCTGAAAATAACTGTCAACATGTCTGATATAACATCACTGGTAGGATGTACTACTTTTTACCACCTTAAGTTAAGACTCTCTCACAATACTATCAAGTTATACCTGACATCACATACAACATCACATCTTCTCTACTTTTCCAAACAATTTCAGCTTCCTATCATCTTAAACGATCAAGACTATACTTTAAGGTATACAAAAAGCAAGCGGTCCAACCACACAACAAATGTTACCAATCCATAAACAATTATTCCAAGACTTACTAGACTCAGCCCCCTTTGAACCTAACACTAATGTAGTCATCAAAACAGCTATTTACCCAGCTTTTTATGGGTTTCTCTGGTCAACAACAGAAACAACTCCCAGAAATGTCTTAAAAGATCCTATCTGGTCAAACATCATTACATATTATCTCTACCCATCTCTAAAACTAGTCAATGAGTTAATATTCCATATTACCCCACTCACAATAAATAGTGCCCTCTTAAAGTTTTGGATTCATTCTATCACTACCTACACTACCATTACAACCTTTACGGTCATTACACAAGTCTATCCTGAGGACCTGAAAATGTATGTTATATGTACGGTTATTACTAATGAGACTAGGTTTGAAACCTAGTTAATATTCTGGACATTCTTTTAGGATAGGAGCGGCTTCTACAGCATCCAGCCAAGACATACAAGTGCAGGTCATTAAATCACTGGGTCGATGGAAATCATCAGCTGATTCATTGTATATACCACAACCTGTAAAGGAAATGCGTCAGGCTTTTGTAAGAAAAATGTCCTTATAATGTAATATACACTGTATTATGTTCATTGTCTAAATAAATATACATCGGCATTGTATTTTTCCTTTTTGCCCTCTTATTTCCAGGCCTTCAGCATAGTCGGTACCAGCACATTGCAACCGACTTTTTCCTGTAAAAGGTTACGCCACAACACATTCTTGTATTATCAATATCGATGTTGCCCCAAACAAAAATAAAAGATATATATATTTATTTTTTCCACCACACACTTTAACAATATTTAAATCGACTAAACTAAGGAGTCTGTCATTTCCTATATTAGGCTCATGCAAGTAAATACTACACAGTTATGCTCAAAAGTTTTCAAAAACAGGGGGTGGGGGGAGCCTGGCTGCTGAGCGGTCTAGACGTGTGTTGCATGGGCTCCCGCATTTAGCATCTCACAATCGATGATATTTTTAAGCCAAACACTTACCTGGACGCAGAGTTAGACTATGTCTGTTCCTGAAACGCCGGCGGTGCAGGAGACACCTCTCGCGAGCCACTCCGCCACCAAAAACCCTGACTCAAGGCTTTGCACCCTACCAGCGACCAAGCGTAGGAGAGACGGCCGCTCTCCTACTGCATTGACTGGTGGTGAGAGCACCCCCATTCCCTCCTATGGACCGGCAGGGGTTATCCCGGTCCCCCATGGAGAGTCCCTTATATTTACATCGCACTCGGACGACAGACACCTAACACATGGTGTATCCGGCTGAAACGTTCAAGATGGTGGACGAGCTCCATGAACAGGGGCGTGAACTGCACAGGCCGGAGACTACCCTAGCGGGCTTGGTGGACGACATGCTGTAACGCCTGGATCAGGTGTTTGAGAGATTCTGGCAAAAGATAGAAGCCCGAACGCTACCTTCACAGCCCTAACTACAAGTGAACATGTGGAGTAGCAAGAGCAAAGGCAAACCTGAGCCACCTATGGGCAAAGCATCCTTGAAAGCATTTGAGAAACCTGCCTCAGACACAGTGAGTCGGAAGGCTGTCCAACCACAACTGCACAGAAAAGACCGCGACAGCGGAAACTCAGCACCAGTGTCAAGCGATGGACCACCCGAAGCCTCCAGGCGGGGTTGGACTTGATATCTCACAGAGCCTGGGACCATGGATCCCAGAAGCAAACCTGCTCTCAAGCCTGGAGAAGCCACGCCAATACAATGGCGTACCTCCCTCATACAGCAAAACCCAGAGGCTCACCCACTATACCGAGCCGAGGCATTGGCTGACAAGGACATGCCACTCCAAACACAGCACCCGCATGCCTTAAGGATACAGTTCTCTATGTCCCAACTGGCACCAGGGTGCTATACTAGGCCCTTTTACACTCATGCAGCAATTTTATTTTATAACCTTTGATTATCTTTGACTCTTTAGTTGCCTACGTACTGCTGTGTACACTTTATACTACATTCAGGCACTTCAGGGGTTAACCTCACTAGCAACATTATACAGGTTCACCTAAACAGTCTCCACCAGAACACATCAGTTATGCACGCGCACCTCACTTATAATTCAGCGGGCCATCATGTTTAATGTGTTATAATCTTGCTTACACTACAGAAGAGCCACACATGTTGCTACACTCTTAGCAACTCTTAGCTAGCCTGTATGCATATTTATATATCGATAAGCTGTTGTGGTGCTTTGACAAAGCTATGTACTTACCTGCACGACAAAAAATAAAAAAAGTTTACATACCCTTAGAGAATTGGTAATATATGTACCATTTTCTTTTACAAATCTTTATTTTTCGTACGAATAAGTAATAGTCATAAGTGTATGGCCACAACAGCATTAACACATTACATAAGAGCATATCATAGGTAATACATGGCATCATGGAGTGACAATTCGCACATTTTTATTATAATGGACTGATAGGTTATAACGAGAGGTATAGATAAAGAAAAGGAGAGTGTGGTCCACTCGTCTATGTCGGGGTAACAGTACCACTATCTGTGACTCACATAGCCAATGTCATAGATAAGCCTAGTTGTAGTGTCCCAGTGCTGCACGTATCCCTGGACCTTCGGGATTGGGGAATGACGTATATACAAAGTTGAGTGTGTTGGGTTTCGTTAGTCTAGGCTGTACCTGAATATAAAATAGTGTGTTGTTGGGGGTTCTTGAGGAGGTGCCAAGTCCCTGTACAAGTGGGAGTTGCCAAGAGTGGTGTAGTGGGCGGTACTGGGACTTATGGTGTGCTGTTAGCTAAAGAGTGAGGCTTACATTAAACTAGGCTAGAATAGGTTGTCAAGTGAAGTGTATTTGTGGAATACTAGAAGCGGAAGTCTAGTCGAGTAGGAGCTTGAGTGGGTCGCGTGGCCTAGTTGAGCCATCTTAGGAATGGCATCCCTATTTAGTTGTTTGATGCAAGGTAGTGTGTGTGAGCTCCCATGTAAGTAGTAACCCCTAACCATAGGGTGGTTGTTATTAACGAAAACATGTTTGGACTAAGGTAGTGGATAAAGCGTCCCAACACATCGTTGTATGCAACTAGCAGGACGGCTGTGGCCCCTCTTCTCACTGGTTTTGGATCTAGCCTGTGGCCTGAGGTTGAGGATTAGCGGTGGCATTAAGTCCTCCTGATGATGGGGGGAGTCCCAACACTATCAGCTGTGCTGGGCCATCTTTTGAGTTGGTGGCCCTGTAGTGTTGGCCCTCCTGTGTCACCCACAATGTTCCAGGTGTTGCACAGCTGTAAGCGAATCCTGCTACTTGTAGTGATTGCATATTTTTGTGCACTAGCACGTTTCGAATTCAAACTGTGTTTTTCCCTTTAATGCAGCAAGCAGTCCCAGTTTGTCTGTCATTGATTGGCACCGCAGTATAAGGTCCCATGGAGCTGCGTTGGGGGGATTGTGGGGCTTGTGGAGATTTAGAGATCCTGTAGATTTCATCGAATGAGAAGGTTTTGGTATGTAAATGTACCATTTTTAAAGAAAACATGAGTGAGCAGGCAAAACACATTTCTTTTATTTCTTATGGAATTCATATTCAACTGTAGGTTATAACAGAATGACATAATCATAAAACAAACCATGGCAAAGAAAAAAAATTATATGACCTCTGTTCAAAAGTCTGCATACCCTTATTTCTTAATACTGTGTATTGCCCTTTTTAGCACCAATGACAGTGTGCAGTATTTTGAAATAGTTGTCTATGAGGCCCCTAATTCTTGCAGGTGGTATAGCTGCCCATTCATCTTTGCCAAATTCCTCAAGGTAATGCAAAGTATTTGGTCATCTTGCATGAACCGCATGTTGAAATCCCCCCAGGGTGGCTTGATGATATTAAGGTCAGAAGACTGTAATGGCCACTCCAGAACCTTCACCTTTTTCTGCTGTAACCAGTGGAGGGTCAACTTGGCCTTGTGCTTAGGTTCATTGTCATGTTGAGGAGTCCACGAGTGTCCCATGTGTAGCCTTCGTGCAGAAAAACGCAAATTGTCTGCCAGTACTTTCTAATAACATGCTGCATTCATCTTGCCATCAATTTCACAAGATTCCTAGTGCCTTTAGAACCCTCCCCCCCATCCCCTCCCAAAAAAAAAAATCAAAAAAAAAAAATCAGTGAGCTACCACCATGCTTCACAGTGGAGATGGTATTATTTTCACTACAGGCCTTGTTGACCCCTCTACAAACATAGTGCTTATGGTTGCAACCGAGCGGGGACCCACCGAAGGGCAGGCTATTTTAGCTGCTGCCTGTTCTCAGTATTCTCTTGTGCCCGTTTTCTGCTCTCCATAAGTTTAAAGGGTAATCCAGACGTGGACCCCGTGCTCACGGTGCCTAGAGAGATATCAGCTATGCCTCACTGATGATGCCTAACAAGGCTGAAACGATTGTCTGGGGTTGCTGTGTCTCTCATGCAGAGGGGACTTGCTGGCATTTCGGATCTGGACTGCCCGTATGGGTGGGACATGCGTGTGAGTATGTGTGTTTCTGTCAGCGTGTGTGTGAGTATGTGAGTTTGTGTGTGTGTGTGGTTCTGTCAGTGTATGTGTGTGTGTGTTAGCGTGTCTGTCAGTATGTGCGTGTGTGAGTTTGTGTGTGTGTCAGTGTTTGTGTGTCTGTGAATGAATGAGTGTCAGATAATCGAGTCTGGCTGTCAGAGATGTCTGTGTGTTTGTCATTGAGCGTGTGTGACTGTCAGTGTTTATACACCCGACTGTAGCGTGGCCAAGCGGAGTGTACCGTGGTACAGGAACTTCTGTTTCCTGTACCTGGCAGGACTGACAGGAAAAGCTCACTGTACCGGGACTCGCTCCGCTCAGCCACGCTACAAGAAAGGTAGGAGGCACACCAGGAAGGGGAGGGGACTACTATGGGGGTGGGTGGCGCACCAAGGGACAGGGAGAGGAGGGGAGAGATACCATAAGGTACAGGAAAAGGAGGGACGGAGGGAGAGGAACACTAAGCGACAGGGAACAGAGGGGGGAGGGGAGAGGAACACTAAAGGGACAGGGAAAGGAGGGGGGAAGGGAAAGGAACACTGAGGAACAGTAAGGGTCAGAGAAGGGAGGGGACCATTAAGGGACGGGGAGAGGGGCTGGATGTGAAAGAAACTTGCATCTTCGCCTATGTACCCAAAATTCTTTGCACCGGCCCTGCCTCCCTACTACCTTTCTTGTGAATAGACACAGCACTGGTGAGTTTCCAATCATCTAGGACTACGCCTGTTAATGATTGGTTAAATAAATCTGTTAATGGTTTCGCTAGTAAACCACTTAGCTCTTTTAATAACTTTTGGTGTATTAAATAAGGTCCCATTGACTTGTCTTTACTTTTAAAAGTTGAAGTAGAACCTATTTCTCTGTTAACCCACATGTAACAAATGACATTTGTCCTACCTAACCAAGGTCCCTTTCCTTAATTTTCATCTGTAAATACTGTACAAAAATTTTCTATGGAGGCAGTCAGCTAGACCTTTATCCTCTTCTACATACCTTCCTTCTTTTGTTTTTAGTCTAACTAATCCTTGTTTTACTTTCCTTTTCTCATTTATGTATCTAAAACATGTTTTACCCCCTTTATTACTGACTGTGCTATTTTCTTTTCTGTGTGTGCTTTGGAGGTTCTTATAACTTGCTTAGCTTCTTCCTGCCTAATCTTACAGATCATTCCGTCTTCCTCACTCTGATTTTTTTTATAATTACTAAATGCTGACTTTTTGCTTTTTTACAATTTTGGCCATTTCTGCAGAGTACCACAGTGGTTTCTTTAATATTTTGCCCTTACTGACAAGCCTAATGCAATTTTCTCTTTCCTGCAGTAGTGCAACTTTTAAATAATCAAATTTCTCTTAGACTCCATTTAAACTGATCCAGTCTGATAATGACTCTTTTACACATATTCTAACTGTAGAAAAGTCTGTTTTTCTTAAATATGAAACTTTTGTTTGTGTGGCTCAGTCACTGTTCTTATATTAAACCACACTGACCGGTGATCACTGGAGCCTAAACTTTCGCATACTGTTGCGGCTCCCGACCCGCCGGGTGCCGCAGCCGTACCCGACAGGCAGTCTCGCCGACACCACGAGCTTACCTACTCGTTGGCGAGCCAGGAGCCGCTCCACTTCCTTCTATTGGGCATCGCGCCCAAATCAAAGATGGTGTGGATCACGTGGTCGCGTCCATCTTAAGCTCCGCCCCTCTAATGAATACAGACGTGCGCATGACATCACGACATCAGCGTGCACGCACATTCTGGGGTCAAAGGTCACCCTCTGACCAATCAGAAGCCAGAGAGGGATATTTAAATCCCTAATTCACTTTACTTCTTTGCCCTGTCGTGGTTTCTTGTTCCCGAGAGTGCGTTTATCTTTGTGATTTTGACTTCCTGGTATCCTGATCTTGGCTTTTCCCTGGTTATTCTGAATTCTGGTTCCCCTGCCTTGGCTAGTTTAAACGGTATTTGAGTATTTCTGGCTTCCTTGACCTCGGCTTTCCCTTTGACCATTCTCTATCTCTAGCGTATTAGTCCGGCCATTCTAAGGTCCGGTTTACGCTCTGTCCTTTTATTTTCCTTTTCTTGTGTATGTATATATTTACATAGTTTCTGCGTGTTGGACCACACTAGGTGCTGTGACACATACAGTAATATCCGATACCAATTCTCCATTCGTTAACACTAAATGTAGTATGGCCTCCTCCACAACTTGTTTTTAGAAAAAAATCCAAGTAGGGAGTTTAGAATGTGTGTGCTCCTGGCACAAGCAGCTATTTTGGTTTTCCAGTTCACATCAGGAAGATTAAAGTCACCCTTGATGAAAACTTCCCCCATCAGTGTAATTTTAGCTATTTCCTCAACTAGTAGATTATCCAACTCTATTTGTCCTGGGGGGCCTACAAATCACACCTGTAACCGCTGGTGGTTCCCTTATTTACCACTATAATGTCTTAAAGCATAGAACTTAATAGGGCTAACCATACAGATATCTTAGCCATAATTTTATATAGTGTTAGAGATCCTCTATTTAACATATATAAATAATTGAGAATACAATATAAAATAAGGATTGTCTTGGAAGCAAGATTGTCTTTTGGATATTTATTATATAAAAATATAAAATCCATTATAGCAGAGTTTATAAGATTAAATTACATGCTTGCAAATATCATTAATAGGTTAACATACCCTTCTGAACATGTCATCATGTCAGCCTCTCTGTCATTTTAAGATGGAGCAGCGTCTGTCTCCAAGTCTCTCCTCTGTGTCTTAACATTTAAAAGTACACCTATTTATACCTTAGATGTCTCCATTTTAGGTTACTGTAGTTCAAATATGAAAAAGTAACACTTCTTTTACTTTATTCAATTTAGGACCTCCCTTAATTTGGCAAACATACAAGGCCATAACTAAAGGGTGTATACGTCATGGAAATTTTCCTGACTTAGTTCAAGATGGCATCTTAAAGTCTGAATAGGTTATCTGTTGTTTATACTAAGTCGTAAGTGTACAGTAGTGGGAGATTCCCAGATTTGGGGAAGTTCCATTAACTTGGGGTTACCACAGTATATTGTGTACTGCAAGAGTCGTAGCATAGCCTTGAAACTTGTTTATGCATTATTGTTATTGTAATTCGTCTGGGACAAAATGGTGCAAACATATTATGCACTGAGGTTATTGCATAAAGAAACATCTATGAAAAACAATATGTTCCATTTCTAACACCTTGTCAATTTGCAATATCTCTTAAAGACAAAGTACACAGTTTAAGAAATACAACATTTCATTCTAAAACTTGTAATATTTGCATTTGCCCGTAACACCCTCTCCATTAAACTGTGGGCATTGTAGCGCATTTCTTCCTTAAATTAGTAAACCAAAGTTCTCCAACAGTCTTTAGGTTTTTGTGCTCCCAGCATCTTTGATCATTGTTGTAACAGTAAAATATCCGTAGTGTGATCTTTGCCTATAAAGGTGGTTGATTAAAATGAGCAAAGCTTTTGTCTGGGAAAGAATTGAAAAGAACACCAAGTTCCAGAGTAAGATATTCTTGGATAGATCCGGATACGAATTGTAATCCAAAGTTAAAAATAGTAATTGTATTTGTAATCCAAAGTCTTTAAAGACCTGTAGAAGTTTACATTCCTTAGATACATTGTTGGAGGTTGTGTTTGTAGAACACCCGGGTATTTGTTGTATAGTATAGGTTGTAGAGTCCAGCTTTCCAAATATTTGGATAGAATTGGTTGCAGATATTGAATCAGCATCATCTGTTATCACCGTGGTGATGGCGTTGGTATTTGTCTTTGTCTTTTGTCTTTGCTTTTTATTTTGTTTGTTTTTTCCATGAAACATTTTTACACCGTTTATGATGTGTATAGATTGGATACTCTCTGATATTCTTTTACGGAATAAATTAATTGACAGCATTTCCAAGACATTGTCTTAAGTGACATGGATCCCGTTATAGTAAATGTTATGTTGATACAGCAATCTAAGTGGATTCTCAGGAACACCTCTTTTTGCTGTATTGGAATCTTTGTAACATCTCAGTGATAGACATCTCACTGACATCAGGTGTTGTTGTGCAAAAAATGTTAACAGGTAAAATCTGTGGAAAAATCTTTACATTTGTTATAGTTTGTATAATAATGATAGATGAAATAGTAATATAGTTAATCTTTCTAGTGTTTTGTTTTAAAGATAAACACCCTTGTATATGATTTAGATATATAATGATAATTTGAAGCAGCAAAGTATTTACCGCCTTTGTTCACCATGGTATGTAAAATTACATTCTCTTTAAATGTTAAAATTCAAAAACTTTATTCCTTTATTCAAAAACTCTCAATATATTTAGAATAGTTGCTAATTGGAAATATGACGTTAATTATCTTTCTTTGACCTGTTAGGGAGAAGACAACTTATTCCCTAGTTAATAAAAAGTTATTAGTGGCTTAAAATACCAGAAACCCCCAAATATTGTCTTAGAAAACATTTTTTTTTTTTTTTTAACCAAGATCTGACAGCCATTGTGGAAAGTTACATTTGTGAGATTGGATGCTCAACAATGAGAATCTTAATTGTTTAAGTATATTTTTCAGTGGCTGTTGGATGTAGCTTAAGATGATTAGAATGTATTATTATTTCTAAAAGTGAGTTAAGAAAGCACTCAGATAAAATATTGAAGGTATTTATATTTTAACACTACCTTTGTATAGGTGGTTTTATGTACCTTTAACCATTACAAACCAAATAACATTTTCTTTGTATTTGAAAAACTGATAAAATATTTGATTACGTTTATTTTAATATACATAGAATGGTATGGATGTTGAATTTATATCTTAGAACTCATTTCACCAGTTTGCAATAGGTGACCTAAATTATTAATTTCTAAATTCATCATGTATATCACCTGGATGGGTTAATCAATAATACTCTTTTACTTTCCATTGACTGGCCTTAGCTCTGGCAGACTGGATAGGTTTATCATTATAAATAAACTTTATGATAGTTGAAGTAAAGTTTCTGCCTGTCTTTCAGTTAAATTTTATATTAATTATACCACTCTGCAAACTTAAACGAATATCGAATAGTTTCTGATTTAATAAAAACATTTCACATTTTCTTTTAAGGTTAAAACATTCATTATTGCAGTTGTTATTGCAATCATATGATCTTTAACTATCATGATTCAATTATTTATCTGGGTAATTAGCTGTTATGCTCTTATACTTTATGTCTAATATATTTGTTTGTAGGCCAGACTGCAGCTGCATTTGGCATTTTAGCAATAATCTTCAATTGCGTTCCAGATATTCACAAAGTCTATCCACCTTTGTAATTAACACATTATGTGTTTCTTATACCATTAATTATAGTATCTCTATTATATTACACATTGTCACTGATACATTTCTGATACAGGGAAAAAATAGCATGATTGCTTTAGTAATTATAATTTTCGGTCCATGCACCACATTCCTAGAAGTCCAGAATATAGCAAGAATCCTTTGTCGTTTGATTCTATGGAGCCGTTTAACATTTTGATTGGTATAGTTATACCAAAAGAGCAAGGAGTACGACGGTAGATCACATCTGCAACAGAACCATTACAGATTCCTTGTTGTATCAATGTCTCTGTGTTTATGTTTACAGGAGTTCCTTGCTTTGCAGGTATGTACATAATTTGTAGAGTTTAAGAAAGGCTGCAAATTGTGCTTTAGTACAAGTGTCCCGTGATGTCAGGTTTCTGACAGGTTTTGCTGGTCTTTTTATATTCCATTCTCTTGTCAGGGCATCTGCTCTTAGTAGGCCGGTATTGTTATTATTTATTAATTGCATCAAGGTTTCTTTCGTTAATTGATGTGTTTCTTCCGAATTCAAATTCATATGCCACCAAATGTCATTGTAAAGTTCAATGTTACAGAATATTGTTCCAGGATGGTTTTTCACTCCAATAGGAAATCTATATTCCTCTTCTTCTGCTCCTTCCTATAAACCACTTTTTCTGAGTTGTAGGCAACAATTTGTGTTGTACTGTGAGGTGCTTTGATAGTCTATCAGGTTTTCTCAGTACCATGTTCCATCTTGAAAAACAGCTGGGTGTTGACAGTTATCAGCCTTTATTTCTTTTTCCGGTCATCTTCTGTCTGGATACATAATTGCAATGTCCAGAATTAGCATAGCACTTCTTTTCAGCATAAGAAGGCTGTTTGCGGTAGTCACTCAATGATAAACTATATGGCAAAGTCTTTTCTTGAATCACCTTCATATGTGCATCCAAAGTTTCTTTGACAAGCATCTGTCCCGTCTCACTTTTAATTCCAGCATCTTTAGCCATCACTGCTGAGTCTAGTATTAGGATTTGAGATAGTCCAATCACTTGTTTCTTGTGTATAATCGGTTTTGGGTATGGTTTCCAATAGGTTCCTTGTGGAATACCAGAATATGTCACATTGGCGATTACTTCGCTGTGAATTGTGTCTCTTTTCATAAGATGGTTCCTGGAGGTCATCCTCACGATCATGGAACTTGTATTGTATGCAGTCCAATTCAATACGGGAGCTTCTTGGTTGTTAACATAATCCCAATGCAGTTTCAAAACGACTACTAGGGTTGATGTTATCATGATAATGCTGCAGATAGTAATAAAGAGACACCACATCCAATTCTTCAGTATCCATTTGCTTCCATCTTTGCACTTCTTTCTTACTGTGTTCCATACTTTATGTAAAGTCTGTTTTTCTGGTAATAATGATTCATGTTCCAATTCTTCCATAGCAATTGTAAATATGTCATTTTTTGTTCGTAGATCCTTCTCCTTTGCATTTTCAGGTTCAGATGTCAGATCATGAGTCAGTCTGTTATGTGGCTATGATTCTGGTGGCTTTTCTGTCGTCCTCTGTTTGTTTTATCTTGTCATCTTTAACAGCATCCATTGTATCAGTCAGTGGTTCTGTGAACGTCCTGGAAGTATTTAGCAGGTTGTAAAATATCAAAACTTACTGTTCTCTGTTGGCTCTGATTGTTCTCTGTAGTAAAAGTTATCTGAGTCACCCTCTCCAGGACAAGCTGGCCAACAGAAGGAAATAGGTGGTGGTGCAAGGCGAGGTAGGCTGGAAAAAAAAAATTCCCTAAATTTCTCTAATAGAACCAATGGTTCTAAGCTCTCCCTGGTGTAGAAATATATTTGTCAGTGAAAAACATGTAACATTTCATATGGTGTCTCACCATTTATATCATCAGGTATGTTGTGAATGCTCATCTGTACCATAGGAATAAATAGATACCACTGTGTGGGGCAAGCAACTAGCAACTTGGTTAATAGTCTTTTCACCTCAGCATTTTTCCGTTCCACAACCCCACAACTTTGAGGGTGGTTGGGTGCACTGATTTCCCAAAGTAACCCAAACGAGGTTGCCCAGTTCTGGGTTTCTTTTGCAGTAAATGCAGGACCACCATCTGAGTGGATGGTCCTAGGCTTACCAATGCATACCAAGGAAGTGAGACTAGCAATCGTGGTATTAGAGGTCGCACTTCGCACAGGGTATAACCAAGTAAACCTGGTACATGCATCAACACATACTAAAACATATTTATAACCATGGGATGGTGGCAAAGGTCCAATATGATCAATATATAATAATTCAAAAGGTACATTGGGTATGGATTTTTCAATAAATGGTACGACTGAATGATTCGGTCTATTCACTAATAAGCATTGCTTACAATTACCAATAACATGAACAACAGTCCTTCTCATATTGGGCCACCAGTATCTTTTTTTCAGAGTAATAAGTACATTATCTCTACCCAAATGAGCTTGTCCTAATCCTGAATGAGCCTCTAGTACAAGTTTTTCCCTCTCCGTTACAGGAGGAACAATGAAGTTATTACCATCAATGGTTACTATACAATCAACTCCTTCTAAATGATAGGAGTATTTGGTAGGATAGCCAGCTGGATTATGTCTGGTCTTATCCAGGCAAGCATAAACTCTGCATCATGACAGAGAGATAGGGTATGCGATGTGATCCAGTGACCACAGAAAAGCGTTGGTAGACACATTGCATCAAAGTGCCTGTTAACGACATGAGGAGAGGGACCATGCTTTGTTATAAGCATGTCCATACACGTATTACAATGCCAGGCTTTCAATTTGTTTCCACAAAGCAAAATGCAGTTGTGGATATAAACTCACGATGTATCGTAAGAAAAACTGTTTAAACACCAGACTGAGACTACCGGAATTATTGTGTTACGAACGCTGGAATTTATAGATCCCTGTTCGCACATTTTCTCCCGAACTGCTGAAGCCTGAGTGATTATAGCTCGCAGTTAGGGTGTAGATTCGAACGGTTCCAGAGGAATGCAGCATCCAAGTAGTTTCTCCCCAGCAAGTAGACAGTTACCCAAACATCGGCCTAGATTAGATGAAGGGTACAACAGGAATGAAGTTAATGGTGCCACATTGGCTTTTATGCAAGGGGCACTCCCACATGGACCTTGTTGGGGACTCCAACACAAAGTTAACAACCAATAACAACATGGTTACAAAGTAGCATGGGAGATAATTGGGTCAGATACTGTAATAACTCAATTATCTCCAGGCAAAAAACTAAACCAAACACATTTTTCATAAAATGTAAAAAGTACCACAAAACACATAAAATCCCCATAAGTTATATCCCCTGATAGCCTTGATCTGGGTGACAAACATATCCAAAAATCACCCAGATCAGTTCAGGGGTTTTGGAATTTATGGATGTCTTAATTTGACCGACCACACACAAGGCTCCTGCCCAGAAATAGTTCAATGACTTTAGGTTGTGCGGTCGCTCTATTTCGGAAGGTCTTAAAACCGAAAAAATGCATGAACAGTACACACTGGCTAATAGCAGCATTTGTTCCCTTTAGTTTGTGTGAACAAAACTACAGAACAGCGCTCATACAGTTTGACCGGTGTTCGGGAAGTTGAGTGTCCGATTTTAGTTCCAGACACTCTACGACCAAGTCTCGCTGCCTCCTTTCGTGCGAACAATATGGCTGCCCTTTTCTCTTGCTCGTGGTGTTCAACTATACGAACGGCGACCACACCGGGAGAGCACTTAATTCACTGTGCTCTTTGAAGTTTATGAGCCAGGGGGATGGTCTGTGTGCGGTAGTTTCAACTACCGAACCCAAAAAAAGTAAAAGAATTAGAGAAAATGGAAGCAAGGGGATACACTCAAATAGGGGTTAACCCTTTAGAAACTACCACAGTAGTGAAATCAAGAGGGAGGAGACAAGGAGTGCCCCTAAGTTAAAATATAGCTTTTAATAGTATAGTTTAAAATATTATGTGCTACAAATTAAGAAAAAAATAAACAAAATATTTAATAAACAATGGCCCCTAAGGGTTAAAATCTTATAAGGAAAAAGCAACTCACGCTAAATATACCTTAGAATCAAAAAAGAAAGAAGTCCTGTTCAGAAGTTTTCAGGATACTTCTAATACTATGCAAAAACCAACGGTTTTTACAATAAAATTAAATATACAGAGTGAGTTGTATTCCAAAGATACAGAGTTACAAAATAACTGTATATAACAATAATAAGGTCACAAGGAGTTATATAGAGGCAGCACAGGAAAGTTACATTTAACAGTGTATAGTATTCACTGTTCCTGTGCTTCCAAACAAACTCGGAGAGAAAATATATATGTGTAAATAGTGCTAATTTTGTCTATATCTAGCACAATAAAATATTTCTACGATTAACAGTGCTTAAAGAAATATGTATATCCGCACTGAAAAAGAAGAAAAGAAAAACGAAAAAAGGAACTCCTATTGCAACAAAATAAACGAAAATGGGGGGGAAGAAAGAAAATAATGCCAGGATAAATGAATAAATAAATATGTCCGGTCCACATCCCTCGGATGATGCCAAAATAATTAATACATTCTGGTCTGTGTTCAATCTAATATAATGCTCGTCTGAGGGTCCCCAAATAAGAGCCCCTTATCCCCTGACGCGCGCGTTTCGCCCGCAGCTCAGAGGAGAACCGATGCGCGGGAGGAAAACCGATATATAAAGGTAAGTAGACAGTTCTTATTGGTCAGTTTAAAAAGAGTCATCCCATTGTTAACCAATCAAAAGAGGAGGGACTCAGTTGTCACATAAATCGGTGTAACTAATACAACCGAACACTGATCTTAGTCCATTTAACCCCTTAGAGGTTAAAACAATGGAAATAAAACAACATATAGTTCTAAATGTGGCCCCATTGATAAGTATAGATATATGATATAACGCTGGGGCAAAAAAGGGGGAAATTAACCCCCAATAGTTATGAAAAGGATAATGACTAATTAAAGTAGAAACTTAAAAACAAACTCCAAAGGAATATGTTTATATAAGAAAAAAATAAATATATATATAATATAATAAGATGTCTCCAGCGATATTATATATATGTGTTTTACCATTCTGAATACTTTTGAAAAAAGTGGTATATATGTCTACATTAGAAAAAAAGACTCCTACTCCGACCAAAAGGGAAAGAAGGAAATTGTGCCGAGATAGACCAGATAAAGTACGATGTCCGGTCCACATAAAGTCCCTCCAAATGGGGCTCAAGTGTCCCTCAGGCTGTGCAAAATACAAATTAGTGCATTCTAATTTCGGCAAGGACTAATATAATGTCCATCTAAAGATCTCTAAGGAGCCTCCTAATCTTTCTATACATTTCCAAATATTAACGTGGCCTAAATGAATTAACCCAGGAGAAATAAACACTTGAATATAATTGCCGCTGTATTTTCTATGATAAATACGGCAGCCGATGTTGCTAGTTAGAAAAGGCTCTTAGATGGCAAAAAAAGGTTTTCATAAATATCAAAACTTAAAATTTACAGGATAGATATTCTAGATACTAGTAAGATATACAGACTTACCCTACATAGCATACATACATATTTGAATAGTTTCAATACTTTTAATTAGTGTATCAATTTAGTGAATAAAGGGGGTAAAATTAAATTCCTCATTGAGGCCCCCTGGTGTTAAAGTTTGGAACTCATATATCCATCTTGATTCTTTTTGTAGTAGAATTAAATTGAAATTTCCTTTCCTAGAATTCAATGTGACTCTTTCTAAAGCTTGGAAAGATAAATTATTAGGGTTGCCATCATGAAAGTTTCGAACATGATTTGCAACTGGAGTACTCAAATTTAAGTTTTTAACCGAATTAATGTGTTGAAGAATGCGACTCCTAAATTCCTGATAGGTCTTACCAATGTATTGCTTGCCACACTGGCATGTTAAGACATAGATGATTCTTGTAGTACTACAATTAATAAAATGATTTACTCGAAATTCCTTCTGAGTTCTTTGACATTTGACGGTTTTTGAAGGAATACAACTCACTCTGTATATTTAATTTTATTGTAAAAACCGTTTGTTTTCACAAAAAAAGTAAAAGTTCTGAATACATAGGGTAGTTTCATCACACGGTATGATTACCAAATTCTAACGTAACTCAAACGGACTATGTTCGCCTCACTAACTTTTATTAGGCTAGATTTTATGCTATCCTTCACATACAGGGCCACCCCTCCCCTTTCTTGCCTTCTCTGTCTTTTTACATATAAAGAGTACTGCTATGTCCCCGTCATTTTTCTCATTCTACCATGTCTAAGTAACAGCGACTAAATGTACATTATCTGAACTTGATGGACACAAGGCTGAACTTGATGGACACAAGTCTCTTTTCAGCTATGTAACTATGTAAATCAGTTGCAATTATTCCCTAAACTGCGAGCATTTGTAGACATGACTAAGCTTATAATTTTTTTATTTTTTTTTAAACACTTGCTACAGTCACCTTCTGTCCTTGTTTTGGGGGGCAATTGGGTTGATGTTTTATCCTAGTTTAACCCCTTAAGGACACATGACATGTGTGACATGTCATGATTCCCTTTTATTCCAGAGGTTTGGTCCTTAAGGGGTTAAATACATCCTAGCAAAACCTCAGAACTGCTCACTGAGAATATTAGTTTCCTTTTAAGATGCGTACAATCTTTTTTTATACAGCTCATTTCCATTCCAAATAGAGCTACTATGAGAAATGAAGTCAAATCCTTGCTCCCGACACCATTAACTGGCCACAAGTTAAAGTCTCTAATCCTCATCCGCCTGTCATTCTGAATTATGCACAGGCAAAACTTCAGAAAATTTCAGTGTGGAAGCAACATGCCGTATATCATTGGCAAAAAAACAAAAAACAAAAACAAAAAAAACTTCATTTACATCTGAAACCCCATTGCAAGCCAAGTAATTTGTCCCTAGATGGATAAGTACATCCAATTCCCCTTCCTGCTTTGCTCGCTTAACAATATTACAAATATGTCTCCTGTCTCTGCAAGCAGTAGTTCCACAAAGACATCTCACAAAGCCACTATTGTCTTAACTCCACACCTCGTATGAGAGCATCCCCCAACAACAACTGCTTTCTATTAGGCCTCACCTTATTCTTTTTGTCATTTGTTGGTTCTACAAACTCCATAACACCAATACACTCGGTGCCTGAACCAGTCTCCATAACACCACTACACTTGGTGCCTGAGCCGGTCACTTATTTGCCAATATATAAGTAATCGCCACAAAACAAGTTTCCCTTTAGGCAAGATTTAACAAATAGCTTGTTACTGAAGGCTCCTATGGGGACATTAAAATCGTTACATTTTTATTGTAAGTATCTTTGCACAAGTTAGCCACTTTCAACAATTTCAAGGTCAGTTTTATAGCATACATACAGTATTAAATTATCAACATATCTGAAAGATGTGTCATTTCATTCGAACTGTATTTTGTGATTAATATATCCTTATCCAAATACAGAATGAATGAATCTATATACACACACTATAAGAACCAGACGAGTGCTGAACGAAACACTCCTAGTCTCTCGCTCCTAAGCCCAGAAGTTGCGTTCCAGCGGTTTCCGAGGTAACTGGCTGGAACGCATACACAGACAGTATCGCTTTACTTCCTTGCTGAAAGGCAAATCTAATTTTTATCCCTCATTTTTTTGTGGACAGGTGCAAGCACAGCAGTCAGTAACAGGGGCGCAAGCACTCGGTTTTCGTTTTCATCATGAAGATTTAGCCATTTAACCACTGTATCCACTGTTCTTTTATTCTGAAAAAAGTTTTTGTTAACTGAAACGTCTTTCTTTTGGCAAGCATCCATTGAATAAAAGTAACGTTTTATTTTTATTATATTTTCAATTCCCTCGAGTGCTATTTTTTCCAAGGTTCATATATTCACACACACACATGTCTGGGCTGTCTCTGACACAGGGAGGAGCTTAAGTTAGCTCAATTTCCTGTGCCTGAGAATGTTAGGCGTAGTAAAAATACATATGACAAAGTAGTCCCAACTTTATCTTCTGTTTTAAAGAAAACTAGATCAGAAATAAAGAATAGAACAGATCGGGAGACAGGAAGAAAATAAGCAACAACAGGAGAAAAAAAAAACCTGTAAAAATTTTTAAAGGTTCTCTTTTCTTTTTTTTTTTTACAATTTGTAAAGACTCCTGTCCCAATACAAAAACCCCGCCCCCTTCTACACAATCCCTGCAGCCCCACACACACATTTACAGGCAGACAGTCACACACTCAGTTACAGACAGTCACACACTCAGTTACAGGCAGACAGTCACATACAGTCACAGGCAGACAGTCACACATACACATTTCCTCCGTGCGGCCAGTTTATCAGCTGTTTGCTTGTGTGAGCTGTACTGGCCGCACGGCACCCTAACTACCATGGGACACTGTGCGGCCACAGCTCACACAGCCCCCTCCAGCCAGGGCCGGTGCAAGGATTTTTGCCGCCCTAGGCAAAAGTAAAGTTTGCCGCCCCCCCATGTGACATCACAATGCCCCACCCATATGATTTGCCATGTTAACTAACGCCAGTGCTGCAGTGCCGCCGTGTTTACATTAAAAGGCCTGCAAGGACAGGCTATAGACACCAGAACCACTACATTAAGCTGAAGTGGTTCTGGGGACTATAGTGTTTCTTTAATGTGAGGTAAATTAGAGCTTAGTGCCACGAATAATATACTAGATTGCCTACTTACAACCAGATGAGGATGATGATGGGCTCTAGCTGCAGTCTGGCTCCACTGGTCTGGTGCAGAACAGGCTCTCTGGAGGCGGTTTGTAACTGTGGTCACAAAAATCAATGTTCTGGGAGAACGGGAAGCAGCTCCATTTTTTGGGGGTCCTTTACACAGCTCAAGGTCTGGGTCCCAGGGTCCACCTTCATGTTCCACCAATGAGTTTGTTCACAGGGGGTGGAGTGTGTAGGGGATGTCCTGATATGTGTGTAAGGAATGCATTGTGTGAAATTGTGTTTGTATGTGTAAGGGCTGCAAGGTGTGTTTCTGTGTATGTACGGGATGCATTGTGTGTGTAAGGGGTGCATTGAGTGTGTGTAAGTGTGTGCGTGTGTGTAAGGGTGCATTGTGTGTAACGGTTTCATTGCTTGTGTATGTGTGTCTGTGTGTGTGTGTAAGGTTTGCATGATTGTGCGATTGTGTGTGTGTGTGTGATGGATGTCAATCTCTCTCCCTCCCTTGTCACTCTTTCTCCCCCTCCCTCCTGTGTCACTCTCTTTCTCCCCCTCCCTCCCTTGTCACTCTCTTTCTCCCCCTCCCTCCCTCCCTTGTCATTCTCTTTCTCCCCATCCCTCCCTCCCTTGTCATTCTCTTTCTCCCCATCCCTCCCTCCCTTGTCATTCTCTTTCTCCCCATCCCTTCCTCCCTTGTCACTCTCTTTTCCCCCTCCCTTGTCACTCTCTTTCTCCCCCTCCCTCCTTGTCACTCTCTTTCTCCCCTCCCTCCCTCCTTGTCACTCTCTTTCTCCCCCCTCCTCCTTGTCACTCTCTTTCTCCCCCCTCCCTCCTTGTCCTCTCTTTCTCCCCCTCCCTCCCTTGTCACTCTCTTTCCCCCCCTCCCCTAACTCTGTTGTAGCGTGGCCAAGCCCTGTATGGCCCGCGGGTACAGGGAGCTTTTGTTTCCTGTACCCGGCCGGACTAAAAGGAAGTGCACACTGAGTGTTCACTTCCTGTTAGTCCGGCCAGGTACAGGAGACAGATGCTCCCTGTACCCGCGGACTATACAGGGCTCGGCCACACTACAGTGAGGGAGTGACAGGAGGGAGCGCTGAGCGCTTACCTCCTGTCAGCCCCTCTCCTCATGCTGCGCCCTCATGGACACACCAGCCCGGACAAAGCTGCAGCCGCCTGAGGCTCTTTGCAGAGCGCTCGGGCGGCTGCAGCATGAGGGGGGCCGGCGGTGTTGGGGGGATTTCCCCATAACTTGTCCCCCGTATGATTTGCTGGGGGGGATGCGTCCCTCCCATCCCCCCCGGTTCCTACGCCCATGGGCCCCAGTAAAGGCCTTAAGTAAGTGATGGCTTGTTGCACATTCTGCACTCACAGTGGCTGAATTTCCATTGCGAGTATGTGAATGGAAATTTTAAACCCTCTATATAACATTTTCAAAGGACATATAGAGCTTTCATGCTTGTATGAGTGGGGAGATGAGGGGGACAAATCTCCTCCTGGAAATCTGTTTTACTGTAAATAAAGATAAGAAAAACAAAACCTGTCCCATTCTATTAATAGACTCCCTAGTGAACATACATAATCTTGTCTTTAGAAACATGCATGATTTAATGTATACTAACTAAATGGTACTTGGATTGGTATGGAATGCTGCCCTCTCCCTAGATTTTCTTTGCCAATTTGATAACTGTATACTTAACAAAACATTAGTTATGAAACAACATTGAAATGTATGGAAACAAAAAAAACTGTTTTGCTTAGAATACTAAAGAAAAACAAAATAAATTGATTTATCAGTAGTGATGTCCCGAACAGTTTGCCACGGACGTCGAACATATGACCCTGTACCTCACAGTCAGCAGACACATTCCAGCCAATAAGCAGCAGACCCTCCCTCCCAG
>OW240914.1:51457224-51699318 GCA_933207985.1 Pelobates cultripes
ACAGGAAGTGTACACTCAGTGTGTACTTCCTGTTAGTCCGGCCGGGTACAGGAGACAGCTGCTCTCTGTACCCGCGGACTATCAATGCTGCAGAGCTCGGCCACGCTACAGCAAAGGAAGCTGACAGGAGGGAGCGCTCAGCGCTCCCTCCTGTCAGCCTCTCCCCATGCTGCGCCCGGGCGGTGCGGTCCGCCCTCATGGACGCACCGCCCGGGCAAAGCTGCAGCCGCCTGAGGCTCTATACAGAGCACTCGGGCGGCTGCAGCATGGGGGGGTGGGGGGGGGGGCGGGGCTGGCCATGGCACCCCCCACCCGGCTGGCACCCGGGGCGGACCGCCCCCCCCTTAGTACGCCACTAGATCTACATGACCTTTTCACTCAGGTCTGATTCCAAGAATAAGAAGGCATGACTCTTGAATAGAGTCTTAAGGAAGGGACATACACTAAAGCAGTAAGTTGCATGATCAAAGTTTTCAGTTCATTTCACAGATCTTATGCTCCATTGCAAGCTATGCATTGTACAGTTTGGCATAGTTGTCCTTAAAATGATTTAGAACTGTACTCTGGGACGGTTTCAGAACTTGCTAAGTTATGTAGACAATATGTGATGCGTCTAACCAAAAAGCTACGAATGAGTTCCCACAGAGCAGATACAAGTAAAGAGATGCAGTAACGTAAACATATTCATTACCAATAACGCACAATGAGGCTTTATCACATATCTTAAATATATTTAAAAAAAAACCACAATGGTTTCAGATTACTTCTAATTAGCCTTTATATACAGTTTTACAAAGATGATAAAACAGCAAATAAGAGAAACTATTATTACATATGACAAGAGGAACAAGAATTTATGAAGGATTGAGGACCTTGCTGAAATCAGCTTACTATGTAGAACTGTGTAATTGCATAGAATGATATTAAAAGTATCCCACGTTAAAGGAAATGGCTTATTTACTCCTTATTGGTATTATAAATCCACTTATTTAAAGGACATTTCACGAGACTAGATATTATTAAAAAAGGAACTCTTTCTTCAATTTTAGCACAACCTAATAGCCAACTAAAAAGATAGCTATTGGGTGTGCTAAAAAAATGTTTTTAACACACACTTCGAGATCACTCAATAGGAACACACCCTATTCGGACATGACACACGAACGTGCCTTCACACTATGGACCCAAACCATCGAACAGACAATCCCTACGAGTAGGGACTACTAGCAAAGAGAGATACAGATGGCACAGGTGACGCAATATAGATGGGCACAATAACGATGTTAGCTCCGGTTTCTGGCCCAGCCCACTACGTGTACCAACATCATGCCAGTTCTTTGGTAGACATACCTATATAGCGCAAGACACCAAGAGATGTACTGCCCAGGCCTGCATAACCCGAGTCTCCCCCTAGGAGTACACAAGTCACACAAGATCAAGATGCAAAGCATCCCAGAGCACACACCAAGACAACCCAAGCACAGGTAGGGAGATATCAGATACACTAACATCGTTATTCTTGCTCACTGCCTTCTAGGGCAATGTAAGCATATTACCACCTGAACAAAACAATTGCAGACCACTGAATAATAACCAGAGGCAGTACCCTGTACTTAGCATAAGCCCATAAGATCACTTCTTTGCTACTATATGGTACAACCTATACAAGGCTGATGTAAGGTGAACTATGCAATCTGGGTATACAGGGAGTGCAGAATTATTAGGCAAATGAGTATTTTGACCACATCATCCATTTTATGCATGTTGTCTTACTCCAAGCTGTATAGGCTCGAAAGCCTACTACCAATTAAGCATATTAGGTGATGTGCATCTCTGTAATGAGAAGGGGTGTGGTCTAATGACATCAACACCCTATATCAGGTGTGCATAATTATTAGGCAACTTCCTTTCCTTTGGCAAAATGGGTCAAAAGAAGGACTTGACAGGCTCAGAAAAGTCAAAAATAGTGAGATATCTTGCAGAGGGATGCAGCACTCTTAAAATTGCAAAGCTTCTGAAGCGTGATCATCGAACAATCAAGCGTTTCATTCAAAATAGTCAACAGGGTCGCAAGAAGCGTGTGGAAAAACCAAGGCGCAAAATAACTGCCCATGAACTGAGAAAAGTCAAGCGTGCAGCTGCCACGATGCCACTTGCCACCAGTTTGGCCATATTTCAGAGCTGCAACATCACTGGAGTGCCCAAAAGCACAAGGTGTGCAATACTCAGAGACATGGCCAAGGTAAGAAAGGCTGAAAGACGACCACCACTGAACAAGATACACAAGCTGAAACGTCAAGACTGGGCCAAGAAATATCTCAAGACTGATTTTTCTAAGGTTTTATGGACTGATGAAATGAGAGTGAGTCTTGATGGGCCAGATGGATGGGCCCGTGGCTGGATTGGTAAAGGGCAGAGAGCTCCAGTCCGACTCAGACGCCAGCAAGGTGGAGGTGGAGTACTGGTTTGGGCTGGTATCATCAAAGATGAGCTTGTGGGGCCTTTTCGGGTTGAGGATGGAGTCAAGCTCAACTCCCAGTCCTACTGCCAGTTCCTGGAAGACACCTTCTTCAAGCAGTGGTACAGGAAGAAGTCTGCATCCTTCAAGAAAAACATGATTTTCATGCAGGACAATGCTCCATCACACGCGTCCAAGTACTCCACAGCGTGGCTGGCAAGAAAGGGTATAAAAGAAGAAAATCTAATGACATGGCCTCCTTGTTCACCTGATCTGAACCCCATTGAGAACCTGTGGTCCATCATCAAATGTGAGATTTACAAGGAGGGAAAACAGTACACCTCTCTGAACAGTGTCTGGGAGGCTGTGGTTGCTGCTGCACGCAATGTTGATGGTGAACAGATCAAAACACTGACAGAATCCATGGATGGCAGGCTTTTGAGTATCCTTGCAAAGAAAGGTGGCTATATTGGTCACTGATTTGTTTTTGTTTTGTTTTTGAATGTCAGAAATGTATATTTGTGAATGTTGAGATGTTATATTGGTTTCACTGGTAATAATAAATAATTGAAATGGGTATATATTTGTTTTTTGTTAAGTTGCCTAATAATTATGCACAGTAATAGTCACCTGCACACACAGATATCCCCCTAACATAGCTATAACTAAAAACAAACTAAAAACTACTTCCAAAAATATTCAGCTTTGATATTAATGAGTTTTTTGGGTTCATTGAGAACATGGTTGTTGTTCAATAATAAAATTAATCCTCAAAAATACAACTTGCCTAATAATTCTGCACTCCCTGTATAAGACTAGGAGTCAGTGAAAGGATGAACCAAATCCTATGTCCATGCCCAGAATCTGCCCTGACGTACACCTAAGGTATATTGCATAATGTATAACCTATTCCTGGCAATGTTTGCTCAAGACTCTGTACAGCTTAACACCTGATATGTTATGTACTTCCTTTCTCTTACTGTAATCCCATTCAAACTGAAAAAAAAAAAAATCAATAAATAAAGATTGTAAAAAAAAAAAAGTTTTACTTTACGGCTTTTATTTACATGCCTTTCCAGGGAAAGTATTTAAACTAGTTAACACTTGCAATGCTGTACAGGCAATGTATGCATGTACACAGCCTTGCTGTAGAACATCATGGGATTGTAAAGTGGTCACTTTCAAAAAAAAAGATTTTTATTAACCCATTAACGCCGTTACGGCGTGCTATGCCGTCCCGGCGTTAATGGGCTTAAACGCCTTCACGGCGGCATAGCACGCCGCGGCGTTTAGGACCTCCCACGTTGCCCCGATCCCTCCCAAACTGCAGATCACGGTGGGGGGGGCCTGCCTGACAACCCAGGCAGGTCCCCTGTGGCCAATCCGCAGTGATCTGCAGTTTGTGATCGCAGTGACAGCCAGTCACTGCGATCACTGTTACAATGTGTCAGCCAATGATTTTAAATCACTGGCTGACACATTGTCTCTGCCCTTTTCCTCACCTCACTTCGATCTGAGAGAGAGAGGCAAAGAGATCGTTGCTGGAGAGCCCTGTTGGAGAAAAGCCTGTGTAAAATTTAAAAAAATAAAATAAATGTTTAACCCTTCCAGTGCTGGTCACAGCATTTAAAACTGTGATCAGCCTGTTTAGGGATTTTAGTACATTTTGTACTATTTTTATTTTTTTAGGGTCAAATTTTTTTTTTTACCCTTTGTCAGCCGCAGCAACCCAAATCACCCTTAACCCTTTCCCCGCTGCCGTGATCACTGTACTGTACAGTATCGCTACTGTACAGTATTGTACCAGTGATCACTGTGATCAGAGGGCTCTCTGATCAGTGATTTTTTTGCCGCCCTAGGCAAAAATAAAATAAAAATTAACCCTTTCTGTACTGGTCGCAGCAGCCTAAACTGCGATCAGTACATTTATTTTATTTTTTGTGAGTTTTTGAGGGTGGGTAGCAGGGTGTTAGGCAGGTAGGAATTTTGTAATTTTCCCCTTAGAATTATTCAGTAGTCCCCCCTAGAATGGCACGTCGCTACTCTGCCGAGGAGGCGTACGCCATTCTGGCAGGCAGTGATAGTGACACTCTGCAAGACAGTGACACTATCATTGCATCTGACATTGAGGCTATGACTGACTCCTCTAGTGATGGTGCCCCACCACCACCAAGAGGACGCTCAGCAAGCCCAATGCCAGAAGGAGACTGGGTGCCCCCAAACCTGACGGCCCCAGATATTCCCCCATTTACGGCGACCCCTGGCATCACTGTTATGGTGGATGCTTGGGAGCCCCTAAAATATTTTGATTTGTTCATGTCAGAGGAAGTATTTCAGTTATTGGTTGAGCAAACCAATTTATTTGCCAACCAATATCTGACTGTGAATCCGGGGTCACATAACAATAGGCGTAATATGTGGCACCCCACGGATCTCGCAGAAATGCGCAAATTTTGGGCCCTAACTCTAGTTATGGGCATTGTCAAAAAGCAGAGTATTAGGTCCTACTGGTACAAGCACCCCATCCTGGCTACCCCTCTTTTCCGTGGGGTTATGAAGAGGGATTGCAATGAGCAGCTGCTGCATTTCCTCCACTTTAACGACAAAACACTGTGCCCCCCAAGAAACGACCCATTGTTTGACAGGCTGTACAAAATTCGGCCCCTAATTGAACTGTCAGACAAATTCTCCCAAAATTATGTCCCTGAAGAAAATATTTGTACAGATGAGTCCTTAATGAAATTTAAGGGTAGATTACTTTTTAAACAGTATATCCCTTCTAAACGGTCCCGATACGGAGTAAAATTTTTATAAATTGTGTGAATCAAAATCTGGATATACATGGGCGTTTCGTATTTATCAGGTCACCCCAACGAAAATGCCGTGTTTGCTGGAAAAGAGGAGTCCGAAAGGACTCCAGTTATTATTGCCCCTCCTGTCCATCTCTACCCGTCCTCTGCATAACAGACTGTTTCAAAGTCTACCATACAGAGCTGAACTACTAAATCACTCTGTATGGTACTTTGGCAATTTGTTTTCTTGATTTCCCTGGATTCCCTGACCTTGGCTTGTCCTGACTACGCTTCGTTAGCTGCCTGTACTGACCCATTGGCTTGTTTTTCCGACTCTCACTTCTGGATTCCCCTGACCTTGGCATGTCCCTGTTTATGCTAGCCATTCTAAAGTGGCTACACCAAACAACTCTACATTTGTAGTACTTGAAATATGCCTTCACAAAAAAAGCAAAAAACTAATCACAGGGTTAATGCTACAGTATCTGAGTCAAAGATCTATCTGCCTCTCTCTGCCTTCAGATCAAAGTGTACTTGGGGGTACTGTACTATTCCTGTGATATACTAAAAACCTGGAAACATTGTACATGTAGGTATCGTTATATTCAGAAGACCGTGTTAAATCAAAATACTGAGATTTTAGTGCACTAATACCAGGATTATGACATTTCTAGTGAAAATGCAATTTATGTGATTAAAAAGACAAAAATAAAAGTAGAAATTGCTACATGGGCCCATCATTTCTGTTAAAATGGCTAGACCAAACATCTCAAGGTCTGCCATTTGTTATACTCTGAGTTGCATACTTTTGAAAATGGATTGCCATAAGGGTGGAAATGTTATTACCCAGGCTGCTATGCTCTCTAGATAGCCACATAGGCCCAGCAAATCACTTTGTCAAATTTCCAACTTTGAAATGGACATCTAATATATTTGTCCCTGTGACTACCCCAAAAAACAGAAAATCCGGTACATGGGGGTACTGTTATATTCAGGAGACAATGTAAAAAAAAAAAAAAAAATAAAAGTGAGGCTTTGTTGCAATAACTCACATCAGGAATAGGAAATGTCCTGTGAAAAGTGAGTTCATGTGTGGAAAAAAGCACAAACTATTACCGCTATGAGGGCCCTTCATTTCTGATAAAGTGGTTAGATCAAACATCTTAAAATGAACCATTTGAAATACTCTGGGTTGCCTGACTTTGAAAATGGTATGCCATAATAGTGGAAATGTTATTACCCAGGCTGCCATGCTCTCTCAAAGGCAAGATAGACCCAGAAAATCGCTTTGCCCATTTTCAATGTGTAAAACCAAAAATGGATAAGCGGATATTTGACCCTGTAACTTTCCAAAACCCTATAAAACCTATAAATGGTGGGTATCGTGGCACTCGTGAGACATCACTGAACAGAACTAGGAGTGTTTCAGGGCAGTAAACTATATACTGACGTTAATATTATCAGTAAAAGTACAGTTTTTATTTGAAAACAAAAACAAAAAAAAACAAAAAAAAAAACATAACACTAACTTTGGCTAGCATTTGTGCCCAAGTGGCTACTACAAAAGACTGGCCATACCCCGTTTTGAATACCCTGGGATGTCTACTTTTTCAAATGGTATGCCATTAAGGGGTAATTTTCATTTTTTGGCTGCCATAGGGTCTCAAATGCAGCCTAGACACAGCAAACTAATCTGACAAATTTCATTGTGAAAAAGCATAAATGGATAAGCCGTATATATGACCATTTAACATTCAGAAACCCCATAAAACCTATACATGGGTTGTACCATGGCGCTCGTGAGACATCACTGAACAGAACTAGGAGTGTTTCAGGGCAGTAAACTATATACTGACCATAATATTATCAGCAAAAATACAGTTTTTATTTAAAAAAATGAAAGAAAACAAAAAACAAAAAAAACGAACAAAAGTGGCTACTACAAAAGACTGGCCATACCCCATTTTGAATACCTTGGGATGTCTACTTTTTCAAATGTTATGCCATGATGGCGTCACTTACATTTCTTGGCTGCCATACAGTCTCAAAGGCAACCTAAGCCCAGCAAACCAATCTGTGAAATTTCTATGTAAAAAATAAATAGACAAGACATATATTTGACCCTGTAACTTTCAAAAACACCATAAAACCTATACACAGGGGGTACTGTTTTACTCATGAGACATTTCTGAATACAAATATGTATGTTTTATTGCAGTAAAACCAAACAGTATTGTGACATTATCAGTTAAACTGACATGCAGAAATTGAGAAATATCAAAATTTCTTAAGTTTTTAAACTTTTTTAGATTTTATTCATATAAAACGGAGTTCTATATATGAATGTTTGATATGGAATGAAAGCCCTGTTTCCCCTGAACAAACCGATATATAATAAGTGTGGGTGCACTTAGTAAGAAAGAGGTAAATTATAGTTGAACAGACAGAGTCAAATTCTGTCGGTTGTTTACATTTTGTTTTGATCACAACTTGTACATTTGGCTCCGTCCTTAAGGGGTTAAAGCTGCTGCATTATTGACTCCATAGTAACCCGTGGAATGTACTGGGGTGAGGAAACCAAGACTATCACATGTCTACAAGTTCTACAGTTCTGCTTTAAAGAACATTAAAAAAAAAAAAAAAAATACATAACTTACTTTTGCTTAATATGCATTGTGGATATTACTCAGGTGCTGGAAAAAATATTGCAGTGAACAAAACAGCAGCAATGAAGTCTCAATCCAACAAGAAACAATTTCAGAAAGAAAGAAGAAAGTTACCTGCACACAGTACAACTGGGAGGGATGTAAATAAAGTTAACAGATGCACTTGCAGTATCAATGAGCATCCCAAGTACAAGGTAGAGAAAAAAACATTAGAATACATAAAAGCACACACTTTGGATTTTTTTTAAACAAAACTTTATTGGTAATTTGTCTCAAATGTTTTACAGTATAACACATGTAAGAAGTGTGTGTGTGTGTATATATATATATATTTATATATATAGAATTTATTTTAAAGTGAAAACGTAACTGAAATTCACAGATCTGCCCCACAATGATCCCACTTCTCCCACCATCTATGGCTGTAAGAAGCTCATCCCCTTTAAAGCAGAAGTTTTTACTTTAAGAGTTTGGAGCACAGTGATCTGATTTACAAGTCCAACCTGCAGTCATAGTAAACTCCCCAAATACCTTAAGTGCCACAGGGATGATGAAATCCACAACGTTTTCAACCCTTTGGCACACAAAGATTTGAGTGGCCCTATGAAACACGATGTACTCCGATTTTGTAAGTCAGTGACACGCCATATATCTAGGAACCTACTAGCACAAATAACATTGCATTATAGATCACTATGCAATAAATTTAACAATTGCTCCAAATACAGCCAGCAAGTGGCCCTTGATGTCTTTAACAGACTCTGGGGGAACATGCAATATAACAATCTTTACGCGCCTTCACAAGAATTGTGCCTTTTACACAGAACATTCTAATAAATAAAAGAGAGGTGACCTAAAAATGGGAAAAAAATATATATATATATATAAAAAAAAAGTAATCCCACCACAGATTCTATTATTGTCTTTAGCGTCTAATTTTAAAGATCCAACAAAGTATAGGCAGGGCTTATTCAGAAGACTGTTTTAAGTGTTTAGTTTGGATCAGTAGCTTCTTGAGCACACAGATAAACCTCTGTATGAACCACAGTAAGCTGAGAAAGTTACCTGCAGCTCTCACCACTCTACCCAGACACGCAAGTTTTCTGAAATATGAAGTTTAATCTTGTCAACATCGCCAAAGAACGGTTGATTGGTATACATAATATTGCTTGTCTAACTTGGAATTTAAAGCATAATAATGGTTAAGAGTGTGCTACAAATGTTTAGATTAAATAAATGTATAGTTTGGGCTGAGAGCCAACAATCATAAAATCTTTCAATATGCTTAATTCTCAAAGTGGGAATGTGACCCACAACCAGTAATCGCCTCCATTCTACCTAAAGACAAGATATATATAAAAATCAATCATAGGGAGGAAAAAACAGAACAAAACAAAAAAAAAAAATCAAACAAAAATTCTAAGGTTTTATCCTATCAAACAGACAGTACCGCTAACACATGATAGACTGGAGGGAACCCTTGATCAGGCTTTGTAATTTTGAGACTTTCCCCTTTATACCTAAACATACCACTTAAAATTATAGGTACAACTTTGATAAGTGGACTACAGGGTTACAATACAATTAAATGGACTTCTATTTATATAGTATGGGATGGAGCTCTGACAATTCCTTTTTCATTCTTGCTCAACTTTCCGCTCTAGTGATATTCACATCAGCTTTCTGACATGGTTAAGCTGTGCAGGACATTACTGATCTTCCCTTTACTCCCCAGGAAAGCTACAGAGGTGGAAAAAAATATTTTCTCATCTCTTTGCCTCTAAAGAGGTTTTGGAACAAAGACACATAGTTTGGTAACTATGACCCTGAATTTCATGAAGATCCTCAACCCTATAACGCCTGGAGTGCCTTATTGTAACCCCCCCCCATTTCATTCCAAAGAGGTAGGACTTTAAATTGCACACTAAGGCATCCCAGAGCTGGCATAGCACAAAACATAAAACTAGATTCCCAAAATTTCATCAGGGTACCAAAAAACTAGTGCCTTCTTGCCTAGTGGGGACTAAGTTAGACTGTGCTTTTGTAATTAAACAACCATAGGGCATTAGGGAGAGTATTTATTATACAAATTATCACTTCTAAAGCAGTTATAGAGAACCATAAATTGGGTGTTTTCCCCAAAGTAGAACAGGGAAAATATAAAAAAAAAAAAGCAAAAAAACAAAACAAAAAACAACCAAATATATATATATAAAAAAAGGGCATGGGAAACAAAAACAATGCACTACTGAGAATATGGTCTACAAGTTAAATAATATTCAGAGGCCATGATCACATAGGGCATCCCAATTTATAACAGGCAGTAGGACATTCCAGATAAGTTTGTTACACTCCAGTAATGCCCTAAAGAATATTAACAAATATCTGACACATACGTTGAATAACTTTCACAATATATCTACAACACCTCTCTTTAATGGGTCAAACAGATGAATGGTTCTCAGCTGAGAGGACCTGTCAGAAGAAGGTTATGGTGTCAATGATGAAAGAAGAGGGTTATCAGAGGCAAAATGTATGTGTGTGAAAAAAAAGTGAGGTGTGATTGTGTGTGTGTGTGTGTGTGTGTGTGTGGGGGGGGGGGTAATAAAAACTGGCACTTTAAGTTTAAAAGTCCCCCATGACACAGATGCGGGGCACGTGATGGGGCTAAAGTGAGAATTGAGGTTAAAACAGTTCAATATTTATATACTATGTAAATTAATAATTAAAAACCTGTAAGCAAGGCTCTTGACATGAAAATGGTTTTTAAAAAAAACAACACATAAATAACAGCTCCATCACTGAGGGATGATGCCCTGCCCCTAAAGTTCTAACTCAACCCCTGAAGAACCAGTCACATTTAAATAACTCTCTTGGCCCCTCTTATCTGTCAAGGAGAAAAAGTAAAGCATGGGGAAGCAGGGGATGAGAGAGACTGGGGGAGATCTCCAGGACCAATCAAAACCAGCACCACCAGATCCAGGATAAAATGAGATGGCCGCCAATTCAAATCTGCACCACTAATACAAGGTAGAGAGGTGGGGGAGTGTGAAAGAAGGGAGAAGTTTGTGTGCCTGTCAGCGGCGCGCTCTTCATCGATCTCTTGTGAATGAGAGGAGTCTTCTGTGATGGCTCCTCCAAATGCATTCATTAGAACTCCGAGAACTCTTTGGCGCACTTATCTGTGATGGAGACTCTGATTTCTTCCTCCTCATAGTCATCAAAATTACTGGTGTCACCAGGGCCCTTACATTTGGGGATGAAAGGAGCTTCCACCTGAGATGTTGGAGAGAGAGTGACAAGAATTGAAGTATGTGTATGGCAAAATGATATCCAAAATAGTTAGAAAGAATAATATGCCATTTGGAAAGTTCTATAGTTTTTCTCCTTAGCCTCAATGTAAAAATGTGTTGGATGTATACGGATTACATCTGTAATTTACGCTTTACGAGTTACGCTTATGCCTAAAATTAATTCACTCAGTATTATGCCAATGAAATCTTATATACCTACTATTTGCTTAATTGCCCACATAAAACCCACAATATAAAATGTATATGTTTCTAGTAAAGAGAGAGATCTGAAGAAATCTGAATAAAATATTCAAGAAAAGGTTCAAAATTATTTGCACTGTGCTTAAAAAAAACAAACAAAAAAAAAAAACACAAAAACCAAAACACAATTTCCATAAAAACAAGAGACCACAGACCCTCCTATCTACCGTGAACCATACATCATAATCTCCCTTTCATAAGTCTTGCAATTTCACCAGACTTTTCTTCTTTCGACTTTGGGCCTAAGAGGATAGTCCAGAACCTAGAGAACTTAGATTGCTGAAGTGCATTATGTGTGAAGAGTGTTTCAACTCCCCCCCTCCCCCCCATATCACAAAATTTGCAAATTACAATAGAAATTGACACTTTTATAATTTAAACTTGTTACACTCCCACCAGTCAATCAGACAACAGATCCTGTTACTACCTGATTGTTTAACTCAGTTGCGATAAACCTAAGAGGCAGCAATTGCTCAGAGCACCTGCCTTGGCAAGTCTTTGCTGGGGATGAAGGGGAGATATATATCCCCAATTAAACAAAAAAATAATAATTATAAGCGTGCATGCTTTCATTGAGGTATATCTACAAAGATTTACATTTTTTTCTTGGGCAAGGGGACATCCTTTTAAGGGCTCCAATTACAAGACAAAGTTAACACAATTCATGCTATCTACCCTCTTATGATACACTTTAGTCTGCTACTAGGAGGGAGTTTATTTATTCTTGCCCTTCAAACCCCTAACTGGCACCTTCTTTTGGTAGACTGCAATCCAGTCCGTGGTACTGAACCATTTGTGGCCCTTTATGTCTGTGACCCCGTTTTTCAGGTTTCCAAATCGCTTGGTAAGATCGACTTGCAAAAGGTTTCTTAGGAGATCCTTCAAATCAGAGCTGAAGTGAGAGGGAAACCGAACCTAGAAAAGTGTGTCAAAACGAGAAAAATAAATGGAGTAAAAAAAAAACAAAACTTTGAAAATGAGCTTTGGATGAGATTGAGCGGACACAATAAAAAGGATGGGGAGCAGGAGTTTAAATCAGAGAGGGACATAGTAAGTGGAGAGAGGCTATCCTTTATCAGTAACACACATGTATTGTATATTTAAAGTGCATGGATTAAAAAAACAAAAACAAAAAAAACCTAAAAATGTTTTCACAAAGAAATTTAAAGAAAGATTAAATCTGGGTTCAACCACTTGAATGCTGGGAGTGTTCACAATGGAAAAGGTAAAATTTGGTCGAGAATTAAGATCTGAATAAAGAGAAAGTGGAGGTGAGAGGCAGTGACTTACCTTCCCAGATACTATCTTTTCATAGATCTGAATGGGCTGATCGGCAAAAAACGGAGGATACCCAGCAGCCATTTCATATATCAGCACGCCAAGGGCCCACCAATCTACAGCTTTATTGTACCCCTGTCATAGGGAGAAAAAAAGTTCAGACATTTTCTCACATACTTCGTCAGAAAGACAAGTTCGAATGCCACGGGAAAAAGTAAATTTTATGTCCTGTTAATCTCTCATGCAGTGCAAAAACAGTCCTATAGATAGCAGTAAAGGGACTATACACTCCACTGGATTTTTACATATTTATTAATAGCTTGCAAAAGCTGCAGATGTCTGCTTGCAAAAGCCTTAGCAAGACCATCCTTCTTTGTCCCCCAGCACTCTGATTATGTCAGCCAAGGAGGCAGATCAGGGGCAGAGCAAGCAACAGCAGACTGGAAGAAATGTAAGATTTTACTATACTTAAGTGGGGCCAGATAGTGATTTTATCACTATAGGGTCAGGAATACATGTTTGTGTTCCTGACCATATAGCGATCCTTTAATTATCAGATTATGTTCACAGTATCCAAGATCACTGAAGGAGACAAACAGCAGTGCCTTGTTTTGTTCAAAACAACCATCTGCATGTGTTACATATTTCAACTCCAGAAAAGCTATTCTTACCTTGCTAAGAATAATTTCAGGTGCCAGATACTCTGGAGTCCCGCAAAGAGTCCAGGTCCTTCCTTTCACTCTCTTGGCAAAGCCAAAATCTGTCACCTATTAAGAAAAATGAACAGGTGACTTTATACAGGAGAAGGCCATTATGAAAGCAGAGTACACACTCTATCCTTATACAGCACTTAATCTGGCATTCAAAACAATATCCAGGTATTTCAACTCATGCTAAATACACTCCCCCCTCCCCCACTCCAGTACATATGTGAAAGTCTCTACTCGCTAGTCAAAGAATTCAACCTTTCAATATATGCAGCTGTACACCACTGAGCACAATTCATATAGTATGATCCAAGTATACTATGCCACCCAAATAAATTATGTAAATAGCAATTAAGTGCTAAGGCAAGATGGGCTAGTTATACACTCTAAAATGTATAAACACTGCAACCACAGCTTGAGGAAAAAAATCCTTTCACATGGTTTATACCCCTTTACATAGGTATCCACTAGAAAAGCTTTTTAAATGTGTGTCTACCACTTTAAAAAGAGCTCAGAAAAGTTTTCAGAACAGGGAAAGTAATGTGTAGGGCTAGCTGTGGTACAAATTATGTGACCAGTTTGAATTCAACATGCACAAAGATGACCAACATCAACATTACAGCTGTCTATTACTTTTACCAAAATGATGGCTCAGCTTGAGTACATTTCTAAAATGACACTGATATCCATTACATGATTTGCTGTTCATGTATGTTACACATGGAAGTGTGGATAATGTATAACTCATAAGTCCACATTTGAGTTTTGAAATTGCATGCATCATGAAAAGATCTATAATTACGTCCCTGCCCTCGTCCCAAGTCCAGGTTACCTGTATGTATCCCTGCTGGTCTATGAGCAGATTTTCTGGCTTTAGGTCTCGGTATATAAGATCCAAGGAGTGCAGATATTCAAAGGTTAATACAATCTGAGATGCATAGAAACGTGCATGAGGTTCACTGTGAGGACAAAGCGACAAAAAGCACAGTCATGACATGACAGAAGAATTGTCTAATTAGCATGATGGGCCTGCATCATACAGATCAAAGACTGGATAAAATACATAAACAGAATATCAGTACCAGTCTACAAGAAACGTGTCCACTCATGAAGTAAGAGGAAGCACAGATGCCACTGAAATAAAAGTAACTAACCCTAATGTGTGCAGCAGGTCAACTAATCAAAATGCCGTACAGTCCTTCCCAGTGTATTGGGAGAGAAACAGGGTTGTGAATGAAAGAGCCCATTACTTTCATGTGAAATAAAAGGGCAGTGGTTGACCATTCTCCAAAGTATGTGAAACTCCAGCCGGGGTGGGGGCAGAGAGTGCCCCCCAATCCCACCTGTACCCCATAATAAGTATATAACTCAGCCCTGACTACCCCACCAGCTGCACAAAACCACATTCCTGACTGCCCCAATGCGTGTGTTCTGTGTTTTGAGAGAATATGGAAACATCAATTACTCTGGGAATACTTCCAGCAGGATGCGCCAACCCGGGTGGGACCAATGTCCCACGTAGCAATAGCAGTGAAAGGAATGGTCTGGGAACACCTGGTGGTTTTTTTGGTCGGCAGTCTTTATGTGGAGTGCAAAAAAAAATAAATAAAGACGGTCTACTAAAGAAACCACCAGGTGTGCCCAGACCATTCCTTTCACACCTATTGCCCAAATGAGTGTGTGAGACCACATCCCTAATTATCCTAATGGATGCACATGAGAAACCAAGTTGAGACTGCTGTGTGAGACTGCAAACTGTGATATATAAAATACTAGAATAACCCCTTCCCTGGCATGCTACAGAAGAACACTTGTGGCAAACGCAATGTAATCCTTCCCAGTGTGCAAGAACGCTAGCTGTGAATGAAATACAACATACTCCTTCCCGGTGAGAAAGAAAAGCCCAGCTGTGAATGAAGCACAAAGAACCCCCTTCCCAATCTGTGCTGACTCAGACACTATGTACATCTTCCTGTTGAGTAGAGAAAACAAGCAGAACTAAAATACTATGTAATCCCTGACTGAGGATAGTTAATGTAGCGGTCATCAGAACATTTCTTGGGGGTCTAATATAGTGCTACAAGACATCTTGCTGCATTTAATTTTTGTAAAATCTGTTCAGTAGTTATTCTAGTTAAAATGGAGAGAAATTATTTTCAATTGGACATCCTTACGAAACATGTATCATCAAGGTAGGTCAAACAACCATCTTCTCTTCCCTGTCCAATAGGATTATGCAACTTAAAGGGGGCCTGACATTTAGAATGTACTGCTCTGTTCACACAAAATTCCGTAGCTGAGGAACCATTCATTATGCAGGATTTATTTCGCAGTTCTTACATAGCATTGGCATCAATCATAAGATTGCTTGACACTATAAAACATTTCCCATAAATCCCTGCCTGGTATGAGTTTATGGGATATGTCAAGACTCCACTGAATAGAACTATACTCCCAAACTGGCTAAACCACTTCCTGGTTACATGGATCTCACAGCAGCTGGGTGAGTGGGTCAAAGAAGTACATTGCAATATGAGAAGATTCAAGTCTTTATCTTTTATAAATAAAAAATGAAAGGGCGTTTTATAAGTTCAGTTTTGTTTTGAAATAGACAATTATAAAATAAACTTCCAGGGACGGGAACATAAAACCAATTAAGGGTATGTTAATTGGGGGGAGGCTCAATCTGCCCTTCTGTGTCTTTAGAGGGACACCATAAGCTCCCAGACCACTTCACGGAGATGAAGTGACCTGGGTGCCATGTCCCAATATTTTTAAACCTGTAACCATTCTGGAGGAAAGGCAATACTTACATTGCACAGTTGAAATGCCTCTAGAGACCATCTGATTAGCGCAGCGAGGCATTTTACCAGGCACGTGCACTAGCCTCCCCATGCTATCCTATGGGAAAACATTACATTGGCTGAGATCAGGATTAAAATGAAGTAAACTACCTCATTAATCCTTGAGGGGGTGGGGGACTGTCACCTAAATGGTGACTAGGCCATAATATTGTTTGGAATACACCATTTGTATTCCTTAACCTATAATGTTCCTTTAAGTACCAGCAGAATTTGGCAATTTAATAACGTTTATGGCATTTTGAAGGGATGTATCTGGGATGGGAAAAAGCGCTCTATTATTATTTAGCATGCTGGGCCTGTTTGAACAGTTTATATGATCACTTGGATAAAAATACAGCAGTTACTTTTCTATACCATTTCTATAGAGAAGCAAAGAAAAGCATTAACATTTCATGGGAAGGGTATGTGGAAATAGAGATATAATTGGTTACAATCAGTCACATTGACTTGCACTTCATCCTCAGTGGATAGATGTTTCCAGTCACCTGCTTAACATATGGACAAACAAAGGTGCCTAGCTATTGCCGTGTCTTCATCACAGGTAGAGAGAGCAGTAATAATATGAAAGGGGGGAGGAAAGCCACTTATCGTGTCCCTGTTTGGAGCACAGAAATAAGTCACCTGTTACTAGGTGTTTACTGTTTAAGAGTGGTAAAGCTGTCAAATCCACAAGGAGAGGAACAAAGTGAATCTCAGCACTTAAATTGCCTATAGTACAGGAGAACACTATACTACCAAGCTCTGAACATTTAATCTATGCTGTCACACATCCAACTATTCCAATATAAGGGAAAAACAATATAACCCAAACTCTGCATAGTGTATCTTCGCTGCTGCATTACGTAGGGAGAACAAAAGATACCTGTAATACTAAACTCAACAAGGTATCACCTGTCTTATTACTCAGGGAGAATGAGGTTACCGCCATGGCGCAAAATTTCCACTCTCCACTAGGTACTGGCATGTAGAAATTCACCCCTGGTGAGTGTGCCACGGACACTTGCAGTGGCAAGTAATGTTTAAGCCTTGCCAATAACATTGAGATCCCTTCTCATACAGTATAATTAAACTTTGCCAGGTGCTCACCCAGTCTCCACTTCTTCATAAAAGCGTATCAATTAAACTGTTAATAGTTCCTGACTGATTCCTCTTCTGCAACGGTCACTAGTCTAATACTATCCTTACCTTTTTGTGTCATTTTACCCCACTCCCTCTAGCATGTAAGCTCATTGAGCAGGGCCCTCAACCCCTCTGTTCCTGTGTGTCCAACTTGTCTGGTTACAACTACATATCTGTTCGTCCACCCATTGTAAAGTGCTGCGGAATTGGACGGAGCTCTATAAATATCGTCGTCGTCGTCATAATAATAATAATAATAATAATAATAATAATAATAATAATTGCACCAGGGAAGGAGAACAATGAATACACTATATTACTAGTCTAAGGTGAAAAGAGGATGTTACACTGTCTGCTGCACTTGTTACCATAACATTCTATTCTGTAAAGAGACTATTGACCAACACTCTGTGCAGGAAGAATTGTGGTTAAAATGTAAAATCACAGCTATCGGCCACACACATTTACAATAGAGTATTTCATCTAGCACAGGTTTTACTGCATCTGACGGTATTTACCTGAAGCGTCCGATTCTACGCAAGTGAGAGAACATCTCGCCACCGGCTACATACTCCATGACCATGTATAGGTTAGTGTTATCCTGATTGAGAAAAATATATGAAGTAGAAGTGACAGAATAAAGAACAAAATGAATGCAGCACATTTGGAGGTGGGTCAGGGGGGTGGGTTAATTCAATGTGTTAAAAGAGAGACCACAGCCTACAGCATATGGTGACTATGCTATTGATAGATATTGTTTAGATCATAATGCGCGCACGCCACACACACACACACACACACACACACACACACACACACACAATACCACTTACCTTGAATGAATACTCCAGGCGGACAAGGAATGGGAAATTTACAGCCTGCAAGATGCGCTTTTCATTCAACGTATGCTCAATCTGCTTCAATTTAACCACCTGGAAGTAGACAGTGGCTTATTCAATTTCCATTATTGCACAAGAAAATCTCATTTACATGCATTATGGTCTTTTAACCCCTTAAGGACCAAACTTCTGGAATAAAAGGGAATCATGACAAGTCACACATGTCATGTGTCCTTAAGGGGTTAAGCTCAATTAAATTATTTTGAATTTTTTTACAGTTAGCAGAGCAGTGTGGTTATGGAGATATAGTGCCATCTAGAGGTTTCAAGAGTCAAGGAACAGTGGTTTATGGACTTCTCAAGCCCCCCAACCCATTAACTCCTAACCTTTATTTATGAATTTACATGTTTTGCCATAGCTAGAATGCTAGAGATATTGCACACATAGTTGCTGTAGCTTCCTTCCAGGATGTAGCAGCAGGATACAATACTCTACTAACGGTTGCCTTCTTGCCATCATTCAGTACCGGGCCACTTACTCAGATTTGGTGAGCTGCGGAGGTTAGTGATAAATGTACATCCTGGCACTTCAATGGATAGTGCTTTAACTTGCTCACAATGCACAAGGCAATGCTTCTCATAAAAACAATGAGAAGCACCATTAACAACACTGTTCGGCAATTGATCCAATTTTCTGAAAAGTATTAAATTGGCCTGGGAGATCCCTCACTAGTGAGAATTTATTGGTAGCAGAACAGTTTACCGCTGGCCTAGAGGTAAGTAACCCCTATTTTAGGACACTGGTGGGGAAAGGGGGATTCCAAAATCTAAATTATCAACTATATATTTAGTTCTAGTGTACTCCCTTAAGCACCCAGGTAACCAGTCACAGTTCTAGTGACAACAAAACACATATCGTTGTGGCCTTTACCTTCTGCTTGTCCAGGATCTTCATGGCATAATGATGGCCATTTTCTTTGTGTCTGACGAGCATCACTCGACCAAATGAACCTGTGCCCAGAGTCTTAATGCGTTCAAACTGGTCCAGGTGAGCAGTGTTCTAAGAGAAACAAGACAAAAGGTGAATTGAAGAGAGATAGAGGTTTATTCAACGAACCTGTTATTTTATACAGTACTGATAAGGTGATTGCACAAATTAAAAAAGCGAAAAAAAACAAACAAGAAAAAAAGTCCAGCTATCTTGGCCTCAATATTTCAACTTATTACAGTTATCAGTTGAGTATATAAATCCCCATAGTTACCATTTATCAATTCCAAACTATGATAGAGAAGGATCAGGAATTTTGCGTGTGAATTATATAAACAACTGGAAGAAGGCCCACATTGCAAATATCATCGTGACCTGCCTTAAATATAAATATATATATATATATATATATATATATATATATATATATATATAAATATATAAATATATACACACACACACTCTCAGATAAGCATGTCTTTATCTACCATAGAACACTAATTATCCATAGAAGATATATTCTCTTCTCTATGATACATCATTGGCTCTACATTCCAGCTAGTAGGCTAGATATCCATGCCAGGACATGCTGTCAGACTGCTCACATAGAAGATTTGTCAATGTCATGACAGACTGTCACACCTCTGTTATTTATCCGTGTTCCTATCGATATGAGCTGTTTCAACTCAGTATATGTTACCTTAAATTTACTTTATTCACCGACAGATTAACTATATGACTGAATTTACTCTATATAAAACAAAACATAATCGATGTGACATGTTTCCTTATCATAATACTCTATTACAGCTATAGCTTTGTCTCCATTGAGCGGCCGTACTTGTGTACACACCCACCAACCGAAATCGGACCAATCAGGTTGAAGGGCGGGTTATTTAAGATTAACTTCGGGAGGGAGTCATTTCCCCCTGATGAGCCTCTGAATTAAGGCGAAACGCGCGTCGGGCTCGACATATTGATACTATCTTAGACAACACCATTGTCCTTTTCTCATTAATGAGAATTTTTGTTGTGGTTTGCGGTTGAAACACTATACCCTACATAACTCATTTACTGGTTTTTGACTCAGACCTCGGACTCAACAGCATTGGATCACCCTGTCTGAGTATCTTACTAATAATTGTATCTTGGCTGTTTTAGAGCCACTTGCACGTAATTATGTGCTAACAAACATACCGATCAGGGTACTCTGGGAAGCAATTTACTGACCAGACCAACTTTCTGTCACCCAGCTAATTGATACTCCTCTTGCTTATGCATGCTTTGTTTTGTGTATTATTGTTTCACATTTTTTCTTTCTTTACTATAACCCATGAAGGCACCATTCCTTTCTAATTTACTTTTTGATTATCAATAGACCACTAGTGGAGGAGGTTCACGAATACCCCCGATATTGCCTGCCCTCCTTAGGCTGTTGGTCACTCTGGCTTTCCATTTTAGACAGCCAGTCTACACCACATCATTGTGTTAAAGATAGTCTATCTTGGGAATGTCGTTCTTATATATATTAATAAAGTATTTTTTAGACCTCTAATTTCTGGATCCTTTTCGCTTATCACACACAATATTATATATTCTATTCTGTAAAGAGACTATTGACCAACACTCTGTGCAGGAAGAATTGTATACACACACACATATATATATATATATATATATACACACACACACACACACACACACACACACATATATATATATACACATATATATATACACATATATATATACATACACACACACACACACACACACACACATATACACACACACACACACACACATATACACACACACACACACACACACACACACACACACACACACACACACACACACATATACATACACACATATACATACACACATATACATACACACATATACATACACACATATACACACACACACACACACACATATACATACATACACACACACATATACATACATACACACACACACATATACATACATACATACACACACACACACACACACACACACACACACTAGCCCTGAATTTGTGGGAGGAGTTTTCCCAATATAAACCCTACCCCCCCCCTACTTACCTTTGCCGGTTACAGATTCGAGTGACGTCACGACATCCAGCACTTTCGATTCATTTTTCCCGCCAATTTTACAGCAAGCAGCCCACGGACCTGGCGTTCAGCCTCTCTGATCCAGCCTGCAGTGCTTCCATATCTCCGACCCGGCTCCCGTTTCATAGACACCGGCTTCCGGCCACAAGACACAGCTTACTTACGTATGTACACGTGGGAACCCATTTGCAGCGTCCCCACGTTCGGGCCTACCAATCGCGGGGGTGGGCTCCCTTGGTATTTTCATACACGAGGGCAGTTTATTTAACTTCTTAACTCCACGTACTTACTAGCGTTCGCATGTTTCATAGTACCATATAGCATGCTCACTCGTTTTTCTGTACGTTCTTCTGTTTTAAAATTCTTACGTTCACCATCTTTGTCCCATTCGTACGGGTTTAGATTACTGCATCCATTCGGTTAAAAACGTAGCCTTCCTAGCCACTTTCACTCAGCCGTTTGGGATTAGCCTGTTTTTATAATGTTCGCCGTTCGCATGTGTCTTGTACCATAAGCTTTGTTATAAACTTTAACTGTTCGTTCAGTATGCACTGTAGTCCTCCCCATTCGTGCAGGCTTTTCTGTTCGGAAGCATCCATCCCAGCCACAGCTAGGAAAGCGGAACTTTACAAACAGCTAGCAGCCCAGTCCAACGAACACAGGCCTGGCACAAGTTCTTAGGAGCCCCAGGGAGGCAGTTATGGTCAAGTTCAAGACACCATGTCATCTATCCTTTCTTTCTCTATCCTTTGCCGGCCTGAGACCCCCATCTTGTGTGGTATGTTCCTCCACCACTCACTCCTCCAACTTGTGTCCCTGCGAAGCAGATGCCTCCACTACCCCCCCTGTCGTCAGGAAAGGGGTCAAAGAGATAAGCTAGGCAGACAAGTCTTTCCTGGGCAGGGCGCAAGTGTGCAACAATTTCAACTCAGGAACGTGCAGCTACAACGCACATTTGCTCCATCTGCTTTAGGGCACATACAAAAGCCATGTGCCCCTCTAAGCTTTTCCCTAAGAAGTGACGGACTGACTGAGATTAACATCGACAATCTGGCTTTTCACTTGCGCACCCACCCCTCTCCCCACTTGGTGCAATTCCTGATTTCTGCTTTTTCAAATGGTTTTCATACAGGGCTCATAGTACTTCCCACAGGCACTCTAGAATACACCAATTTACTTTCAGCCACAAACGACCCAACTGCAGTTGATGAATTGCTACAGAAGGAGACCACATCAGGTTTTATTATTGGTCCCTTTCCGCACCCTCCTTTTTCCACTTGGCGGACAAACCTGATTGGAGTTGTTACCATTAGCACCTCTAATAAACAACGTCTAATCATCGATTTGTCCGCACTTCTTTCTTCTCACATCCTAGTTTAAATTCACTAATTTCGGTTGAACAATTTTCTCTCCACTACTCCACCGTGGATAATGCCATAAAAGCCATTTTACTGGCCGGTGTTCACACCTGCCTCAGTAAGACTGATATTACTAAACCATTCAAACTGTTGCCTAGCCAACCGTCACTCTGGCATATCCATGGCATCAAATGGAGGGGGGGAAAAAAAAATTACTCCACCAGATTCACTTTTGAGGGGTGTATTACAGGGTTGGGGTGAGAATATATATATATATATATATATATATATATATATATATATATTTATATTAGATTGGATTAGCCGTATTAGTCCAGTAGACAAAATGCCAATATACCAGAGTATTGCAGTATGCAATGATACCTTTTTAATGGACCAACATAATATTTCAAAGACAAGCTTTCGAGAGTTTTCCTTTCTTTCTCAGATCTGAAGCTAAACACACACACACACACAGTCATTATTACAAAGTATGCAATACAGACACATAGCAAGATGTAGATACTACACCCAAATGCCTGACCAAACCTCAACATAACAGGTGTACTCATGCATCAAAATACATTACAGAGGCCTTCACCCACTAAGCATACCCACCCATGCAACGCAATAGAGGCCAATTACTACAAATTAATACTTACACATATACACACACGCCAAATATTACTTGATATATCAGTTGTTCAAGCTTACCTGTGCTGGGTTTTCCCATTTTTTCAGAAAGTCTTCCTTCGCTTTTGCCAGGAATTCTTTCACTGTGGGGAGGAAGACAATTATATTAAGGTCATGGCAAACAGGAGAGATCAAAAGACTGAATATTTCAGGGAGAGAGGAAGAAAATAATTGTACAAGAGCAGAACAAGAGGGAAAAAGTCTGCAATGTCAGACACACTAAAGAATGTAGTACCTGCCACACACATAGTCCATGGCCATTCAGCCCCATCGGTTAATAGTACAAAATCCATATACCCAGCACATAACCAATTCTACAATATGCAGTTCGTTCATCCATAGACTTTAAATGTTCTGTATTAGAGGTACCAGTTCATGGTAATCAGGACTTTGAACTCGTAGAGAAAAATATCAGCTAGAATGACCCCTTACTGAGTTCCCTCCCCTCACATGGCAGATATTTAGTGAAAACAGTCCCCTCCTCTCTACATTAGGAAATATTCAGGTGGGTAGACTAGTCAGCTCTCAGCACCATTAACACAAAGGTTCTCATATGAACTCGGATGTTCTAGCACAGATTACAGAACATCAATCAAGTAACCCAGAAACCATTAACAAAAGAAAAGAACGTATTACTTCTGTCAACTACTGATTCACAGAGGTTAAAAATAAATAAATTTGAAATAAAAAAAAAAAAAAAAAAATTAAATATCCTGCTTGTTCACAGGTAACTGGTTTCTTCAATAACATTGCAGTGGCAGTTTCTAATTCTCTTGGTGTTCTATACAGACAGTTATCTCAAATAGGCCTCTTCTTACTGGCGTAGAACACTTAACTAATGGGTATAACCCAGGATAATCATATAAATAATGCAACACAGAGAGATGACAAGACGTTGTAGATACTGTGCACAACTGCTAGAGACACCTGACCAAACAGTACAGAGGTTTTCTCCCCTACTATAGCCATACCACTCTTAGAAATCAACTTGCAATACTGCAGCACAATACAGAGGTAGACTCTACTAGTCCTGCTACACAATACAAAGGTCAAATATAACGTCCAAGTAATATAATCTGGACGACGTCTCCTGCCATGTAATGCAGGTCCTACATCTCCTGGAGTGTAATGCAGAGGCTGGTTACATGGCACCTGCAATGACATATAGAGGCACACCTTATGATGCCGTCTCCCGTAATGTAATACACAAACCATTAACATACACAACCTGATGGATATTCTAAACAAGCCATGCATCACATTTATGCCTGTGTAATACAGAGATCATTCAAATACTAAACAGTGACATAGTGATGGACCTAAAGACAAGCTTTTCCTCTGCGTTCGTGCTATGAGTGACAAACTGGCATATTTTGAACCCCACTGAACACAAGAATTTAATTTTAAACAGTTTATGAGCAGAATACTTAATAAATATCTGTTTCACTGGAGCCTGACAGGCCCCAAGTCTACTTTAGACATTTTGTGACAAGGACAGACAATTAAAAAAAAAAATTAAAAAAAAATTCCTGTCAAACAAGAGCCAAATGCCTGTCATTCCATTACTAGACAAGTTTTTGTGGACATGTTACTGCTTCATGTCGATGGGCCATATATGAGAAGTGCTTCCTTACAGTATACAGGATTCAAATACTGTTGTGGTCATTGGGGATCAATTAACTAATCAAAGCACCCCCTTTAGCATAAACGTATTATATTCCTGGAACATATGCAATATACAAATATACACAGTGCAGGGCAGCATTCTTCATCTCCTGTACATCAGCATGTACAAATGATTATTCCAATAAAGCATGGTGAATGTGAAAGTTATAATCTCTCTGAGTGGAGTATCAAGAAGCACAAAGCAATGATAGGCATCTGTCTTTTTACATACACAGATGAATATCAAGAGATAGCAGAACTGTCAGGCCACAACATGGTTAAGAAATGTGTTTACACAAGCCCTGCCCCCTGAGGATGTAAGCCACACCTTTTGACGAGAGTCTAACCGGTTATGCCAGCTGTGCCCATCCTATGCCCAGAGGCAATTCAGATTGTCAGCTTACTTTGTAAAGGAGCTTAATATGCTTTGTGCCCCTTAACCTGCATGTTAAAAAGACATGGTCCTGTAAGAAACACAGGGTGACATTGTGACAGATGTCACGCGAAGCAATGAAACTGTGCGATAAAGCTAGCCAGAAAAGAGCAGGAAGTTAAAATTACAGATTAGTTACAGAGCAGTTATCATCCCTTGGTTACAAGGCCCTCTGCCCCCTCCTCCAGTATTGCAGAACATTGCTCAGAGTTATTTAGAGAGCCTCTCAGCTTTGCCTTAAGAGGGTGTGATAAGGGAGGCATGCAGAGCATCATGTAATTGTGCTCGCCAAAGCAATACAGCATATCGCCTGACTGTGCTTCATCAGGAACAATGCAGGGCATCTCCAAAGCAGAACACATTTCTACAATGTAACCAATATAATACACCATTGCAGAGCATCACAACCATTTAAACCAGTCCCCAACACAGAGCTTTAAAGAACTTCACAGCACTTCACCCATCTGACACATTCATTTGGAGCATTCCCTCCCATGGATCTAATCTGACACTCTTCATCAACCACAAATTAAAGTGTACCCCACAAGTTAAAGCCCATGATCACTCAACCCTCAAAAGATAGTCTGTGATTGTTTTTCTCAAATATAACGCAGCGCTTCGCGCAAAAGCACTCACAGCTCCCTGCCGCACAAAGCTTGGCGCACACTCACTCTCCCGGTCCCAGCACAGCACGCTGTTAGGCAGGGTGGGTGTCTGAGGGCTGGTGGGGAGCCCTGCCTCTCTCCCCGGGGCTGGGCTGCGGGGTCCACGACTGAACACCCGTGAGGCAAAGCTCTCCAACTTCTGCAGGGCCGACATCCTCAGGCCACAGAGCCCACAATTCAAGGTGACCTAAATTCAAGCACCCCACATTAAGATGGAGCAGGGGAGGCAGAGCTATAGGTATATGAGAAGCAAAGAGTCGAGTGAGGGAATAACTCAGGAAGAGGGACTTCTTGGGTTAAAGTAGGTTTGACGTGAGTTTAAACAGGATGGAAAAGTGAGGATACAGAGCAAGTTAGAGAGAGATGACAGAGTGAGAAAAAGTTCATCTTAACAATCAGAAATAAAGACAAAGAAGGAGAGAAGGTAAACTCTTCAATGAAGAGGCTGGAGGGCAGAGAGCATGTGGCAGCGAGTGAGCACAGAGTGTGCAAGAGACAGGTGGGAGGAGAGATACTGGGCAAGACAGAACACAGAGAGAGAGAGAGAGAGAGAGAGAGAGAGAGAGAGAGAGCACGCGCGCGAGAGCGACTGCTGGAGAAAGAAGCAGGGAAAGCTTGCTTTCTTATCAGCAGGCTGCAGGTCTCTAATGTTGACAGGGGGAGGGAAGAGGGGAGTCCAGATAAAAACAAAGGGGAGGAGTATGGATACAAGAGGGACCTGTGAGAAGGGAGTGAGGGGGGAGAGGGAACATGTGAGACAGGTTGTTCGTGCAATAGCAGGTGCATGCATTTAGGGGAAGCACGTACAAGTGAAAGATCACCACAATATGAGTGGTTATTCAGTTGTGAACTATTGAGAGTAGAGAGGAAAGTTATACAGAGAAACAAAGAAAGGGCAATGAGGTAGTGATGGAGAGAGTGCCAATTGGCGATAGTCTGTGCAGCACACAAGGTGCAATGCTCTTGTAAAGCCCTCCAGACGGAGCTCACTGTCTGCCTGCCAGGTGGCTGGACTCTTATCTAACATCACTGCCTGGCACGGATAGTTACATTACACGTTCCGCACATACAACTAGGACTGATATGTAAAAGTTACATTTTCAGACCTTCACATACTTGCAAACCTTTACTTATTCACCACACTTAAATTAGCCACTGTTTCTACCTGCAGCACATACCTCTAGCAAACAATACAACGGCTACAATAAAATATATAACACAGCTGGAGAAACGCATGCATTAACTGACTCTATAAACATAAAATATGCAGAGTTTAACTTTGGACAGATTACTTTGTTGATCTAAACTAGAGAAAGGCAAACATCCCCAACCCCCTCTCTGCACGATTTATGAAGAAGGACAAGAGATGGGTGGGTGAGGTTTCTTCCTTACATACACTTTCAGGGTTATTCGACAAACTCTTCATTCTGAAGAATTGAAAAGGGAATTTTCTGACTTTTTTTTTTTTTTTTTTAACATTCCTATGTCTATTTTGGGCATAGACTTGCAATTCCCGCTTCAATTCTCTACAGTTCCTAGCAGAGCATTCTAACTATCTTTTCTGTATACTACTACTACCACCACCAAGATTCAGGTGTTTAATGGGGAAAGTGATCTTGAATAGTAAGGTTCTGGATGATATTTCTAGCAAATGTTCAAAACGAATATAAAAGTCTGAATGGGTGAAAGATAAGCAGAGATGGTTGTCTTTCGATTCTATAGCCAAACATTAACTAGATGAAGGTTTATGTGAATTTGTGGCTTGTACAGATTGTCCTTGTAGACAGGACACATGCCTTGTTTAGGTTTAACCACTGCCCTTTACCTAGATTTAACCCTCTGAATACCTCAAACAGAGCAGAACCCTCTGTTTACAAAGCATACATACTCTGCCAAAAAAAAAAAAAATCTACCATAGTGAGGAGGCAGTGTTTGCATAGTGTTGCGTTAAAAGGAGAACTTTAAAATAAACATGGCACATAATTAAAGAAGAATTAAATTGGACCTTAATTTTACTCCCCCTGTTGAATTAGGTGCTTTATTTGCTACATTGCGATAGATCTGTATTTTAATTGGCTGCAAGGTGTAATTATGTACCTGGAACAAGGGTTTTAACACTCCTCCAGCAGAAAATTATTGGAAATGTAATCCAACTTAAACAGTATTGTCCCTAAATGAATATTGAATCTCCACTAATATTGGAAAACAAGTCTTCCCTTGTTTCATAAATGAACTGACAATTGATCATTGATATCACAGCTATTTTCTCAGTAATGAGAATGTTTACATTTAGATGAAAAACTGGCTGGCTGACAGACTGCCACTAGATTTCGAAAGGAATAAACGCAGGCAACACTCCAATAGTAAGGATGGTATATTTATTGATAGGTGAAGCACCAGATAGAAAGTGCAACGTTTCGGCTCAACTGAGCCTTAATCATGTATATGGATAAAGTGCAAATGTGCATATATAACCCCACAACCAATGAATTCATCAATAAAATTTAAAAAAGACATGTATCTAAATGACATACATAACATATGCATGTAAGTAAAAAACACATGTATCTAAATGACATGCATTACATATCCTTGATTAAGGCTCCGTTGAGCCGAAACGTCGCACTTTCTATGGGGTGGTTCACTGATCAATAAATATATCATCCTTACTATTGGAGTGTTGCCTGCATGGTGCTGGTGGTGCTTCCTGGATGACATTCAGTGCTTCCATGCTCTACATGGAGACACTGAACATGGCTCATAGAGATGCATTGATTCAATGGTTTGTTTGGAATCTAGGAGTCAGCCTTTTTTAAACTAACAAAGTTTAATTTGGAATGAGAAAAATTCAATTCTTAAAGGGACACTATAGTCACCAGAACCACTGCAGCTTAATGTAGTTGTTCTGGTGTCTGTAGCATGTCACTGAAGGCTTTTAAATGAAAACACTACCTTTTCAGAGAAAATACAGTGTTTACATTGCTGCCTTGGGACACCTCTAGTGGCAGTCACTCAGACATTGGTTCAGCATCTCCATGCTCTGCATTGAGGTGCTGAATGTTCCCCATAGAGATGCATCTCTAGGAAAAGATGCCGATTGGCGCAGTACAGCCTGTTGCTGCGTATGTGCAATACCCTCCTAAACCTTTCCTATGGGAAAACATTGACTTAGCTGAGATCACAAATCTTGATGATCTCGGCCATGGAGGCGGACCAGCCACAGAGAAAGGCGCGGCATGGGAAAAAAGGAGAGTAAAAACCACCTTTCCCGTGCGATTGGAGGGGGGCCGGTACCTAAACAGATACACATTCACAATGACACACAAACCATTTTACATAAACTAAAGAATTAACATTTTTATTTATGTCCACCCAGCCTCCCTACCTTTGGGAGAGCTGAGTGGATCTTTCCCTGTGGTCCAGTGGGGCTGCTCACTTATCTACCTGCAGTTCCTCCCTGCTCCCTATAGTGATACCGGCTCCCGGCATCACTAATTACTGCTACCCCAGCCGGCTCCGAATGCGGAATATTTTCTGAAAGACGTGATGATACACCGACCAATTGTGGTCCAAAAGAGCAGTCTGGTTTCTTTAAAAAAAAGTAATCTGTGGTTCTTTGAGGACGGAGACCAGATGGAGATTTATTGACATGATGGGATATTAAACTGCGGAACCCACTTTGAGGAGTACTGTTGAATTCTACGTAATAACCTTTTTATAACAGAGGACCCATTCGTCTGTTACAATATTGTGCCAATTTTCCAAAAACTCCAGTAGTCTTCCCCCTACTATCTCAGAGTCAGAATTTGTGCCGCTTTTGCTTTCCCACAAACTTGCCTTTATCTGTGCTATAAAGTCTGACTTTAATAGATGCGTGAACTGGTCCTGTGAAAGGAATCTGTTAGATGATCTGTTGTTGAAGAATCTCTTGTTGCAGTGATCCTTCTTTTTATCTTACAGAAGTGCTCCCCCCCACCCCACCCCCCCTTTTCCATCTGTTTTAGAAGATCATCTAGTTGGTAACCAAACAGTCTCTCCTGTTCAACTGGCACATCACATAATGAGTGCTTGGATGCAGAGTTCACAACCCATACTCTCAGCCAGACTGCCCTTCTTGCTACTGAAGTAGAGTTTTCCAAAAGATCTGAAGCCACGACCCTCTTTAAAGTCTCCCATAGAATTTTTCCATTGAGTCCAAGCAGGCGCATTGTGCCCTCGCTACTGAAGATTTCAAAATAAAGGCCTTATTTTGTGCAGCATTGGTTAGAAAAAAATGTCTTAAAGTAGTTTCCGCTTTCTTATGTGTAGCATAATGCAACCCGTTTGAATCTCCAGTAGGCAGAAAGTGTTGGTAATAAAAGCCTTATTGGAATGATCTCTCCACTCTCTCAGCATAAGATCTTTAAGGATTTCATTTGCCTAGGTTTGCTAGGATCTGGAGCATCTTCCATATACAATGAAACCTCTTTAATAAGCTTACACAAGAATTCATCAGGTATGCAAATGCCTTATGAAAATTCAGATGCTTTTTCTGATAAGAGCTACCTGAGGATTCGACACTTGTCTAAAGACTTATCCTGTCTAAGCTTCTTATTTCTAAGAGAGGGTCTTAAGTCCCATTCAGGGGTTACAGATAACTGAGCCGCTTGAACAGCTGCTTCACTTATCTTACCACTAGGTTGTTGGAGACTGGACTGGTACCAAGACAGGAAAGAGGAAACCTTAGCTTTCTTAGATTCTTCCGCTGCCTCTTTCAAAGAAATATCACATTTTATTTTCATACCAATCAGGCATAGGCTGACTGCAGGATGCACAGATAAGGTGTCTGGACTTGGACAGACACTTTGCTTTCTCTACAGGTTTCAGGTTTAAACATACTATAAAAGAAAAGAAACATACCTAACTGACCAGGGGACAGAAAGCCTAAAACAAAAGTAAAGTTTAAAAACACCTCTTACCTTGTTAGGCCTCAGATTGTGCTAGAGGACTAGGGAGAGCACACCTTCAACATACCTGAACAGCAACTGGCTGTCAGGTAGTTATGGATGGGTATATAAAGTATCCAATGCCTTCCTGTTTTGATTTGGCATCAACATCACAATGTGCATGTGTGTAGAGCACCACAATCTCTTGGTACATGCGTTCCACCTGAAGATCCTCCCAGCTGCACACTACGTCTGGCATTCACTCGATGGAACTAATAAAAGTGTGAAACACAGGCACCCAGCGTGCGGTCCAATGCTCAAGAGTAAAAAAAGAGAGTCAACCCACAACCAAAGCTGCTCTCCAATCCGGCGTAATGATCCCTGGCCGCAGCCACCTCACCATGCTGACAGAAAGAGAGTGAGTCCCGACTACCTACCCTGCCAAAAACAGGCAGACAACTGGGGCATTTGGGGGATCTTTTATGGCAAAGGTGGGAAGGAAGAGGGACTTTTTACGTTTTATTTTCACGCAGTCTTGCATATGCAGTATTTTGCCACTAGAGAAGGTGATATCCCTAGTGTTGCACTGCAACTAATCTAGTGGTAAAAAGATATTTGACATAAAACTGAAAAGAACACTTTAGCTTGATGAAACTCTGCTCTTTTTTCATTTTACAAAAAAGGTGCAGACTTCAACAGAAATTGGCACTTTTATAAATTACCGTATATACTCGAGTATAAAAGTCGACCCAAATATAAGTCGAGGCCCCTAATTTTACCGTAAAAAACTGAAGAAAAAAACAAAACAAAAAAAACGTATTGACTCGAGTATAAGACCAGGGTGGGAAATGCAGCAACTACTGGTAAATTTCTAAATAAAATTAGATCCCCAAATAATTATATTAATTGAATATTTATTCACAGTGTGTGTATATAAATGAATGCAGAGTGCGTTTGTGTATGTGATGCAGAGTGTGTAACCTTGGTGGGGGTGGGCATTTTTATTTACTTTTTTAAATTATTAGAATATTAAAATTAATTTTTAATATTATTAAACGTTTTATTTTGCTTGATACATGGCCAGGGAGGGGTGCTATATTATTCCCTGGTGGTCCAGTGGATGGGCTGGGCAGGAGGGGGGCTGGGAGCAAGCTGTTACTTACCTTTACAGCAGCTCCTGTCAGCTCCCTTCTCCTCCGTGCCGTTCAGCTCCAGTGTAAATCTCCCGGCCTGAGTGCCGCGCGGAGAGTTGCCACGGTAACCCGGGGCAACGCTCTGACACCGCGGCTCCCGCGAGACAGCACGGAGGAGAAGGAAGCTGACAGGAGCTTCTGTATAGGCAAGTAACAGCTTGCTGCCAGCCCCCAACAGGACCTCATTACAAGCCCGGCGGTCCTGGTCTGTATTTTGGCAATGTAAGTTGCCATAATACAGACATTGACTCGAGTATAAGACAAGTGGGGCTTTTTCAGCACAAAAAATGTGCTGAAAAACTCTTCTTATACTCTACTATATACAGTAACCTGGTTACACCTATCTGGTCACAGGAAAAGCTCCTGATATGCAAAAAGCAAGAAACACCCCAACATTTACAACTTTCTTTTTTACTTATAGATTTATTGAACTTTTACCATTATTGACAACAGCTTGAAGTGTCCATATAAAGAATATCTGACAATGTAATCTGTCTCATTGTCTTTATATTCGGTAACCGTTAAAAAAATCCATATATTTCTAGATTTGTTTAGTAGCTTTAAAAGGCAATTTTTAATTATGTGTGGTTATTTGCCTACATAAAGTTCAAGGTCTAAAAATAAAATATTCACTCTCTTCCTTTAATCTCACTACAGTAATATCTGCAACCACAGGGGAAGGCAAAAAGGATATAATAAAAGAAAAGGCAAATTGAGAGAAGATGGATATCCTCAATTAGATAACTGGTTTAACTTACATAATGAGCAGTTATTCTGGAAATGTGAGCCAGGTGTAAGCTGCCAAATATTACATTCTTTATTTAGAATACACAAAACAAACAATAGATAAAGTACTAACTTAAGGTATGTAAGATCACATAAAAATTAAAGTAACAAAAAGGTGAAAAAAAAAAAAAATTTATTGTCCATATCATTTAAGTCAGCGTTTCCCAATCGGGGTTCCGCCGCATTTTGCCACATCCAACATGGCCGCCGCTACCTGCTGTTCCCGGAAGGTCAGAAACAGCAGAAATCGCGGGATCGATCTTAAGCCCGCCTTGCCACTAACACTTAGCTCGTCCATGAGAGAGCCCACCCAGCAGTCAGCCAGCCAAGCCGTCAGCCATTTTCTATCACTCATGGTAGAGGAGTGATAAAGAGTGGAGCTGATAGTTAAAGCTCTGTTAGGTAGGGACATAGAAATCTCTGTCAGGGGCAAAAAAACTGTTAACTGTATTTTTCAAAGTGTTCAAATCTTTTTGCTCAAAGTCCAACTCAAAAATCCTGCAATAGTTCCGTTCTTTCTAAGAGCGTTATCAAAATCAGCATCCTTTTCAGTCAGGTTGTGAGATCTGTATTTTTCAAAGTGTTTTGTTTTGACTAATAAACAACCATTAATTTGGAAAGCTTGTTAAAGCAGGGAACTCCACGCAGAGTACAAAGATAAAGACATTGACTTTTTTTTTTTTTTTTAAGCGAAAGCAGTATCAGAAGAGTAAACAATTTATGAGCAAAAAATTCCAAAATGCTAATCAAAAAGCCACAGAGGCTTCTTACAGAGTGAGTTACCGCATAGCACTTGAAGGAGAGGCACACACAATTGGGGAATCACTAATAAAACCCAGTGCCAAAGAAATAGTGTCATGTATTTTAAGTGAGTGGAGTGTAAAAAAAAAAAAAAAGATACAAAAGCACTGGTTACCACTCTGCTCTGCTTTTGCATTCAGAAGTCCGTTGGCTATCACAAGGTAGCCCTTGTTAGAATGTTTGAATTGCGTCAAGAGTTGTTTGCATATTTCCAGGATCATAAATTTGAATTATCTGATCGATTAACAAACACTCTGTGGTAATCCAAAGTAGCATATCTTGAAGACAGTCACAAAATTAAATGATGTAGGTTTATCACTTTAAGGAAAAAGCACTAATATTTTTAAAACAAGAGAAAATATTTTCACTGTCTCGTGAACTGCAGTTTTGGACCTCATCTGTTGAGCAAAATAATTTGAACTCTTTGCCAACATTTAAGGATTTTCTTGAAGAATCAGAAATTGAACTTGAAGATGAAATTAGCTATGAAATTGTAGATCATCTTCGCCATTTAATCACATCTATTAAATCAGTATTTTCCATTCAGAGTGGGTTCGAAATTCATTCATAAAAGACAAGCCAGACAATTTTTCTGATGTAGATTTTAAGAATCTGATCGATATAACTTCTGACAGTCAACTAAGCCAAACTTTTAAAGAAGTTTCTCTTATTGCTTTTTGGGGTAATTTACGCGAAGAATACCCAGAATTGTCCAAGCGGGCAGTCAAAGTTCTGTTGCCATTTGCCAGCACCAGCACGTGAAACTGGATTCTCACTTTACTCTGCAACAAAAACAAAGTATCGAAATCGGCTTGACGCAACTGCAGACATGCAAATACAATTGTCAACAATTAAACCAGATATAAAAAAATAAATTTGCCAGTAAAAGAGAACGTTACACTCTGCTCATTGAAAGGTTTGCGCTGCGCTACTCTACGGCGCACATTTTTGTTGGGGTTCGAAAGTTTTGCTATACCATGTCAAAGGGTTCCACGGGAAAAATTAATTGGGAAACCCTGATTTAAGTTGTTATTATTAAAGGATCAGTCTAAGCACCAAAACATCTATAGTTAATGAAATGGTTATTCTCACTGCTCAATTCTCTGGTGTTAAATGGCTTTATTTTTGCAGCCCTAGCCACATTTACCCTACCTGTCACTCATACAGCCTCCCTACACACTTCCTGAAAAAAGGTGTTCAAATGTAACCGATTTTAGCAGAGTAGGTTTACTTTAAAAGAACACTCTAAACACCATAACTGCGGTTATAGTTATGCTGCCACTAGTGCCTCAGTGCTACCCCATCGAAAGTAGCCAAACATTTTTTTTATGGTTTGACAACTCATCTGGGTCTCCCCAGTGGTCTGTAGTGGTTATTGTGCTTGTAGGGTCCCCAATATAGTTCTTATCTCTTGCTCTGCTAATTGTCTGCTAGTGCAAAGCAGCCTTCTATGTGACAGATAAAAGTCATACAAATAAAGAAGAAAATCACAACTTCACAGGAAGAAAGAATTCAAAACACTACAATTAGAGTATTTTACTCATACGGTTTGTAAAAGATCTAATATTTAATAATGTTATACATGCTCCTCTAAGCAGTTGAATGGACACTGCCCAGCATGATCAAAGAAGTCATTGCTGGGCCCATTCAGGTGCAAAGCCTGCAGAAGTGAGGAGATATTAATAACAGTAACATTTAGAAAAACTTATACATGCATATTTATTTCAACTGCCTTGTTCAAGAAACAGTATGCATATTATAATGTAGACTCTCTTTATGGAGAACAAAACGAGAAGAGAACACAAATTATGATAAAATGGAGACGACACTCATTTTTATTTATATAGCAGAGTCCAGTGCTCCGCAGTCTGGGTGTCGGACAATTATCCGGCATACAAAAACAGCCAGGTAACTGCAAATATTTGGTTTGTGTGTGAACCTCTCTCAAAAGTGAGAAAGGTCCACAATAGCCAAAACATTGCTGTTAATCTGTGCATAAAACTTTATGTACAGATACAATTCATGTGCCCAGCCATTTTCTTATCTAGGACAACAAGTCCAATCTAAAAGGATATCAAAACTGTTCTAGTGGTACTCCCCTAGCCACAGAGCCACAATTTTACGAAATTAGTGTAGGTGGCTAATGCCACCACTGTAAAGTGCCCTTAATTCTTTATAAAGCATACTGAAAAAAAAAACAAAAAAAAAACAACTTAAATGAGAGAGAGCTCTGATGGTGGCCTCCTGAAATGAGAATGATTTATTTTCTGATTAAATGGTTCTAGTGGAGAAGATGGTGTGTAGAGTCCAAAAAGGAAGCTAGGGTTAGAATTTGGACACCAGGAAGTCTTGCTTGTGAAAAACATAGGTGTATGAGTGCTTAATGATTCAAAGAAACAATAAAACTCCACATATATACTTTATTGATCAATCTAGACTGTTTTTAGACAGTGGATAAATTGAAGCACACTTCATTTTCGTGAGGTAAACCACTCTGGGCCCATATCAAGCACAACATTAGCACACTAACTGCAGCCAATCTGCTCAGATTAATCTCTAAATACAAACTTAAAATCCCACCATTTTCTTAAATGACTTTATGCCTAGTAGTCAGAAAGATTTCATAAAGAACCCTCTACCATCCAATATATAGTACAGATAAACAATAGCAGGGGCAGACAATGAGCACCATGTCCCCATCCAAATGCTGGCTCAGAATAGTGGGATATAGAGTATAAGGAAATCAGCAAAGCCAATGCTTGCCTTTTGACCAATCAGTTTATAGTCTTGGCTAGTTAGTAAAATCCCTAATAAAAACAGCTAATCATTCAGGTTTTCACAAGGGCTTAAACCAAACATATACTCATGACACCTCATAAAATGATTTGAGTCTGCCGGAGTATAAACTGACAGGTACAAGAAAATAAATCTACAGCAATGTGCAAAAAAGTTGTCCACAAAGCAAATAAATAATTTCACACTAAAGGATGGCTGGCTGAACCCTCCCTCCCCCCATGCACAAGTTTACATCTGACTTAGTCCTTAGACTTGAGGGATTTTAATTTTGTTTAGGGTTTAGTTTTTTTTCTTTCAAAACCAGTAATTGGGAAAAACTGACAATTCAAGTTTTACACCAAAATAGCCAGAATTTAATAATTAATAACTAAAAAATTGTTTGAACATTTATATGATTTTGTAGTAATTGAAAGTGCTTCTGGATATTTGAGTCACTTATGAACATGAAGTCCTTTGAAAATTGTATGTCTCTATTGGACAACCACTAGAGCAGTGGTGCCCAAAAGGAAAACCACAGAAGCTTTTAGACTACAGCTTCCATGATTCTTTGTCATTCTAAAGGCATGCAAAGCATCATGGCAGTTGTAGTTCTACAACATCTGGGGGATCTACCTTTGCACTAGAAAGGCTTATGTTCAGCCAAATCTACATGTTTTACATTTTAAGAGACCTACTGGGGTGGACAATAGGCTCCTCCCCCCTAATGTAACGTAAAGATTACTTCGTATTAGTAATTAATCTGCCCCTACTCGCTATACCGAGAGTAGGGGCATGTCTTAACTTCCTCCCCCTGGCTTAAACCAACCAGAGCACTCTGAGTTAAATTGCAGTGTGTGGGAAGGCTTTACAAGCCTTTTCCTGCCTTGCGGAGCTCAGTCTGGTGCCCTCACTGGGTGAAGATGTATTATTTTATAAGAGTTGGGATTTTTTTCCCCCCCAGCAGTTTTATTTTTTTTAATGGACATTAGGTCTTACCATTGTATTTTAGGGTCCCCACCTGCCGCGCTTGGATACCCAGGGGTGTGGACAATAGGCGTGTCCCACCCATGCATGGTTGGGTGCCGGGGGAGGGAGGGAGTAAGCTCCCCCCTATTGTATCTTGGGGACCCACATACCGCTCATGGGTGGGGGCCGAGGGAGGACACTAGGTCCCTCATTTAGTTTAGTGGCCCCCACTCTTGGTGCATGAGTGGGGGACAACGACACTTAATTCTTTCAGCCTCCTAATAAATAGCTCCCGAATACCGTGGGAATTAGGGCGCTATTTACTAAGCGACTGCAAGATGCAGCCGTGGCACAAATAGATTGGTGTTTCATTCATTCGAATAAAATTCCGATCCAAATAAAAGTCCCGAATTGCATCCTAACACAAATGAACAAACTGTTCTCATTCTGTTAGGACGAAATTCGGTAGTTTCACCGGCGTTCGAACGCTGAATGAAGCAGCAAGAGGAAGGTGAGAATTGTGAGAAAATTCCGTTGACCACAAGAAATGGAGCCGACTTGGCTCCTCCCCTGGGTCAAAGCTGGTCAAGCATAGGAAAAATACATACGACCAAATAGTCCCTACTTTGTCTTTTGTTTTAAAGAAAACTAGAGTAGACAGGAAGAAATGAACAGATGCTGAGAGATTAGAAGCAATTGGGGAAAGGTAAGGGATACACATAAATAATAGACATTTATTTAGCTATTAGAATGTACATTTTCTTAAATAAAAATGTTAGCTTATTTTTAAGAGGCAACAATTTCATTAATTCAAAGAATGAATAAAGAATTACTACAAAACAAAAACTTGTTGGGCAGACATATTTTAAAGGAACACTATAGTCACCATCTTAATGTAGTTTGTTAATACTATAGGGTTAGGAATACATGTTTGTGTTCCGGGCCCTATAGTGTTCCTTGTATATAAGTATGGGTGCTATTTGGACCCAATGGGCATCTTTAACCCTTTAAATAAGCCGCAATGAACGGTTGAAATTGATAAAGTATTCCCCTACTTGTCTTTGTGCAATACCAGAATAAAAATTTGTTGTAAAGATTTTTCTTCTTACTTGTTTTTCATTACAGAGTACCGGTACTTGCATTTACACATAACCATGTCGTATATCTTATCTCCTAAGACTAGAGATAAGTTCTGGTTTATTTGGTTATATTACCATCATTCACATATAGGGGTGTATTCGCTGAACAGGAATTGTGGAGAACTGCCAATGGAATTGTAAATTTTAGGCCAAATGGCTATAGAGTTATATATCTGGTAGCAGTTGCAGCAGCCGAGACTGTTCAGGATCACTTTAGATCTTCAAAATGAACTCCTTAACTATCCAGGAGAAAGAATGATCCCCTAGCATTGCTGGAGGAGTGAAGAAAAAAAAAAAAGGAATTTTCCAGTATTTGTGGGTAAATCATAAAATAATTGTATGATGCAACAGAACTTGGTTCTTAAGTTTCAAGACAGTTTCACAGAGAATGTCTGCATTTATTAAATAAGAACATTAGGTAGCTACTGTAATTTAAGTAGATATTTACCATTAATTAGGAACCTATTATTATGGAAAATTTATTTACCAATTGACATTTAAAACCCAGCCCTCAAGTAGAAGACTTTGTTTCAAAACATTGCAAAATCTGCAGAACGTATTGCTTTATATTGACTGTCATGCAATCAAGTTTGTTTGTGTTTTTTTACAATGTGTACTTAAAAAAACAAAAACAAAAAACACACACACAACATCCCTACATATATTTGTATATGAGAAAGCTCTGCAGGCCTGCAATAAAGTGCTCTCAAAGTCCCCCCCCCCACTCCCCTTATGACGAAGACAACAGAGGCAGATTATTTAGACCTGAACTGCATGAAGTGTGGTTTTGCGTGTGGCTAGACCTACAGGGGTTGACCAGGTAGAAGTATATCATAAACCAGGAAAGCTGAAGATACAAGTGTATATACACACACACACACACACACACACACTTCAGTCACTTTTTACCAATAACCAACAACAGGGCTGGTGGAAATTCCAGGCAGGTGAGCTATGTGCAACTCAGGGTATGTCTGTGTGCACATTTGTTCATTGCGAGCTGTCAGAGGGGAGCATTCTGATTTATCCTCCGCATCAATTGTAAATGAACCACACCCAAGATCACTGAGGTCAGGTTGTGTCTACATATAAACAAATGAGAGGTTGCTTGCTCAGCCACAGCCCAGAAGGGGACAGATTTTCGCAGCAGCCAGAGCTCCTAAAGAGAAGCTTGCCCCCCCAATCACCAGAGCGCATACACTGCATGAAACGTCACCTCATTACCAAAAACCTGGTGTGCACAACTTGCACCCCGCACAGAGCCCAGCCAGCAACCTAATCATGTAATCACAGAGCACAGTCTGTTCCTAAACTATGTTTAGAGCTATGGACCATGAGTGATTAAAAGCAGGTAACTTTACTGCCAGACAGGTATGTTATATCCAGGGCTCAACTTACACTCGCCCATTCACATTTTGCAAGTGGAAATTGAACTCTGGTGGACTGTTGGGTATATTATTGGTGCTCTAAATTATTGTGCCCACAGCCAAATGCAGGTTGGAAAGAACTACAGCCATTGAATGAAGAGAGAATAAATAAAGAGTGCTCCAAGTAGCTAGCCACACAGAGCAGTTCCATGTGGAATTATACAGGACATTGTGATAGACAAAGCATCCACTGTGCAGCAACACTCATGGTAATAGAATCCAGATCAGCAAGGTAGAAGGAGGCCTTATTGGCTAGTACTCGGCAACGAAGTGAGGAGAATGTTCTACTATTGGCAATGGGGAGAAGGAGAATGGTCTACCACTGGCAAATGATAGTGAGGGGGTAAAAGGCTTCTCCTGGCAAATGGGGAGTGGAAGGAATGAATGGGCCTACTAGTAAATGAAGTGGGGGAGGAAAGAATTGGGTTGTTAGAGGCAGTGAGGAAGAGGGATAGACTGGTCCTGCTTACGAAGAATTTGTCATAGTAGGAAATTCACACACAAAAAAAAACAAAACACAACAACCCTGCAATCACATACACACTTATGTCAGGTACACTACTTAAATAAAAACAAAATGGGTGTGTGTGACATGAGAGGAGAGCAAGTCTTACACTTGCCTGATATGGTAATAATTTAAATACTAAGCCCTGGTATAACTTCATTTCCAAAAATATGTCATTATGATTTGATGGTCTATGTTTAGTTTCTGTATGTTCTTCTGTTATATTCACTTGGCACATCACCCACACTGCAGACTTTGAAAAGAAGGATTACTAATTCTGAACTAGCCTTGCAAGGGCTGAATACCCTTTTAACATTGAAACTGAGTAGCGCTACCAGCTGCTGACAAATGAAATGCATTTATGGAGCTAAGCGAATGCATTTATTGTGTAATAAAAACACAAGACACCACAAAACACACACACACACACACAAAAAAACTTGCACATCAACGTGCATTTTCAGAGAGATTTGAAGCACACTGTGTGCCCCCTATTGAGAGAACCATGAATAGCACTATGAAAATTACATTTTGTTAAATCAAGCACCAGTAGAGAATCTCTTTCTGCTATTTTCTAATGTGTAAACTCTAAAGAGGAGATGGCACAAATTAACAGGACTATAGACAACTGCTAAACTCCACATAACCAGCATCAGAAACAAATATCCATCTTATATGGGAACATGAAGAGAACAAAACTACAGAGGATAATCTGGGAACACACAGTGCTTTTATATTTAAAAGTTAAAAAAAATAAAAATAAAATATAATTATATATTATATATATATATATATATATATATATATAAAATTGTAAACCAAATTGATCCTTTAGGGTCACATAAATAAAATAAGTATCATCAATGGCAGCCAATTATCTACAGCATAGTGAATGAAAACCCCCTGCACACCTATCACCTTGGTCTATCAGCTAGAGAGTGGCACATGATCTAACCACAAATCTCTGAACGTTAAAACACTTGAGTTTTCCATAGGATGGTCCCAACCCCAAACATTGTATTCTTTACCGAAGCGCTCCAGCCCCTCATGATCTATAGCTGGAGAGGGTCCAAGATGAGACGTTGCCAGTTTCCAGCGCCGGAAGATGCCTCCTGTGGACAGCATCGGCTGCAGAGATGGGGGCACCCACTGCTAGTGGGTGTAATACTCTGCATAGCAATGGACAGGGGGGGTGTGTGTGTGTGTGTGAAGAGGGAGGGGGGCAGGAAGAGACGCAATTGCCCACATCTGACCCTATTATGAAGGGGCCGGACTAGCTATTAATAACCGCTAAAAGGGGATTAACCTGGGATAAAAGCTCATTAGAAGTGACCTGCAGTGCTGCGATATTAACCTCTTTCCAGCCAGAGACCAAAACAGCATCTCACACATTTTAACCTTTCCCTAGACAAAGGACTGCATTCACTCATGTCAACCTGTTAATCTGCTAGATCCCCAGCCTTCGGCTGTGCGTCATGCAGAACCCATACAGTACTAGGTACATCAACTCCTCACCAGTGTGCAACAACCATCGAAAACACTTTATATTGAAACCTTATAACTGGTTGTGTGAGGCAAAGCTAACAAAATGGACATATGGTGTATACGAATACAACAAATAATGGTTTCTCACACATCCACTGTATGTGCACAGATATAATATAAAATCACTGTATGATTGATCAAAAAGCTGAATGGCCATGGTAAAGGCTAGAAGCAAAAGTTATGGCCTGTGAGTGTTTAACATTTTTTTAAATTGAGGCACATATCTAAACAGACATATTTATTGTAATATTGAAATCAACAGATAAGTAATACAGGAATGCTCCTCCTCAGCAGGAGCGTTGAAAATATCTTGAGCTCACAATAAGATCGCCCAGTGGACACCAAACTTAGGTGCAAGTAGTCTAAAGGCGATAGGTTAACTTGGCATGCCAAACGACTATCTAACATGGTAGTGAAGGAGCAAACCGGTGATGTTTATATTTTAACAAATTTGCCAAATTGCACAGGAACAACAAGTCAGTGATACCAAGGTTAAAAGGGTACCCTAAGCACAATGGTGCTTGAAGTATGTATGGGTAGCATTTGAGAGTTGTGGGCTGGTTAATGTCAATTCTGTCCATATTCAATGCACAGAGGGTCATTCATTGGCTGAGAGCATTCAGCTGATGCTCTCAGCTAACGAATGACTGCTGGGATTGGCATCAGTCTACCTGCAGTTTTGTGAAATAGGTGGACATTTGAAAAGGAACTATCACTTCCCAGAATTTTTAAAACTTTTACTTCTACCTTAAAGGACCACTAAGCTTAATGAAGTGGTCTGGGTGCCAGGTCCCTCTAGGATTAACCATTTCTTCTATAAATATAGTTGTTTCAGAGAAACTGCTATGTTTATAAATGGGTTAATCCAGCCTCTAAAGCCTCTAGTGGCTGTCTCATTAACAGCCGCTAGAGGCGTTTGCGTGCTTCTCACTGTGAAAAATCACAATGAGAAGACGCCAGGAAAACAAGTATGTTTTCCTGGCACTATAGTGGTCCTTTAACAAATAATTTTTGTGCTGTAATTTACTAAATCTTAAATATAAACTGGGGTTTAAAAAAAAAAAAAAAAAAAAAGTTTACTTGTCCAAGCAACTAGAGTAGTAGCCCAATCAATTTGTCCATATTGACATTCTATTGGTCTACTTGGTGGGTACTGCCTGTATGGAGTGTACTGCAATGTCAGATGTAGCTGTGACCCCCTACTCTGTGGGGTTTAGTGTGGTTCCTGGATACTTGGTAGTCAAGTGGCGGTGTCCTGGATTTCAAGTGGTCCGGTAAAGAAGTACAAGGTGTGCACCTTTAGCAGGTGCACAACTCAGTTATTGCTTGCAGACCGGAAGACCAGTAAATGCGCTCTGACTCAGAGCGGCAGACTGCAAGGGACCCATTTCTGAGGTATGCAGCCTCCAGAGATGCAATCCTTACACTGCTCCAAGCCCCGTTCTCCCCAGACAGTCCAGGCGCTTGACCGCAGCAGAGCTAAAGATTTATTTAAAAACAAAAAACCTTCCTGTCTTGAACTACATGTCCCTGTTGTCAGGATACAAAATCCACATGCCCGCTAAATTTCAAAGAAAACATTTTGAGAACATAATGAAAAAAAGATTAACACATGTTATAGGTTATTTTATAGGCATTTTATTTACATTTTCAGATAAGTGATCGTGCCCTTTTATTAATACAGAGGCATGGCTGGACCACTTCACTGCTCTGGAGAATGATGGGTTAAACAGAAGATGTTAAAAACCAGTCCTTTCAGGACCATAATCCTACCAGAGATTTAGAATTTCTCTAATTAACATGTAATTAACCAAGTGACTGTATCGCTAAGCAACATATTAAGCACAGCCTTGACAATCTGGTTTGTCTCAAGGACTGGATTTGGGCAGCCACAGAGCTGTAGGTTCCAGTTAAAGGGATATCACAGAGTGTGTGGGGGTCATAAACTGTTACTCAGACAGTGTTATTTACTAAACTGAACAGTCAGGAATTCACCAGGGAACAGCAAGTTTAAATGATAGATCAGGCTGAAGATCCCAAACCTTGGAATTACCTGGAGAATTTGTCACCATGCATGGTGTAGCAGATGGCACCAGGCGACCCTACAAGAAATACTGTATAAAGCTGCATACGTGTATCTGCTGTAATTTCTGTGTATTTAAAAAGAATTGTATTCCTCTGATTGTTCGGTAGTTTCATTCCCTTAGTTTATTCGAATGAAACTACCGAACAACCAGACCTCCCTGTGTGAAGTGTGTCCTCAATTACCCGTTGCAACATTGTTGCGAACGGTAATTGAACAGTAAGTAGCCGTCCTTTGTTCTCGGGGGTGGCCGCCATTCGACAAACGAACACGTGGCGGCGGCCATTTTAAAACTCCCGAACAGCGGTGTTTTGCCGTCGAGTGCCTGGAACTAAAATCGGACACTCGAGTAGGCGAACACCGCTGAGACCTCCACAGCCCTGGTCCGTTCGGTTCCAAACTACCGAACGGCCCCTCGTTCGGTAAATAGAAAATACCGAACGAGGGGATTCAGGCGAACCCTCCCTAGCCTCTATAGCTAGAGGCTTTCGTGTATTTTATTCCCTTATGCCAGGACCGACCGCAAGGCCCATTCACATGGAACCGAATTCGGCTATCTCTGTTCGTGCGGTCGGTCATTTTATTCCCTCCATACTTTTCCCGAACCCCTGGTCCGATCTGGGTGATTTTTGGATATGTTGTTCACCCAGATCAGGGCTATCAGGGGGTGTAGGATTTAAAGGGGTACCCCTACGTTTAGGGGTACATCCAGAAACGGGGGGAATTGGTGTGCTGGATAAGGGGATTATGATGCTGGCTGAGGGGAGGGGATGTGTGGGAGGTTACCAGGACAGGATTGGCTACTGTAATAATTACTGTAAGTTCCTCCCTTGCATGGGAGCATGCTTTATAAGGAGACTGTGATTAAAGGCTGTTGAGTTATGCTCCTGAAACTGTGTGTCGTCCAGTTATTGGGATTGCTGTTGGGATATTGCTGTATTTTACCTGCTGGAAACCCTGCCTTTGGATTTACTATTTACTTGTTCCTGAGTCTCACTTGGATTATAAGCGGAGATAACCTGGGTAATATTGCATCTCCGCTACACATGGTTTAGTAGATAACAGACAGCAGAAATCATTTTCTGGTAGAGATGGCGAAGTACACCCTAGCAATGGATGGCGTATTTCCAAGTTGAAAACCACTTCACTAGAGAATACAAACACAAATTGGGATTGAAGAGAAGTATTTTTATTTATTTAAAATTGCACTCTAAGCAACATACCACTACAGCTCAGTGTCCTTGTTATGGTGCAAAGGATCCACGTACACCATCATCCAGTTTCTGTCCAACTATTTAACCTCATGACAGCATTTTCTGAAATTCCATGCATTTGGTTGAATCCCATCGCTATATATTTGTTACACCATACGGAAACTCTTTATTCAAGCTCCAGTTTATATCAAAGCACAAACCAAGGAAATGGCACCCCAAGACTAGTCACACTATAACAACAGTCGTGAGCTGCTTCTTTTATCTGTCCAACCTAGCTGTCAGACAAGAATATGGAAGGCATGCTTTTTGACACTGAGACACACACGCACGCAGCCATTTTGGCATGTATGTCTGTTTGCTGTATTTTGTATTTACTAGTTATACAAATTGCAGCCATTCTGTCTCTTCCTCCATTGAGATAACTCAGAACTCTTGTATGCTGCACAAGCATGTACTGGGTTGATTTTTTTATTTTTATTTATTTTTTTTAAATACCACATATAAAAAAGAGCTAATACTGCAGATTATTCACCAGTCTGTGGAGAAATTAAAGGAACAGAAACATGTATTCCTGACCCCGTTATATTAAAACCACCTTCTAGCCCCCTGGCTCCCTCTTGCCTCCCTAAATATAGTAAAATCTTACTTGTATTCAAGTCTGCAGCTGCTGGCTCTGCTTCTGTCTGCTGACAACATCAGAAGTGGTGGTCTGAGCCAATCATAATGCTTCACCATAGGATTGGCTGAGACTGTCAAGGAGGCAGATCAGGAGCAGAGCCAAAACACAGCCCTGGCCAATCAGCATCTCCTCATAGAGATGACCTGAATTAATGCATCTCTATGAGGAAAGTGTCACCATGCAGAGGGTGGAGATACTGAATTGCAGTGCTGCACCCTAGGCAGCACTGCCCCAGGAAGCACCTCTAGCAGCCATCTAAGGAGTGGCCAGTGGGGTTATCACTAGTCTGTAAAGTAAACACTGCATTTTCTCTGGGTTTAATAATAATAATAATAATAATAATAATAATAATAATAATAGTTTTGAGTTATTTAGCTTTTCAAGATAAGATTATTTTTTTTTTTTACATGATATTTAATATGTTTACTTATCCACTATATTTAGCAAACGTGTATTTATGAAGTATGAAAAATAAACCCCTTTTTGATCTTGCAACTAGGAGCTTCCAATTTAGCTTAATTTGTTATACGTTCTATGTATGCGCTCTCTATGACGACTGCTAGGTGCAAAGAAAAGAAGAAATCAATATATTTCTATCTCTACTTCTCATCTGCAATGCTAGCTCTGACTTTGCCTAGTCTGAAAGAACTGTAATGTAAACCAGAGATAAATTGCCTTAAAATACAACCTCTGTTAAATGTGCCCTACCCCCAGCCATGTAATGAGTTAAACAATTTTAGAATGTTTTGAGTCCACTGGGAACTACCATTTCCCAACAAAAAGCTCATACTCTAGTCTTGATTTTTGTTTGCTGCTAAAAAAAGCAAGATGTCAATACCAAGTTTTCTTGAGTGCCTTCAACTTAGGAATCTCTATACATCTACTGATGGACTATCCCATACAGATCCAACTTAGTTTGGTTTACAACTACCTATAACTAATTGAAAGATGAGCTTATTCAATAAAACAGGTCAAAGAGGCAATAAAGTGATTAATGGGAAAAAAGCCCTCTCAATTCCAATTCCAATTGACAGATGGTGACTGGCACCAACTCAAATGGTAAGAGCCAATAAAATGGCTGGGAATCTACGGCCCATCCATGTCCTAGCTACCAATTCAAAAGATTAACCTTGCCCTAATGAGAACCTCCAGGTATACTAAGCATGCCTACAACATACACTGTATACATAATATGTCATATGACAACAAACATATAAACCAAACACAAGTAGGCAAAAATAAATACGTTTTCCGTTATTGTGTGCCTTTGACTGAAAAAAACACAACTATATACCTTATTATAGGTAATGCCATTTAAAAAAAAAAGTGACAATGAACTTCCCAAAACACAACAAAATGACTTTTTTTTTTTTTATTAAATAAGAATGAAATGGCAAAAATCAAACACATATTTAGCTGGAACACAAAATCCGTAAACAAAACAGGGACTTACTTGATGTTGATTAACTAGCACTATGTGTATATTATTATTATTATGATATTTATAGAGTGCCGTCAAATTCTGCAGAGCTTTACAATGGGTGGATGAACAGACATGTAGTTGTGGTCTTTAGCTGATGTGTCCAAGATTAAAAACAATAATGACAAAACATGGTTAAACAGCTCAAAATGGACATAAGAATCAGAATATATTTATTCAATTTACAAGTTTGAGAAACGATTAAAAAAAAAAAAATTTGAAAAAGGGAAAAGAAAAACACATGAAAATACAAGCTCAAAAATCACTCCACACTGCAGCATAGTGCTTATGGAGCAAAGAGTGCCCAGGCTGCCACCCAATGTAGGGAGTCAGACCATTTTTGAACAGTTTGCCATCTTAACTGGGCACTGGTCCCTGCCTCCTCTACAGCCAACACATCTAGAAGCTCCTGCTTAGGAGCTTCCTTTAGCTCTCTTGTGCTAATCCCTGCAGTGCAGGCCCAGCTCAATAAACTTTTTCAAGCAGGGCCCTGATCAATTTAGCATTCCTGTCAAAACGTGTAATACTTTGCCTCATTTGTTGTTAAATCCCCCCCACCTTATAACATTGTTAAGTGTTGTGATTTTTGATTATCTTGACAACAGCCATTACAGACACTTTGTGAGATGTGTGTTAATCTTCACTGAAAAAATAAAACAAAGTTTAAAAAAAGAAAAAAAAAAATAAAAAAGAAAAAAAAGCCGGCGTTCTAATATATACACATTTCAAACATTTAAAGAGGCCCTGTCACCGTCTGAGGATCTTTGTTTAATTTTCAAAGCCCCCCTTCAACAGTGACTGCTCTCCTGACAGGGCAGTGGCCAAGGGGTGCAGGAAAAGGCGAGTTATACTTAACAGAACCTGTCCTTCTTGGCTGCTGCCATCTTTTTCCAGCTTTGGAAGCAAGGAGCTGTCAAGCGTTGTGTAAAAGTACAACAACGAGGTCTACAGAGAATCCGTCGATAATCGCCATAGAAAGAGTCTTCCTCCCCGTACATCTGAAGGATCGGCTGCCATGTAAGCACAATACGGTTTCGCATGTGCGGGAGTGCAACACTAAGGTCTATGAAGGATGACGCAGGATCCTCATTTGACAGTCTTTTTCACCTCAGCCACCACTAATGATGACTGAGGGATTGACAACAGCTCTGCCTTTTTCAAAACACTAAGTAGTGCCTACTTTTGACTGGATTGGAATTTCAATAAAAATATTCAATTTGGATTGGGGGATGGGGGAGAGTGACAGAGCATTTTAACAGGTATGTGCTTCAGACTGCTTATTCTGTTTCATTAAGGTACAATTATTTTTTTTATATACAATTCTCTAATCATAGTTTATAAAAAAAAAAAAAAAAAGAGAAAAGGCTGGTTTACAAATGAGTATGTGCAAACTTTGACTGATAAGAACAGTAAAGCATATAAACACAAACACATTGTTGATAGACATGTTAAAAAGGGGAAGCAATAGAATAATCTAGGTAATTTATCATTCTATAAAATGGGATTAGAACGGGAAGCTACCCAAGTGAAAATCAAGGCTGCGTGTAGGGAACATCAGATATATATTACAGCAGTTTGTCCTGAAAGATTAATCGTTAACACACTCTACCTCTGATTAAGGTTAAAACAAAAATTAGACTAGCATCTAATGGCATCACACATGACTTTTTACTTGCTTTTTAAATCACCAGAACTGCCTAAAAACGAAGTAAAAGCCCTATGGCCAGATGGTATTCACCCTGAGTACTTAATGAGCTACTTGTGGTAATATCCAAACTGTTTTCCTTTGTTCAAGATTTGTACCAAAAATACTGGAAAAAAAGCTAAATTATTGTGCCCGTGTTTAAAATTGGATCAAGACCTCTGTCTAGAAGTTACAGATCTGAGAGCTTAAAAGGATTAGTCCAAAAAAAAAAAAAAAAAAAAAAAGCTTTAATAAAACAGTATTTTTGGTTAGTTACCCGTGCTGTGCTGGTCACCCTTACCTCAACATAAACTATATAAAATAAAGCTAAATCTTCCCTCCATTCCAGTATTGCATCAAAGTTCCTCATGCAGACTGATCCTTAACCGCTGACATCACCCCCTCCCTCAATTCTTGAATTTTCATCCTATATAACCATGTAACCCCCAACACTCAGGCAACTTTTAGGATGCAGCTAAAAGAAGATTGCAACATTGTCACATCAGAAGATTGAAACTAAATAAATAATGCAGTGCATTGCGTCTTATTTTCAGCAGAAATCAAGTAAACAAACTTACATCCCAAGTTTATCTTTGAGAATTTTTCCTTACTTCACTTACCTCTTATTGCGTTACAATTCATGATCTTCATTTTCTCAGTAGCCCTCTCCCCATTTAATTTCTCCTCTGCGTGTACATTAGCTCCCCAAACACTTTCTACTTGGGCTCACACCATCTTGTATTAATGTTAGTTCCCCTTCTCTGCCACACTCCCTCCACATAAATTCCACTTATCAAAGCCTCATCTAACTTCCCTTTTTTTCACTCACTCCATTTTGACACTTTTTTATTTATATGTGCAAATGTTTGCAAGTAAAAAAATGCACAAAACATAAAAACAAAAAAAATAGAGAGAGAAGAGAATGCACCAAAATTCAAACCAATATATACTTGCAGATCTCAGCTTCTTCCCAAAAAATATATACATGGAGAGTTTGCTTAAATTGCTAGGAATTTAGGTGTCAACAATAGCATTTTATCTTTCATTCCCTACAATAATGAAAACAAAATTTAACAAAGATTCAGCTGAAGGAGCTGTGCTGAAAACCCAAAACAAGCTAAAACTCAATTGAAGAGAAACAGTATTGGATTGATTCCCCCACTCCCTCTTGACAGTACTTACCACTCTCAATTTCACCACCCTTTTTTGCTGTGGCTGCGTTGCCCATGGTGGGGGGCGGGCGGGACCTCTTGGATCAGGACAGACGCCCCCCACCGATACACCAAAAACCTAAAATAGCACACAAGCCAGTCATTTTCAAAAATTATTTCATGCTTAAAATTTCCACTCGCAATTGGCTACAGAATATTTATCCCGGTCAACTGGACATTCATGCTATGGCATGCAGTGGTGTAACTTAAAAAAAAAAATTGACTGGGCACATGCAGATAGTGTTAGGAAATTTTATTGGAAATCCATACAATGTTTTTACTCATACAGAAGCCTTTCTAAATCTTGAAAAATGCTGTAGAAGCCAAATTTTTTTTAGAGATTTTCAAAAAAACTGCCTAACACCGTCTTCATGTGCCCAATCCATTTTTTTTTTCATTATCATTGGTTTTCTTGGAATAGTCTACCCTGGTCTAGAGGCACTACAGAGAGGAAGTTGGTGAGTACCACTCGTGTGTTTGTATTGGTTAATAACATTTAAAGCGCTGGCTAGTGGTGTAATACTTTAAATAAATACATACATACATATATATATACACACACACAAACAAAGTACTACACAGAGTTTAAACAGAAACTTGCATTGTTTGAGAAAACCGTTTTAGTTAAAAAAATAAAATAAAATTATATAATATATATGTACACACAAAATTTGATTTCCATTTTTTTAAATTTTTGTGTGATTTTGTTGTCAGCACATTCAACTATGTAAAGAAAGTATTTCAGAAGAATATTTAATTCATTCAGATCTAGGATGTGTTATTTTTGTGTTCCCTTTATTTTTTTGTGCAGTGTGTGTATGTGTATACATATTTTAAGATTCTTTGGGCAATGCCCTCTTCACCAACGATTCAGATTTTTTTTAAATAGATCTGTTGGAATTAAAAAAATTTTTTTACCTATACTACAGCGCTGCGGAATATGTTGGCACTATTTTGCAAATGTATCTTATTTCCTGTGCGAATTGAATGTGAAATTAAACTATGACAATTACCTTCATAGTGTACGGTCTGTAAGGGGTTTGCACTAGCTCAGATCTCATACCACCAAATCCCATCTTTCCTTGGCAATAGTTTAAGGCCTTTGCGCACACATAATATGTCTTTAACAGCAGAAGCTCATCTGTTTAGCTTTGTACATGACAGTTCATGAGCTGATTTTGTTGTATCTCTCTCCCACTAACCCAGAGCAACCTTTGTAATAAATTATATTTCACTCTCTGGTCCAATACGCCCTTTCATGACTGATCTATGGCCATTCATCATTAGTTATTCAGTGCTTCCCTCATTGCTGCCTGATCAATAACTAGCTAAAATTTTCTGTTTTAGGGCTCACTTTCTTACTGACTGAACTGACAATAGTTCTCACAAACAGGTCCATGGCTCACTTACTTGCTGACTAATCCATGACTATCTACCAAGAGCTTCCTTCTATACTGACTGATCCAGGACTCTAAACCATACTATAGCTACCTCTCACTATCTGATACAGAGCTCCATAGCTACCTCTCACTATCTGATACAATGTTCCATTTCATACTGACTGATCCATGGCTACCTCTCACTATGTGTCACAGAGCTCCATTTCTTACTAATTGACACAGAGCTCCATGGCCGCCACTCGCTGGCTGGCACAGAGCTCCATGGCCGCCACTCGCTGGCTGGCACAGAGCTCCATGGCCGGCACAGAGCTCCATGGCCGCCACAGAGCTCCATGGCCGCCACAGAGCTCCATGGCCGCCACAGAGCTCCATGGCCGCCACAGAGCTCCATGGCCGCCACAGAGCTCCATGGCCGCCACTCGCTGGCCGACACAGAGCTCCATGGCCGCCACTCGCTGGCCGACACAGAGCTCCATGGCCGCCACTCGCTGGCCGACACAGAGCTCCATGGCCGCCACTCTCTGGGTGAAACAGAGCTCCATGGCCGGCACTCTCTGGGTGAAACAGAGCTCCATGGCCGGCACTCGCTGGCTGACACAGAGCTCCATGGCCGGCACTCGCTGGCTGACACAGAGCTCCATGGCCGGCACTCGCTGGCTGACACAGAGCTCCATGGCCGGCACTCGCTGGCTGACACAGAGCTCCATGGCCGGCACTCGCTGGCTGACACAGAGCTCCATGGCCGCCACTCGCTGGCTGACACAGAGCTCCATGGCCGCCACTCGCTGGCTGACACAGAGCTCCATGGCCGCCACTCGCTGGCTGACACAGAGCTCCATGGCCGGCACTCGCTGGCTGACACAGAGCTCCATGGCCGGCACTCGCTGGCTGACACAGAGCTCCATGGCCGGCACTCTCTGGGTGACACAGAGCTCCATGGCCGGCACTCTCTGGGTGACACAGAGCTCCATGGCCGGCACTCTCTGGCTGACACAGAGCTCCATGGCCGGCACTCTCTGGGTGACACAGAGCTCCATGGCCGGCACTCTCTGGGTGACACAGAGCTCCATGGCCGCACTCGCTGGCTGACACAGAGCTCCATGGCCGCACTCGCTGGCTGACACAGAGCTCCATGGCCGGCACTCTCTGGGTGACACAGAGCTCCATGGCCGGCACTCTCTGGGTGACACAGAGCTCCATGGCCGGCACTCTCTGGGTGACACAGACCTCCATGGCCGGCACTCTCTGGGTGACACAGAGCTCCATTCCCTGTTTAATAATGCCATCAGCAGGGTGAGCACACCATGTCCCCAGCAGTACGGCATCCAGCTAGGCCAGGTCCCAGGCTCCCTCCCCCCTCTCCCATTGCAGCCTCCATCCCAGGCCTGTCCCCGCTGGGCAGTACCGCTAGGACTATACACACCGCCGCTAGAGGCCCCCAGTCCGCCCGGCGCTATGAGCACTGCCAGACCGGGATCCAGACACAGCACAGCCCGGACATGGCGGCTCGGGCCTTCCCCCTGCCCGACCCCCACATCCCCGCACACACACCGACTTACCGCGCGGGCCGCCTCCTCCGGACCCCCGACACCTCTAGGACCCGTCAGTCACCGTCCCCGTCACCTCTAGGACCCGCAGGCCGCGGAGTCACTTCCCTCCTCCTCTGCGATACCTCTAGGACCCCCGCTCACCTGCTGGCCACGCCTCACTTGGCGTCGGCAAATCAGCGACTCCGTCCCGCCCCATTCCCTGACCCGGCAGCCAATCAGGAGGCTCCAGAGAAACCGCTCGCACGACAAGCCTTTCCGGCAGATCGCTCGCTCTGGGCCGCCTCCTCCTCCCTGTCACCCAGGAGACGGGGAGCGTGACGTCATACCGGCGAAAAGCCAATGGGAGGGCGTGGGAAACCAAGAGCCCCGCCCGCCGCTCAGAACCATTGGCTCTCTGTTCCTTGATTGACTGCAAGAAGGCGGGGACTTCGAGATCTGTCACCGATTGGCTTAAATCCAGCGCTGACGCAATCGTGCTATTTATAGCAACTGCCTGGTTCCCGCCCATTCCTGACAGGGAGAGCGTTAACCGTTTAATGGCCGGATCTCGGTCACTCCCTTCACCTGCAGCTTCATACAGTGATCACTGGCTGTTCTTCAATACTGTGTGAACAGATACAATAAAACACAATAAAATATACACCATGTTATATTATTATATGTACAGCCTGGCCTTCAATACTGTGTGAATAGATACAATAAAACACAATAAAATATACACCATGTTATATTATTATATGTACAGCCTGGCCTTCAATACTGTGTGAATAGATACAATAAAACATAATAAAATATACACCATGTTATATTATTATATGTACAGCCTGGCCTTCAATACTGTGTGAATAGATACAATAAAACATAATAAAATATACACCATGTTATATTATTATATGTACAGCCTGGCCTTCAATACTGTGTGAACAGATACAATAAAACATAATAAAATATACACCATGTTATATTATTATATGTACAGCCTGGCCTTCAATACTGTGTGAACAGATACAATAAAACATAATTAAATATACACCATGTTATATTATTATATGTACAGCCTGGCCTTCAATACTGTGTGAATAGATACAATAAAACATAATAAAATATACACCATGTTATATTATTATATGTACAGCCTGGCCTTCAATACTGTGTGAACAGATACAATAAAACACAATAAAATATACACCATGTTATATTATTATATGTACAGCCTGGCCTTCAATACTGTGCGAACAGATACAATAAAACATAATTAAATATACACCATGTTATATTATTATATGTACAGCTTGGCCTTCAATACTGTGTGAATAGATACAATAAATCATAATAAAATATACACCATGTTATATTATTATATGTACAGCTTGGCCTTCAATACTGTGTGAATAGATACAATAAATCATAATAAAATATACACCATGTCATATTATTATATGTACAGCCTGGCCTTCAATACTGTGTGAACAGATACAATAAAACACAATAAAATATACACCATGTTATATTATTATATGTACAGCCTGGCCTTCAATACTGTGCGAACAGATACAATAAAACATAATTAAATATACACCATGTTATATTATTATATGTACAGCTTGGCCTTCAATACTGTGTGAATAGATACAATAAATCATAATAAAATATACACCATGTTATATTATTATATGTACAGCCTGGCCTTCAATACTGTGTGAACAGATACAATAAAACACAATAAAATATACACCATGTTATATTATTATATGTACAGCCTGGCCTTCAATACTGTGCGAACAGATACAATAAAACATAATTAAATATACACCATGTTATATTATTATATGTACAGCTTGGCCTTCAATACTGTGTGAATAGATACAATAAATCATAATAAAATATACACCATGTTATATTATTATATGTACAGCTTGGCCTTCAATACTGTGTGAATAGATACAATAAAACATAATTAAATATACACCATGTTATATTATTATATGTACAGCCTGGCCTTCAATACTGTGTGAACAGATACAATAAAACATAATTAAATATACACCATGTTATATTATTATATGTACAGCCTGCCTTCAATACTGTGTGAACATATACAATAAAACACAATAAAATATACACCATGTTATATTATTATATGTACAGCCTGCCTTCAATACTTCAACATGTATATTTTATTGTATATGTTGAAGTATTGAAGGCAGGCTGTACATATAATAATATAACATGATGTATATTTTATATGTTACAGTATCGAAGATCAGTCTGTATATAGACGGTAATATTACATGATGTATATTTTATTGTATATGTACAGTCTGGCCTTCATTAGTGTGTGAGCATATAATATACACAATGTTATAACTAGTTACACTGCCTGGCCTTCAATACTTCAACATATACAATAAAATATACATCATGGTATATTACCGTCTATATACAGGCTGACCTTCGATACTGTAACATATAAAATATACATCATGTTATATTATTATATGTACAGCTTGCCCTTCAATACTACAACATACAACAAAACTAAATAAAAAAAACATACACAATGTTATGTTACTATTTACACAGCCTGTCTTTCAATACTTCAACATACACAATACAATATGGTGTATTACAGTCTATCTCACGACTGTCTATTACTACTGTGTGTGAATATGAAATATACACCATGTTATAATGCAACATTTAATATAAAATATACATCATGTTACATTAATATCTATACAGCGTGTCCATTAATACTGTGTGAATATGAAATCAACATCATATTATATTACTATTTACACAGCCCGACCTTCACTACTTCAACATACAACATAAAAAATACACCATGTTATATAACTATATACTTATATAATTTATCAAGATTCTAAGGATTGGAGGAAGGCAGATGTTGTTCCTATATTTAAAAAGGGTTCAAAATCCTTGCCTGGAAATTATAGACCTGTGAGCTTAACTTCTGTAACTGGGAAAATATTTGAAGAGCTTTTAAGGGATAATATTCAGGAATTCATTGGGAAGAACTTTGTTATTAGCAATAATCAGCATGGTTTTATGAAACATAGGTCATGTCAAACTAACCTAATTGCATTCTACGAAGAAGTAAGTAGAAGTATAGATCAGTGTGTTGCAGTGGATGTGATCTACTTGGACTTTGCCAAGGCATTTGATACGGTTCCTCACAATAGGTTAGTCTTCAAACTAAAAGAAATTGGTCTAGATGAATATTCTTGTTCTTGGCTAGAACATTGGCTTAAGGATAGAGTACAACGAGTTGTAATTAATGGTAAATTTTCAGGCTGGACGAAAGTGGTAACTGGTGACCCTCAGGGTTCTGTTTTGGGACCACTTCTATTTAACATATTTATAAATGATCTTGAAATAGGCATTGAAAGCCATGTATCAGTGTTTGCAGATGACACAAAACTTTGTAAAGTAATAAAATGTAAGCAGGATATTGCTTTGCTGCAGAGAGATTTGGATAGATTGGGGGACTGGGCACTAAAATGGCAGATGAAATTTAACATAGAGAAATGCAAAGTTATGCACTTCGGGGTTAAGAATGCACAAGCAACTTACACACTAAAAGGTAGTGAATTAGGGATAACCACACACGAGAAGGATTTGGGCATTGTTATAGACAACAAATTAGGCAGCAATATGCAATGTCAATCTGCAGTTGCTAAGGCCAGTAAGATTTTGTCATGTATAATTAGGGGCATAAATTCTTGGGATGAAAATATAATTTTGCCTCTTTATAAATCGCTGGTAAGACCACACCTTGAATATGCTGTGCAATTTTGGGTGCCTGTTCTAAAGAAGAATATCATGGCACTGGAGAGGGTCCAGAGACGAGCTACAAAATTGATAAAAGGAATGGAGCATTTTAGTTATGAAGAAAGGTTAAAAAAATTAAATCTGTTTAGTTTGGAAAAACGGCGCCTGAGAGGGGATATGATAACTTTATACAAATATATTCGGGGCCAGTACAAACCTTTATCTGGAAATCTATTCATAAACAGGGCTATACATAGGACACGAGGTCACACATTTAGGCTGGAAGAAAGGAGATTTCATCTAAGGCAAAGAAAAGGTTTTTTTACAGTAAGAACAATAAGGATATGGAATTCTCTGCCTGAAGAGGTGGTTTTGTCAGAGTCAATACAGATGTTTAAACTGAAATTGGATAAATACTTACAAAAACATAACATACAGGGATATAATTTCTAATTAGTGGGGTAATAGCTGCTTGATCTAAGGAGACATCTGACTGCTATTTTGGGGTCAAGAAGGAATTTTTTCCTAGTTTGTGGCAAAATTGGAAGCGCTTCAGACCAGGTTTTTTGCCTTCTTTTGGATCAACAGCAACAACATTTGTGAGGAAGGCTGAACTTGATGGACGCAAGTCTCTTTTCAGCTATGTAACTATCTATACCGCATGTGCTTCTATACTGTGTAAATATGAAATATACACCATGTTACATTACTGGCTATATACAGTCTGACCATTAATACTGTGTGTGAGTATGACATATACACCATGTTTTAATACGATCTACATTGCCTTGCAAAAGTATTCACCCCCCTTGACTTTTTACCTATTTTTTTTACATTACAGCCTTAAGTTCAATGTTTTATTAATATGAATTTTATGTGATGGATCAGAACACAATAGTCTAAATTGGTGAAGTGAAATGAGAAAAATGTATACATAAAACTATTTTTTAGAAATAGAAAACAGAAACTTGGCATGTGCGTATGTATTTACCCCCTTTGTTATGAAGCCCATAAAAAGCTCTGGTGCAACCAATTACCTTCAGAAGTCACATAATTAGTGAAATGATATCCACCTGTGTGCAATCTAAGGGTCACATGATCTGTCATTACATATACACACCTTTTTTGAAAGGCCACAAAGGCTGCAACTCCTAAGCAACACTGCCATGAAGACCAAGGAACTCTCCAAACAAGTAAGGTACAATGTTGTTGAGAAGTACAAGTCAGGGTTAGGTTATAAAAAAAATCCAAATCTTTTATGATCCCCAGGAGCACCATCAAATTTATCATAACAAAATGGAAAGAACATGGCACAACAGCAAACCTACCAAGAGACGGCCGCCCATCAAAACACACGGACCGGGCAAGGAGGGCATTAATCAGAGAGGCAGCACAGAGACCCAAGGGAAACCTGGAGGAGCTGCAGAGTTCCACAGCAGAGACTGGAGTATTTGGACATAGAGTTGGGCTTTATGGCAGAGTGGCCAGAAGAAAGCCATTACTTTCAGCAAAAAACAAAATGGCACGTTTTGAGTTTGCGAAAAGGCATGTGGGAGACTTCCAAAATGTATGGAGGAAGGTGCTCTGGTCTGATAAGACTAAAATTGAACTTTTCGGCCAAAGAAAACGCTATGTCTGGCGCAAACCCAACACATCACTTCACCCAAAGAACACCATCCCCACAGTGAAACATGGTAGTGGTAGCATCATGCTGTGGGGATGTTTTTCAGAAGCCGGGACTGGGAAACTGGTCAGAGTTGAGGGAAAGATGGTGTTACGGTATAACCCGGGGATTCACCTTGATACGGGAATAGCAACTCACGAACACTCCAATTTCCCGAATAGAGAATCATACGAAATCCTTCTCTCCTGGAACAGGCAAAAGAATAATCCAAAGTAGCAATCCCCCCAAACAGGAGACCAAGCTCCGTCATGAGGGTAAAACAGGAACCTGGTTTATTGAGGGCTACATGCCCGGTATTTATGCAGGTCTCCCACCTGGTGGACACTCCCCTAAGGGACCAGATGGAAGACTGGGACAAGTATGGTACAGTAGCCAATCACAGTGGCTCAGGCATAAACACTCCTCTTTGCACAAGCAACCCCCTCCTCTCTATCCTGGAGATAACTGGGAAGAAATACAATTATCTCCATGGATAGAGGCAAAACGCCATTTTACATGATACAATAAAAATACATAAAATTCAATAACTGTAAAACTACCGATTGTATTCAGTACATATATTGTATCCCCAGATAGCCTAGATCTGAGCGCACATTATTACCGAATGGCGCTCAGATCCAATACACACAGTTCAATCGCCATGGAGCCAAAGTCCTTTACACTGTTCTTTCGGTATACAAATGGCTCCATGGGATGGCTATCTGGGTTAAGTCCATTCGTGAAATAAAAGTCCCAAACGGACCGGCGTTCGTATGCCAGATGACAAAGAAGGGAGGTCGGCGGTTTCAGCGGTGTTCGGTAGAAAAAGGGTTCCATAAGATTGTTGACGAACACCACTGTTCATTCGTGCGTCTAAGATGGCTGCCGCCTCGTGGTCGGCATACGAATGATGACCACCCAGCATACAGTTTCAATTAAGAGGTGTCTGCGGTTAACCACAAAGTTCTAATTGAGGCCAATAGGTTTACCAGCAGCACACTTCTCTTCTGGGTGGCTGGCCATTCTGTAGTTTGTTCGGTAGATTAAAAAATAAACGAACGGGGAAGTACAGGCAGGCAATTACACGAATCCACACGAATCAAAATCCGTCACACGGCTCCCTCCTTGTGGGACACTTCGGCAGACCCGGCTTGACCCTTTGGGGTGTCATTTTGGGGATGACCGGACTAGGAGGTGGTAGGGATGTCAGTTTGCCGGAATAATCCATCGGTATTCCCGTTCTGCTTACCGGGTCGGTAGCTGATGGTGAAGTTATAGGGTTGGAGGGTTAAACTCCACCGCAGCAATCTACCATTGTCTCCTGAGCCCTTATTTATACGCCAGACTAAGGGATTGTGGTCCGTTATAAGAGAGAATTCCTGTCCGTATAAATAAGGGCTCAACTTCTTCAGTGCCCAGACCAGGGCTAAACACTCCTTCTCCACTGCCGCATAACTTACTTTTCGAGGTAATAACTTTCTACTTAAGTATGCGACAGGGTGCTCTCCTCCATCCTCTCCGACTTGACTCAGCACAGCCCCCAGTCCATACAGGGAAGCATCTGTGTGAATGAGAAAACGTTTGTTAGGGACTGGGGCAGCCAAGACACGGGCATTCACAATAGCCTGCTTCAGTGCCTGAAACGCGGCTTCACAAGCTGGAGAACAGGACCTGTTTAGGGAGGTTCTTCTTAGTCAGGTCAGTCAGGGGCTTGGCGATAGTACTGTTGTCAGGTACAAAACGTCGGTAGTACCCTGCCGTCCCCAAGAAGGCTAACACCTGGGTCTTAGTGATAGGTGTGGACCAGTTAGCCACAGCTTCTACCTTGGCTGGCTCCGGTCTCTGGCTCCCACACCCAAGTACTGTACTTCAGCCATACCTAGATGGCACTTGTCTGGTTTCAAGGTCAGGCCAGCGGGCCGAATCTTGTCCAGAACCACCCCTTCATGGACTAGGTGTTTCTCCCAGGACTCACTGTAGACCGCAATGTCGTCCAGGTATGCACAAGCAAATTCCTGGAAGCCATCGAGGAGTCTATCCACCATACGCTGGAAGATAGCCGGAGCATTCTTCACCCCGAATGGCATGACCTTAAACTGGTTCAGGCCAAATGGGGTGACAAATACCGACTTGGGGATAGCATCCTCGGCCAGGGGAATCTGCCAATAGCCCTTACATAGGTCTATGGTGGTCAGATAGCGTCCCCTGGCAATACGGTCTAGTAACTCGTCTACCTGGGGCATTGGGTATGCGTCTGTGGTGGTCCTCTCGTTGAGCCGCCTGTCGTCCACACAGAATCGGGTGGTCCCATCTTTCTTAGGTACCAGGACTACAGGCGAAGCCAAAGGGCTATCGGAGTGTTCGATGACTCCCAGCCGAGTCATCTCCTGTATTTCCTTCCGGATTCCCTCTCGGACTGCTTCAGGGATACAGTAGGGGGGCTGTCACAGGGGATTCTGTCCAGGGGTCTCTACCTTATGTACAGCTAGGTTAGTGTAGCCGGGCTCCCACAGAAGCTGCCTTGCCTGTACCTTCTCTGTGGGGCTTAACCAGTCCCCTAGCTGCACAAGCCTAGTGAGGTCAGTCTGGGGGTCTCTCTCTAACAAATCGGGCAGGGGTAAATTCTCCAGGTAGTCTGCAGCAGGGGCACATACTGCAGCGACATCCTCTGGTCTCTCCTGATACTCCTTCAGCATGTTCACATGAAAGGATTGCTGAATCCTCTCATCTGCACAGCTGGCTATAACATAGGTAGTATCACACACCTGAACTAACACCTTATACGTGCCCTGCCAAGATGCTTGCATCTTGTTTGTCTTCACAGGCTTGAGCACCAAAACTTTCTGCCCAACCTGGAAGACCCGCTGCCGGGCACCCCGATCATACCACCTCTTCTGTCTCCCTTACCATCAGGGACAGTTTCTCCATGTGGTCCCGGAGTTCCAGGACATATGGTACTATGGGGGTCCGCTCCGGCTCGGTCTCTCCCTCCCAGTGTCCTCTAATGAGATCCAGGGGTCTCCTATAGAGTAACTCAAAGGGAGAGAACCCAGTAGATTCCTGGGGCACCTCTCTGTACGCAAATAGCAGATGAGGCAGGAATCGCTCCCAGTCTCTGCAAGTGTCAGTAAAGGTCCTCAGCATCTGCTTGAGGGTGCCATTAAAGCGCTCGCATAGACCATTAGTCTGTGGGTGATAAGGCGAACTGAGCAGCGGTTTAATACCGCACACCTTCCACAGCTGCTGGGTGAGCACAGCGGTAAACTGGGTTCCCTGGTCGGAGAGAATCTCTTTAGGGAACCCTACTCTAGTAAAAATCTTAACCAGGGCATCAGCAACCGTCTCTGCCACTATATTAGACAGTGCTACCGCCTCTGGATACCGAGTGGCATAGTCCAACATGGTGAGAATGTATTTCTTCCCGGATGGACTAGCCCTGGCCAGTGGACCCACAAAGTCGACGGCTATGCGGGAAAAGGGTTCCCCAATGATAGGCATAGACATAAGCCTAGCTTTTGGGTGATCCCCCCACTTACCTACCCGTTGACAGGTGTCACAAGTACCACAATATACCCGCACATCTCGGTTAAAATTGGGCCAGAAGAAATTTTGGGTGATCCTATGAGCTGTGCGGCGGGACCCTAGATGTCCAGCTAATGGCACATCATGCCCAATCCGCAGAATCTCTTGCCGGTATTTCGCAGGCACCACCAGCTGCCGATTCTGCGCAGGGGCAGCCCTTTTCTGGGAAGGTTTAGGGATCCTATACAGCCTATCCCCCACCCACTCATAACGTTCCCCATCTACCACCTCTTCCTCAGCATCTGCCCTAGCCCTATACTTCTGAAGGGTTGGATCCTCCCGGGTTTCCCTCCCGTGCGCCTCTGGGGTATCCCAGCCTAAGGGGACCTGATCTAGGGTACAAGTCAGGAAAGAGAGTCTTATCTGGGTCTCAGCAGCAGGTGGGCCGGTCTCGGCGGCACGGGTTTGGGCACGGGTAGTCACAGGGTTAACATCAGGGGGACCCATCGGAGCGTAGGCAGAAACAAGGGGAACCAAGTAATTTCCAAGGAGAACATCAGCTGGTAAATCCTTCATGACCCCCAATCCAAATGTACCCGGGCAACAGGCAGGCGGAACACAGTGCCCCCTGCTACCCTCACAGCCACAGTGTCTCTGGTGTGCTGGTTCTCGGACACCAAGTTCTTTTGGAGCAAGGTCATGGTAGCACCAGTATCTCATAGACCACTGACCTCCTTCCCATTCACTTTAACCAGTTGCCGGTGCTGTTGTCGGTTATCCCGGTGGGCAGCTTGCACGGGGTCTGCTTTGTGAAGGATGCTCCAACATTTTTCCTCCTCTACGCAATAGGCAGCAGGCTAAGGATTACGCGGGTTTCCGCCGGCGGGTCTCCTCCAGGACTGTGCTTGGGTCGCTGTGTTTAGTGGACACTCTGGTCTTTTGTGCCCTAGTTGCTTACATCCGAAACACCGGATGGGCTGCGAGTAGTCCCCTGAGTTGAACCGGGCTGGCTGAGGGTAGTTCGTGGCTGGAGGTGGTGCTGTAGGGCGGTGCCCCGGGGGTTGGTAACCGGTAGCTGCTGGGGTTACTGTTGGTCGGTACTCCACTCTGTTTGCGGGCATCCGTATACTCATCTGCCAGGCAGGCAGCTTCATGTAGTGTGGAGGGTTTACGGTCCCGAACCCACTCCCTGACTCCTGCGGATAACTTGTCGAAGCAATGTTCCAACAGGAATAGCTACAGCACCTCTTCCCCGGATACGGCTTGGCACCCCGCCATCCAGTGAGCTGATGTGCGGTGTACCCTACATGCCCACTCGACGTAGGAATCTCCAGCTAGTTTAGCAGTGTCTCTGAACCGCCTCCGGTATGCCTCCGGTGTAACCGCATACCTGGAGAGCAGGGCCTCTTTTACGGCATTATAATCCCCGACTTCCTCATCCGGAATGGCCCGAAAAGCCTCACTGGCCTGGCCGGATAATTTTCCGGATAATATCGTGACCCAGTCCTCTGCGGGTACCTTGTGTAGCGCACATTGCCTCTCAAAATCAGCAAGGTACCCATCAATCTCTCCTTCTGCTGGTTTTAAAAGCTGCAAAATGTACCTTTTTCTTTTCCACCGGGGTTACTGTGACTTGGGCTGCTGCAGCGCCGCTTTGGCAAAGTAGGTTGGCCTCCACAGCTGCTATGACCCGGTCGATGATTTCTGTAGTCAGGTTGGGGCCATAATGTGCCAGTCTTATTTTAATCATCCGGTCAAAGCTTGCCTCTTCGGGGGTTCTGTTTGGTATGCTGGGACCATTGGTTCCTTCGGTCCCTGGTACTCTGTCCATCTCGGTCAGTATTGCAATAATCTCCCTCCTCCTGAGGTTACTGGCTTGTCGGCCCCGTTGTTCTAGCAGGTCTTTAAGGGTAGCTCTTTTCAGCCTTTCATACGGTACTTCCGTTAGGTCCGGATGTGTAGTTGCTCTTCTGGGCGATGAGAACGATCCCGTCGCTTGCCACCAGTTGTTACGGTATAACCCGGGTATCGGGGGTTAATACCGAATGAGGGATTCACCTTGATACGGGAATAGCAACTCACGAACACTTCAATTCATGAACTGGAAAAATACACGAAATCCTTCTCCCCTTGATACGGGACCAGCAACTCACGAGTACTCCAATTTCCCGAATGGAGAATCATACGAAATCCTTCTCTCCTGGAACAGGCAAAAGAATAATCCAAAGTAGCAATCCCCCCAAACACGAGACCAAGCTCCGTCATGAGGGTAAAACAGGAACCTGGTTTATTGAGGGCTACATGCCCAGTATTTATGCAGTTCTCCCACCTGGTGGACACTCCCCTTTGTGAAAAAAAGTCCCGAACGGATCGGCGTTCGTATGCCAGATGACAAAGAAGGGAGGTCAGCGGTTTCAGCGGTGTTCGGGAGAAAAAGTGTCTTTTTGGGTTCCATAATATTGTCGACGAACACAGCTGTTCATTCGTGCGTCTAAGATGGCCGCCGCCTCGTGGTCAGCATTCGAACGACGACCACCCAGCATACGGTTTCAATTAAGAAGTGTCTGCAGTTAACCACAATGTTCTAATTGAGGCCAATAGGTTAACCAGCAGCACACTTCTCTTCTGGGTGGCCGGCCGTTCGGTAGTTTGTTCAGTAGATTAAAAAATAAACGAACGGAGAAGTACGGGCAGGCAATTACACAAATCCACACAATTCAAACGGGATAGCAATATAGTTCTAAGACAGAGGGATCTGTCACAGATGGATAGTGCTAAATACAGGGATATTCTTCAGCAAAATCCGTACCACACTATGCGGGGAAACATGTAAATGTGTTGGAATGGCCTAGTCAAAGCCCAGACCTCAATCCAATAGAAAATCTGTGGATCAGATTTACAGATTGCTGTTCACAAGCGCAAACCATCAAACTTGAAGGAGCTGGAGCGGTTTTGCAAGGAGGAATGGGCAAAAATCCCAGTGGTAAGATGTGGCAAGCTCATCTAAAGTATTGATTTTAGGGGTGTGAATAGTTATGCACATTAACTTTTTCTGTATTTTGTCCTATTTGTTGTTTGCTTCACAATGAGAAAAAAAAAATTCTTCAAAGTTGTGGGCATGTTCTGTAATTTAATTGATGCAAATCCTCAAACAATCCATGTTAATTCCAGGTTGTGAGGCAACAAAACAAAAAAAATGCCAAGGGGAGTGAATACTTTTGCAAGGCACTGTATCTATACAGCATGTCCTACAATACAGTGTGAATGCAAATATACAGTCAGCTTGTTCTTCTGTACTGTCTGAGAACATGAGAGAAAGACCTATAGGTATATATGCATAGCATTTGCAGCAAAACATTTAATTTGATGACAAAGGACAAGGCTTCAGCAAATAAATATAGTTAATGTAAACAAAGTCTCAGAGTCAGATGGCATTCACCCACCAGTACTTAGGGACCTAAGTGTGGTAACAATCGTTTCTGTCAGGAATTGTACTAAATTATTTGAGGAAAGCAGATGTACTGTTCATACTGTCTCTATTTAAAGGAACACTCCAAACACTATTACCACTACAGCCCAATTTGTGCACACTGTGAGGGTACTGCTCCTGAGAAGGTGCAGTTGCTACACACCTATGTGCCCTATGATATAAATTTAATCACTACAATGCAGGTTTATATTCTACTGCATAAATGCACATAGCATGACTCTCTCGCTGGCAGAGGATTATGCATTGTATCAATGTTCTCACAGAACCTGTTAAAATATATTTGCTCCACATTTTTGTTATGTACCTACATTTAGCAATAATGCTATATCTCTGTATTACGATATAAATTATTCTTAATAAACATTGAATGGCAAAAGTAAAGAACAGGTAGTGACTGGTGTGACAGAACTCCTATACTCTGAGTATTTTTTGCCAAGTACACCTTTCCCTCCTGGAACAGACCAGCTAGAGGTATTATAGCTTAATCCTCAAGCATCAGTTTAACGCTCCAAGAACGGTAAAACAGGTACATATATTATTTAGAAGATCAAACCTATTTACACAGACATCCGATCCAGCACAGAGTTCCAGACTTTTTTGTACTAAGTACCGATCTCAAATGGCTCTCTGGAGCGCCATAGAAGGGAGCTCCCACAAGTCCTTGGTGTAGTTGGACTCTTCATCATCTCCTCCTCATCATCTCTATAAATAGCCTTCAGTTTGGTGATCCTGGGACTGAGCGATACCCACTTGAAGTTTCATCGGATGACAGCATCCTTCAGATTGAGTGTACAGTTCCATGAGGTTTCTGGGTACCTCCACGTCAAGCGCTTTGTGCCACATGCAGCCTAAGGAGGGTCCTGACAGTACATGGGGGTTAGTTGGGCAGTAGGCTAGGCCCCACTATGTCCTAAAGGGTCCCCCTTAACAGATTACTCCAGTCTGACCGCCACAGGTTGGCTTGGGGATGTCTCTTGCGCAAAGAGTTTTCTAGTTTGGTTAGCTGGGACAACCCATTGACGTTTCTGTTCTGCTTGCCGGGTCAGTAGTGTACTGTGAAATTATACGGCTGGATAGCTAGACTCCAGCCACCCGGTTAAACCACACTAAACAGGTTGTGGTCCATGATTAATGTAAAAGAGCATCCAGAAAGATAGGGCTGCAACTTCTTCAGTCCCCAAAACAAGGCCAGGAACGCATTCTCCATGGCTGATGTACGCCACCAGAAGTTCTCCGCCGTCTGTTCTACCCTACACTAGAACGGATCCCAGTCCAAACATTGAGGCATCTGTGTGAATGATAAAGCGCTTAGTTGGATCAGGAGCTCCAAGTACATTAACCAGTGTTTTTAACTTTTGGAAAGCCGTCTCACACTTGGGAGATCACAGGACTTGTCTTGAGAGATTCTTTTTAGTTAAGTCAGTCAGCGACTTTACAATTGTGCTATACTCTGGGACAATTCACTTGTATTATGCAGCCATAAATAGTAAGCCCATAACTTAAGTTTTGGAACAAGGGGTGGGCCAATTGGCAACAGTCTCAACCTTAGCAGACTCTGCACGCGGTTTCCTGAATCCCACCCGCTGCCGCAGGCATTGCACTTCAATCATATCTATGTAGCACTTCTTTGGTTTTAGAGTCCGACCAACGGTTACAGTTTTTATCAATCGGGCGACGTAGAAATGGTACCAGCACTACCAGTGATGACCAGTATTCTATCAGAGACCCCCTAAACTGAGAACTGTATTTCTTTCTGCCTTTCTTCCTTACAGGGCGGCCTGTGGGACAGACCACCCGGTAACTCAGGACTTGTACATGGCTCCCACCACCCACCTCCTCCCAAAAGTACTTGGCATAACCTTATTCCTCCTCCAGACCATGTTTCCCAACTCAGCACCCTGTTCAGAGGACCTCACAGACCAGCGTATCTCACACAGGCACAGCATGCACGAGATCGGGTGCAACCTGCAAACTTCTTGGAACTCCAAATACAGACACCTAGATGCCCGGTATTACACAATGCCATTGTTCTCCTGGTGAGCCCATTGTATGGGACCCAGGTATAAAATGTATTTTTTTTTTTTTTACCCTTACATTAAGCCTCACCTAATGACTAGGGATGGGCTATATTTACTTGGGAGTTAATCACTAAGTGTGAAAGAGAGTTCTGAGCGGTAACAGTCTCGACTCCTGAAAATAGGCCACCTCAGGATGCAGTAAGGGGGCTGTCTTCAGGGGGTCTCTGTCCCAGGGTTTCTACTCTACGGGTAGCTAAAGTGGTATCCAGGCTCAATGAAAAAGATGTATTTTTTCCTCCAACAGCTGTTGTACCGGTTTTTACCCATAGCCCCATTCCCTCCTCTAGTTGGACTTTTTCTATAAACCCTGCCTGGTCCCCTTTTTCTAGATGGTTGGTAGGTGAAAATATTCAAGGTCCTCCCATAAATAGCTTGAATAGGAAGAACCCGGGGATTCCTGCAGTAGCTCACAGTAGGAGTCGAGTATGTGCAGTAGGAACTGTGCCCTGTCCTTGTAAGCAGTAGAGAACGTCCAAAGCATTTGTATCATGATCTCATTAAACTGCTTGCACAGGCCATTGGCTTGTGGATGATAAGAGGAGCTTTGGGTGGGACTGATGGCACAGAATTGGTGCCCTTATCAGAGTTGATCTCCCGTGGAAACCCCACTCAGGAACACTCGCATTAGGGCATCTGCCACCATTTCAGCCTATTAGTCAGCGCTACTGCCACTGGGTACCTGTTGGTCCACAACTAGAGCGACTAGACTTAACCAAGGTTTCCCTAAAGCTTGCGGTCACCCGGCTAAAGTGCTCCTCTACAGTCGGCATCAATTGTAACAGAGCCCTGGGACAGTCTCCCTGTTTCCCTACCGCCGACAGATACTGCAAATCTGGCCATACTGTAGGACAGGAATAGGCAACCTTCAGCACTTCAGATGTTTAGGACTACACCTCCCATGATGCTTTGCCAGCCCTATGGAGGATGTAGTCCACAACATCTGGAGTGCCTAAGGTTGCCTATCCTTGATAAAGACATTTCAAGAAACTCCAGGCCAGAAAAAAAACAAAAAAAGCAGCACCTCCAGTTACTTGAACAGCCACCGAGCGCCCGTTTTCTCACCATCCTGAGCTAGATGTAGCAGAGCACAGTACTCAGGTGGAGTACCTCCATTGTAGTTTTCTTATTCCAGGAGAAAAATCGCACTTCAATGTTTATAGCTCCCCACGGACACTAGACAGCATGGTGCTGGGGACAAGAACTCTTAATTGCAGCTGTACAAAGGTTTACACATTTACACACAGAGGGTCATTTGCATACAATGGGTAATTAGGAACAAATACATTTCTCCATCACATCTTTTTCCCACAATTCCTTAGTTTATCTTGCTGAATACAAACCTCAGACCCACCAAAAAAAAAAAAAAAATGCTCAGCTAAATTTTGCCCATATAATTCCAACCACCTGAAATTAGGGCCATTACAGGACATGTCACACTCGATTTCTCTGAACCAGAGTTAGTGTTGCCCTGGTTCCTTGTAAACCTTTTTATGATTTCCCATTAAACAGCACCAGAAGCCAGATGTCAATTGTTCACAGCACTCCTCCTGGTGGAAGGAAACTGGTCCTCCACAGGCATGCACGGGGTACGGGGCACTCTGTCCCCCAGGCATCCTGACATTCATCCGCCAACTGCATCCCCTTGGTAAGGGGTCAACTGTCCTAGACCCATTCCTTTGTTTCCACACTGACCAGATTATAAAATTGTTCCAAATATATCAACAGTTTACTCCACAGTGGTTGCTCATTGCGGCCCACTGTAGGCGACATGCCCATTACCCTTCCTTAGTTCCAGAAAGCACCCGCCGTATGCCTCGGAGGTTATAGCATTCCGAGCTAGCTTCACTCTGAATATTCCATAAATTTTCTTCCAGGACTGCTTGCTATGCTTCAGCAGTATGTACCAATTGATTCCCGGCCAATTGTAAGCTTGTTTGAGCAGGGTCCTCTTCAGTATATTATTCCTGTTAGTTTTTGTAATGGTCTCATTTATTGTTAAATCTCTCCCTCCTATAATATTGTAAAGCAATATGGAATTTGTTGCCACTATATAAATGCCAATAATAATTTTAAAAAATAATGGTTAAGACTCGGCATGCAAGGTCTAAATGATGAAATGTGCATGGTCTTTCAAAATCTTGCAAATACCAGTTAATATCTTCATCTGCATCCAAATGGTTAAAGTGGTTTAAATGTATTAAAAGGGTATTTTTTCCTTAGCCAGAGGAGCTGCGGCAGGTCCCCATAGATGTTTGAGTTCAGTCAGTCAAATTTGGTGAGTTTTTTTCCCCACCTGTAAGATGGCACTCACTTGGGTCATCACAGAGCAAATCATCTCTGGAGGGGTTAAGCCCATACAACACCAGTTAGGACCTCATCTCCCTCTGAAAGTCCACTTAGTTTGAAGAAATAGTGTTAGAGATGCTAGCTTAATACCCCTCAATGAGTTCAGAAACATGAGCAGCTTTCGAATTATTGCTGACCGTCTGGCCCCCAACATGTCCTTTAGCAACTGGTAGGATATCTCCATCCACTGCTATCTGGCTATTTTCGCAGCTTCTAGGGGCTCGTCTCCTTAAGTCTTTGAGAGAGAAGGGCATTTGCAGATGCCTCTAGATGTGAATATCTATATACTTTGAATATTTCTTTCCCTCTGGAACAGACGAGCTAGTTTGAATATAGCTTATGCTTATAGCATCAGGCCGTGCTTGATGAGGGTAAACCATACAATTATTCAGAAACTTGCACATATTTATACATTTCCAATAGGAGTTATCAAACTAAAAATCTCACCCTCCGTGCCCTGGTGTCTAGAGACAAATTATTCTTTGATTGAGTTAACTGGCAGGGAGCCTTACAATAATATCCCCAAAACTGCATTTCCCACAAGATACATGTCCCCAGAAAGCTCTGGTTTAGAATTGCAAGCTGTTCAAAAAGTGCTCAGTTGCAGGTCCTGGGAATGAGCAAGTTTAACTGAATTGCAGCATCCTTCATGACGTTTCTGGGTACCCCCCAAGTACTTTGTGCACTAGGCAGCCTAAGGAGTGTCTGGACAGCCCGTGGGAGCTAGCTGGGCCATAGGATAGTTTTTATTATGTACCGTAGAAACAGCACAGCATGTGATGAAAGCTCTCGTGAAGTAGATTGACCAGGTCACTTTAACAGCTGGCCCTGGACTCTGGACCACCTGACAATTGGCACATACAGAAACTCTGGGAAACCTCCAAACTTGCTCTATTATAATGGCCAGACAACTGTGGAACGGTGCCACATTGAGCAGAAAAAAAAATAAAAAATAATATGGAGCAATTTCTGACAGCTATTGCTGGGAATCCTCCAGCAATAGCCATGTCTTGTCAAAAAAGAGGTCTGGAATCTCAGGCACTTTTAATATTTTGCTATCAGTAAGGGATTGGAATTTTTTTTTTTTTAAAGTCTTAGGTCTTGAGCATTAATTCACCCAAAAAGGAAAAACAGCCATAAAATAATTTGGGAGTTAGAACAACATATCTAATAATATAGGAGTGAGAGACTGGAGTTGGCTGGGGTAAGGGAGTGAAAGGAAAAACAAAAGTTTTGCATAGTTATCAGAAAAATGACAAGATTTATTGTATAATGTCAATTAATGTAATAAAACCCCTCTGTTAAAGGACACCCAACATGGTACCTACAAGCTTTTATGGTTTTAAAACAGTTTTATTTATACATTGTGCTACAAGATACGCCAGCAATTTATAGATTGGGAGAACCCATTTAAAATAGGTATATCTAGACTGTGCCAAATAATGGACAGGGAGAGCACAGGAGTCCCCTGAAGGCAGTCCCTTCTGCTCTATAAGTATAGCAACCACAGGCAATGAGCTCTGGTTGCTATGGTTACTGCCGTGCATATTCTGATAGTGCAGGCTACAGAATATAGGAACAGAGACACTGCTCTTCGTTCAGATGTCAGCATGAGGACAATAAAGCCAAAGTGTTTGCGTCACAGCAGACATTTGTCATGCTTGGAGAAGCATCCCTGCAGGGGAAAACAAAGATGGAGGCAGGAGAGTGCCAGTGGTCCATTGTCAGGTGTAACACCTATAAAGGTGTGCTGGCTTGGAGAAGAGTTTATGTCTATATATTGTACATTTAATATAACGCGTAATTGTGTAATATGATGTATTCAAAGAATTTGTGGGTGATTGATACTAAAGTGAACTTGCCACGACCAGGTTCCCTTTTAACACAGCTGCTTCAACAAAAAAAGTCTGATACGCGATTAGTATCAATATATTTGAATTCTGGTATAGGATTTAAAAGTGACATTACTGCATTGGTAAGTAATATGTCTAAGTGCTTTTATTTCAACATATTACTACTCACAATATATATATACAAATATATATAAAAAAAATTAACACAAGGAAAAGTTTGCGTTGGCCGTTTAGAAACGAGCCATACACGAAGTACAAAGTCAGACAAACCTTGAGAAGGGAGCTCAAAACAATGCTCACTCCATGAAATTCCTGGCTGTGTGGAGATCCACAAACATAAATAAATGTTAGCTGATGGGGTAATGGTTTCAACGGATTAAATTTACAAAGCATTTGTTGGTGAGAGCCTTATTGCCACAGATTTTGCATGGGTTTAGTGGAGAATAAGAAATTCACAGGTAGAATTAGGACTTTGAGATATGATAGAAAAGTATTCAAAAGAAACTGTCAAAGCTGAATTCCCTGATGCAAAAAAACAAAAAAGCATGTGGATGTGATGCTCTGGAAACATTGATCTTGGCATGAAACACTGTAGCTTTACTACTTAAGTATTAAGTGAGCATTATAATGTAAGTCTTCATAGAAACTGCATATTGGTACCTGTGCAAGTCAAGTGCCTGTATCAAAATTATTAAGTCAAGTATGGTAGCGAACAGTATGTACACTGAAGAGGACTACCAGACTGTGTGCAGTAGCATTGAGCATTAGTAACAATGTAACATAGCGGTTTTCAAAGTTATATAATACATCATCATTAAAGGACTACACTCAGGCTACTGCTTTCACAAATCAGTAGTTATGCGGTGTCTTACCCACACAGGGGTTGCTTGAAAAAACAGGAAGAAATGCATTGAATGACATTTGAGTAAGCTGCCTGCTAAAAGAAGGATGCTGGTGCCAAGATACTAGTAGTTTCCCTGTAAACTGGAGATGGGGTGAAAGATGGCAGTGGCACTTGATAGACGAAAGTCACAAGCCTCTCATCTTGTCTCTTAGATACATATATAGAGAAAAAAAATACAAATAGCTAGGCAGCAACCCCAAACAATACACTAAATAAAAAGGCAAAATTTGGACTAAACAATCTGAATCAGAAAAGTGAGTTGTCTTCAAGATGAGTAGGTGACTGAACACCAATAATGTTCAGCAATGAGATGAGCAACTATTGCAGTAGTCTCTCATTGAAAGTCTGTGTTTTGCTTTGATCTCAGTGAGTAGGGGGCTGCAAGTAGATTCCTGTGCATGGCTCACATGCTCCAGCTGTCAATGTAATCATATACAGTCCATAGAGTTCTCTGGAATGGTGTTAAGTGCACCTGAAAGGCCTTTGGTGGGAGCACAAGTAGGAGGCAGCATAGAATTAGGTGCTGGGTCTACATTTTCAATATCTTCCATTTTTGATTCGCTAGCAGACTCCCAATTGATGTGGAAGCGTGTCACACGAGGGTTTGATGCCAGGATGTTTCTCTGGAGCTAGGATAACAGAAAGGAGACATTAATAATTACCATTTCCCCTCGGACTACATGGCAGTGAGAGTTTACACAGGACAGAGACTACATAACACAATAAGTGCTAATGTACATGAACTGTGTCAATTGAAGCAACCCAGCTGCTGGGGTTCAACAGAATACTACATTGCAGGCTAGTTATGAGTGATTGTTTGGAACATAGAAGCATTTATGGTAATATTCATTATCCACCAGATTACTTAAAGGGACACTATAGTCACGTGAACAACTTTAGCTTAATGAAGCAGTTTTGGTATATAGAACATGCCCCTGCAGCCTCACTGCTCAATCCTCTGCCATTTAGGAGTTAAATCCATTTGTTTATGAACCCTAGTCACACCTCCCTGCATGTGACTTGCATAGTCTTCCATAAACACTTTCTGTAAAGAGAGCCCTATTTAAGCTTTCTTTATTGCAAGTTCTGTTTAGTTAAGATTTTCTTATCCCCTGCTCTGTTAATAGCTTGCTAGACCCTGCAAGAGCCTCCTGTATGTGATTAAAGTTCAATTTAGAGATTGAGATACAATTATTTAAGGTAAATTACATCTGTTTGAAAGTAAAATCAGTTTTTTTTTTTTCAATGCAGGCTCTGTTAATCATAGCCAGGGGAGGTGTGGCTAAGGCTGCATAAATAGAAACTAAGTAATTTAACTCCTAAATGACAGTGAGTTGAGCAGTGAAATTGCAGGGAAATGATCTATACACTAAAACTGCTTTATTTAGCTAAAGTAATTTAGGTGACTATAGTGTTCCTTTAATTTGCAGGAATAAATTACTAATTGTGCTTAAAACCTGTTGTGCTTTGACTTAGTTTACTGGTCAAACCGTAGACACTGCTAGACAACTTGTCAAAATCAAAATTCTGTCATTTATAGAGTGTGTGGCAGTGTATTTTTATACCATTTATAGAGTGTGTGGCAGTGTATTTTTATACCATTTATAGAGTGTGTGGCAGTGTCTTAACACACAATCTTGTTGGTTGAAAAAGGTGTCATACCTGGGTGAAATCTGGCTTAAGAGGTGGATTTTCTCTCAGTTCTGGATCTGAATACTCATTGTTTACATAATAACCCACTCTGATAAACTCTTGACCTCGATATGTGCAGGTAATTAGTACCACAGTAACCCCTACAGCATCAGACTCCGGTATTAAAGTTGAGTTGGGGGCATCCGCCTAGTGAATGAGAGAACAGACAGGTTACATATTTTAAAACAAATGCATGACAAAATAACGTAAACATGTAATTATGGTGCATGGTGGACCACTGTCCTAGTTTACTAGCACATAATTGTTTCTAACACATACATACATTTATTTTTGCAGATATAAGCTGACCCCAGGCAAAGAAGTTTCAGAATAATTCTTACAGCTCCTCCTGCCTAATCAAGTATCAGTCTAAGTTTTAAATGAGCATGTAAGTAGGCAGATCTCTACCAACACTAAAAGGCTCTTTTAAGACTACATGGAAGACGTCGAAGCACCACATTTTGATGAGAGGATTATCAATATTCTATACTAAACTCAGGACAGTCCTAAATTTGGGGACCCCGTACTGTACTTGTTATCTAATGCTCCAAATGTCACAGAATTTGATTTGCAAACCAAGTGGGGCTATCCTGTGCCGCTGACAACTAGCCTGGTGTCCAAATGCACCACGCAGATGTACAAATTTTTTTATTTATTTTTTTAAATCTGAAGGTACAGCCATGCTCAGTAAGATTCTATGGTTATCTGACTAACTGCTGCTCAACCTAACTTGCCTGCAATTTTATCACAGAGCAACACATACATTTTTGTTTTAATTAAACCCAGGACTTCTGGTTTTAAACAGCTTTTTTTGTCAATCTTTCTTTTACTGAGATGATCGCATTATACAAAAGATAAAAAAATAGTAATTCAGAGTATGTCAGCAAGGTCAACATACAGGGTTAGTCATGTATTACTCTGAATCTTTTGTTTTAATGTATATCACAGGCTAGGTAACAGGCTAAGGATATGTGTCTAGATTGACATTATAGCATATTCTTATGGAAGGATAAACGGTCTAGACCAAGGTAAATAAAATTAATTATAATGCAATATTGTAAAACAAGGATTGTGATCCGCCGGGGCAACCAGCGCCATAGTGAAGGTTAGCAAGAAAGTCTGCGTCCAGGAATACGTTGGGAGAGCAGCCCGCCATAAGTGATGGTCAGCCGACGCAGTGACTAGGCAGACATCTGCCGTCTAAGCACAGTCCATGCCGTTGAGTAGTATTGGGAGACCAAGATTGGGCTCCCTCCATGCCCCACGCATGTTGTAGAGCCAGCACTCCTGTGATATGAATTCTGTTACTCTGTGAGGCCAAGTTCTCCCCAATTGGGAATTTGCAGAAGTCCACTTCAGGTTTGAGCAGTCGTTGTCGGATTTGGCTTGGGCTCTTCTGTTTGTATGGTTGGGGTAGTTGAGTAGTGGGGTTGGTCCCTGTTTGACTCTAGGCTCAGGTAGCCTTGTGTGTAGCTTGTCTAGCAACAGCATGACATTAGAATATTGGGTAGAACATTGGCTTAAGGATAGAGTACAACGAGTTGTAATTAATGGCAAATTTTCAGGCTGGACAAAAGTGGTAAGTGGTGTCCCTCAGGGTTCTGTTTTGGGACCACTTCTATTTAATATATTTATAAATCACCTTGAAATAGGCATTGAAAGCCATGTATCAGTGTTTGCAGATGACAAAACTTTGTAAAGTAATAAAATGTGAGCAGGATATTGCTTTCCTGCAGAGAGATTTGGATAGATTGGGGGACTGGGCACTAAAATGGCAGATGAAATTTAACAGAGAAATGCAAAGTTATGCACTTCGGGGTTAAGAATGCACAAGCAACTTACACACTAAATGGTAGTGAATTAGGGATAACCACACACGAGAAGGGTTTGGGAATTGTTATAGACAACAAATTAGGCAGCAATATGCAATGTCAATCTGCAGTTGCTAAGGCCAGTAAGATTTTGTCATGTATAAATAGGGGCATAAATTCTCGGGATGAAAATATAATTTTGCCTCTTTATAAATCGCTGGTAAGACCACACCTTGAATATGCTGTGCAATTTTGGGCGCCTGTTCTAAAGAAGGATATCATGGCACTGGAGAGGGTCCAGAGACTAGCTACAAAATTGATAAAAGGAATGGAGCATTTTAGTTATGAAGAAAGGTTAAAAAAATTAAATCTGTTTAGTTTGGAAAAACGGCGCCTGAGAGGGGATATGATAACTTTATACAAATATATTCGGGGCCAGTACAAACCTTTATCTGGAAATCTATTCATAAACAGGGCTATACATAGGACACGAGGTCACACATTTAGGCTGGAAGAAAGATTTCATCTAAGGCAAAGAAAAGGTTTTTTTTACAGTAAGAACAATAAGGATATTGAATTCTCTGCCTGAAGAGGTGGTTTTGTCAAAGTCCATACAGATGTTTAAACAGAAATTGGATAAATACTTGCAAAAACATAACATACAGGGATATAATTTCTAATTAGTGGGGTAATAGCTGCTTGATCCAAGGAGACATCTGACTGCTATTTTGGTGTCAAGAAGGAATTTTTTCCTAGTTTGTGGCAAAATTGGAAGTGCGTCAGACCAGGTTTTTTGCCTTCTTTTGGATCAACAGCAACAACATTTGTGAGGAATGCTGAACTTGATGGACGCAAGTCTCTTTTCAGCTATGTAACTATGTAAGAATCATACTGCAAGGCACCCCCTAGGTCTCCCTCCTTGAGGTCTCCATTGGCAGAGCGGTTTCTGTCGTGCTCGGGTCCTCTGTTCCTCCAAGGCTGCCCAGAATCTGCTAAAAGATGCATCAATGCGATCCATGGTGCTGGGATAGGGAATCATGAGGTCAGCTTGGTGTGCTGCGAGGCCTTGTGCCTTTAGGACTCTGGTAGCCGCCATCTTGCATTCCAGCCTTTGCCCCTTCCTAGTTTACCACAGAATAGGCGTCCACTCCACACTGGACGATAGTATGCGAACCGGCGGGGACCGGGAGGTGTAAAGGGGCAGCAGTGAGACTCAGCGAGCACCTTGACCTCCGCGGGCCAAGAGAACAACAGTCCCTCCCGTCCGGCATCTGTACTAGGCTGCGCCACTTCCTCCACGGTGAGTAACAGCAGACTGTCTCACTGCCTCGGAGTGTGCTGGTCAGTGTTGGTGATAGGAAAGTCTCTGTTGGCGACAAAATATGAGCGCTTGGTATGAAGTAATTGGGGCTTATTGTAAGCTGTGAGAGGATATGCGACCGGCAGCCATGGAGCTCTGGCCCCGCACCCCAGTTTTTTGTGTAAGACTAATTTTATTTAGTCTTGCAAAAATGCCAAAGAAAAAAAAAGCCAGGTTTTTTTTTTGGTAAAAACTATTTTATATCATAAATAAAACACACACACACACTATTTGTTACCCCACAATAAAAGGGAGAACTTGTATGTCTTCATGTAAATCAACGTTTCAACCCCTTAGTGTTTTTTTTTCCAAGGTCCAAAGAGACCATTAAGGGTCGAAACGTCTATCTACAACTACATGTAACTTTGCACTAAAGAATAAATATCACTTTGGAATGAAGACCTGCGAGTGTTCCCTTTCACTGACATGGGTTTGCACTGAGGCATAATTAAATCGAATATCAGCCAAGACTTGTGTTTGTTACAATTGATAAGGCTACTCAATCACTTATGAACAACTGACAATATGCTTGAAGCTGAAGAGGAAATATATTAACACCCCCCTCACCCCCCCAACCAAAAAAAACTGCAATGTATCATCATAACCCACGACAGTAGAATTTCAGTGTTATGAGCAACATCACCTCAAGATATTCCCGGTGCGTTCAGGTACCTAACAGAAAAATGTATGAGCATGTGTGCTCGCTTATGTGTTCCTTCCATTGTGCTGTGTGCATATATACATACCACAACAGAGGTAAAAGAGGAACAGCAATTTCCCAGATTTTATATTTTGTCTACTTTTTTCCTATGTTTAACAAAAATGTATTTAAGTGAAATGCGAGCAGTTTGCCAAATTACTGGGAGAAAGGGGGGTCTACCAATCGCAACCTCAGTGGTGCCAAAGATCCTGCAAGGAGCTTCCATTTAGCTGCACCAAGCAACGCCCTACCATGCATGGCTCACTCACTGTCCGTGGTTATGAAACGGATTATGATGCAATATGCCGAATCTTTTAACAAACTTAAAAATATGAGCATCAAAAGAAAATACTGCATAAACGGTAACTAAAGTGATTTAACGCCTAAATGGAAGAGAATCGAGCAACAAGATTGAATGCGCTATATTTATTAAAATTGCTTCACTAAGTTTTGTTGCTTAGGGTGTCCCTTTAAATTTCCTAAATTCCAGAGAAGGCAGTGTTCCCCTATGAAGTTACATGGTAGACTGTGTGCCAGGACATTGATTGGGGGGGAAACAAAACAAAAAAACAACCCATACATAAGTTTTAGTTTGACAAAACTGCATCAAGCCACAGACGCAGAGCAAATATATTGCAAAAAGACAGCAGCAGAAATGTTGAGAAAGTTGCTAAAATCTCCTTTGCGGAGTAAGTTACGATGGGAAAGAAACATGAGCATTGGGTGACTAATACCTATTAAATGTATATAAACTTGGAGATGATTCTCAACCATGTGAAATATATTGATAAGTACCTTATGTAAATTATTATACTTGTTAACCAGTTCTGTATATAATATATGAACAACTGATAAATCTCTGAACATTATGAATGTGTATCATGCAAATCCAATAATACCATTTCTTAAAAAAAGTAAAAAAACATAAAAAAAATAAATAAAAAAAAGACTTGCAGTGATTACAAAATTTACCATCTTTTGTTAGCCCAAGAACAAAAAATTTGAATATCTAGGCTGTTAAATTGCACTGATTTTCAGCTTTAACCCCTTAATGTGTGACATGTCATGATTCCCTTTTATTGCAGAAGTTTGGTCCTTAAGGGGTTAAAGTTGATGTGTTGCTTTCAGACCACCTACTCACCTGGAACACAAACATGTGGCGTCCAGCAGGCACAGGCCCAACAAGCACAGAATCCAGCACTTGGTCATACTCCTCACTTTCTGCTGACCCCACATAGATTATTTTCCACTCCAAATCTGCTCAAGAACAAGAAGGAAAATGCTACATGAACATAATAGCAAAGCAAGTTGGAACTGTAACATTTATGGAAAAATAAAAAAGTTGTGAAAAAAAAAAAAGGTTTTCTAAAATATAACTTATTAGTATAGGTTAAAAATCTACTAGAATTGAATGTTAATTTCTTGCACTATAACTGAACACTATCTAATTATGCAGGTTATAATATTAAAGTACACCAATCACTATAGTAAAATGTGCTACTGCCTCTTTAGTTAAAGGAAACCCCCACTACCTAAACACAAAAATCACTGTTTAGGCGATATACCGCCATAAAAACATGCACGCATTTAATTATGCTTTTTTATATTGGGGTATAGCTAAACAGCGTGCAAAAGCTGAGATGGCTTATTTTGCAAGCGCTCCCCTTGTAACCCAGCCCAGACTTTCTGTGGCTGTCCAATCAAAGAATTCTCAATGCAGCTCAATGAGAATAATTTTTGTTAGGCAGGTGCTCTGGGCATTTGCCTGTCTCACAATTTTGGCTCCATTGTGCTACATAACAAGGAAGTAACAACACCGGATGTTTGATTTTGCTTGAGCTAAAGAGGAAGCATTAACCTCGACATCTGTGATTGGCTAAGAATGTCAGCTGACAAGTTTCAGGCTATCAAAGCGCCCATTTCTGGTATGACTTAGCATGACTACAAGGAAGTGTGTAATGTATGCCTTAAATATACCTCCAGTAGGGGCTAGGTTTTGATCTTTATCATTAATTTGCTTGAAAACTATACAACATGTGGGAAGACAGTGCTAGGTAATATTCAGTGAGATGTTATTGTGCCTAGTGTAATTAGGACTTAGGAAAGGGATGTAAAGGGAATTTGGAGAATATGATTAATTGAGACAAGGGCAGAGGTTAACAAGGGGATATTGCAGGCATTGTTTTTTTTTTGTTTTTTTTTTAAATAAGTTCTCCAAACACTTAAAGGACCACTCTAGGCACCCAGACCACTTCAGCTTAATGAAGTAGTCTGGGTGCCAGGTCCAGCTAGGGTTAACCCATTTTTAAATAAACATAGCAGTTTCAGAGAAAATGCTATGTTTATTAATGGGCTAAGCCTTCCCCCAAAGCCTCTAGTGGCTGTCTCAGTGACAGCCACTAGAGGCGCTTGCGTGCTACTCACTGTAATTTTTAACAGTGCGAGCACGCCAGCGTCCATAGGAAAGCATTATGAATGCTTTCCTATGCGACCGGCTGAATGCGCGCGCAGCTCTTGCCGCGAGTGTGCATTCAGCCGACGGGGCGGAACGGAGGAGGAGAGCTCCCTGCCCAGCGCTGGAAAAAGGTAAGTTTAAACCCCTTTCCAGAGCTGGGCGGGAGGGGGTCCCTGAGGGTGGGGGCACCCTCAGGGCACTAGAGTGCCAGGAAAACGAGTATGTTTTCCTGGCACTATAGTGGTCCTTTAAAGCTCTTGCAATTTTAACATAAATTGGCACTTTTGTAAATTAACTGTTATACAGACTGGCTGTCAATAAGACAACTGATCTGGTTACTTCCTGGTTGTTGAGTTCAGTGGAGCTAAATTCAAGAGTAGATATACCCCCAATAAAAACATGCATTTAATTATGCATGTTTTTATAGGTGGTATATTTAATTGTTAACAATAAAAGCTACCATTGGAGCATCCCTTTATAATTTCCACCAGCAAGAGATACTCACCATCTGGCAGGTCTTCTATGCACTCAAAGGTGATTTCAAATTGAAAAGGGTTGTGGAAGTGGCAAGGGTTATCCAAGACCACCATGTTGAGGATCTGTACCTTCGCCATGATAGAAAATGGTCAAACACACTGAAAAAAAACCCAAAACAAAACACTATTAGTAATAGAACACTAAGTCTGTATCATAAAACAAGAGACATGGAAGATCATTTACACTGAAACTATTATTGTGTAATTCTTTAATATCAGGGATTTTGAAATTCTATCACCTGATAGGTTTTTAGTTTTAGCCCTGCCGCGGGCAATTTGCAGTTCTTCCCTTGGGGGAAAAGTGCTGGGCGCAGGTAATGTAAGGTCTTCACCTCTGCCAAGTGTAGACATCAGTAATCATTCACTTGCGGTCTGGCCCTTTCTAGTGAGTTATATACAAAGGGAGACACACTCCAGGTAATTCACAAAAGAGCATTGTTTGAAAATTAAAAAAACAGCTCCCAATGCAAATCTGAGACAGAAAAATAGCCATGTTGTAAATAAAATGGAGCTATAGAATGTTTCCAGATCTATTTATACCTCCATGTTCTATTTAATCTGTAAAAAGTCAGAATTTTGCAACTAACCGTGTCAAAGTCCAGAGCTTTGGCTGGCGTCCAAATCTTTGTACTCAAAATTAGTTGTGTCAGGACAAATAAATCATGATGAACAAGCCGATTGGACTATTACTTTACATTGAATCAATGTATATCTATTAAGAGGTCGGAGACACTGAATGGCAGTCACATGTGCAGCACTTTCCCACAAAGCACCTCAAGCAGCCATATGAGGGGTGGCCAGTGGAGGTATGCTGTAATGTAAACACTGAAATTTCTATGAAAAGACAGTGTTTACTGCAAAAAGCCTGAATGGAATGATTCTACTCACCAGAACAAATACAATAAGCTGTAGTTTTTCTAGTGACTATAGTGTCCCTTTAAATTCCACACCCCTGTAGTATATAGGGAAGTGTTTATTCTCACAAATTACTCTATCTGCACTAAATAGATAACTCCAGAAACATGCATAAACAGTCATAACTATGTTTTTACACAAGTATTTTAGTGCCCTCGGTGGTTGCTGACAAGTATAAAAGTACACTTCAAACACCACAATTTCTACAGTTTAGGATAGTTGGTTTCTTGCTAGGAAGCAACCTTGCTAATTCACCTTTAGTTTGCAGAACAGTTTTGTAAAAATGTAAGTTGTAATATTTATGGTGCTGGCAGATGGAAGTGCACATTAATACGTCAAAGGACCACTATAGTGTTAAAGGACCACTATAGTGCCAGGAAAACACACTCTTTTTCCTGGCACTATAGTGCCCTGAGGGTGCCCCCACCCTCAGGGACCCCCTCCCGCTGGGCTGGATGGCAAGGAAAGGGGTTAAACTTACCTTTTTTCCAGCACCAGGCGAGGAGCTCTCCTCCTCCTCCTCTCCGCCTGAATGATCATGCGCAGCAGCATTCATAATGCTTTCCAATGGACGCTTGCGACTTCTCAATGAGACAGCCACTAGAGGCTGGATTAACCCATTTATAAACATCTGAAACTGCTATGTTTATAAAAAAAAAAAAAAAAAAAGTGTTAATACTAGAGGGACATGGCATCCAGACCACTTCATTAAGCTGAAGTGGTCTGGGTGCCTAGAGTGGTCCTTTAAGAATATAAAATTGTATTCCTAACACTAGAATGCTGCTCTGCCCGCTAGCTGTTTTCAAAGATAAAAAAAACAAAAACTACTTGCTGGCTCCATTCCTCTGACGTCAGTGCGATGAGAAAGCTAATGAGCATGTGGGACAAGGGCCGCATATTAAGCTTTGAACAGAAGAAAGCATTACATTTTCCTGGGGACCTCGGATTTAGAAGATGCTGGACATCCTTATGCAAAGTGTGAGGAGAGGACTACCATAATCGTTTCATGGAGTTAAAGTCTGTGAAACAGCAGAAAGCAACTTTAGTGATTGTTCGGTTGACAGTCTCTTGAGTGAGTCTTAACCCAGCAATGTAAACATTGCAGTTTCTGTAAACAACAATGTTTTCCATTCAGGGATGTGGAATTTCTATTGCCCGACACCTGGGACATGCAGTTCTAGTCACCAGGCAGGCAGGCAGTCTGTTTGGGCAGCAAGTGAATAAACACAGAATCTGCGGTTCCGGTTCTCATTAGAGCACATTGCAGACTTCCAACATAAACTGACTCAGTGAGTGCTGGAACCACAAGGAGCAAGTACACACACCATGCAGTTACACATACACACAACCAGCACTCACCCCCTACAGTCACACACTCCAAACACTACATACCACCAGCACTCACCACACAGGCACTATGGGGGATGACAGAGGAGAGACACAAATTCAATTTTAATTGCTTTTTTTTGGAAGAAAAAGCCTGTCAGGACGATAATTATCACTTTAGTACCTTGGACAAATACAAAAAAAAAAAATAAAAAAATAAAGAACATGACTATAGTCACCTAAATTACTTTAGCTAAATAAAGCAGTTTTTAGTGTATAGATCATTCCCCTGCAATTTCACTGCTTAATTCACTGTCATTTAGGAGTTAAATCACTTTGTTTCTGTTTATGCAGCCCTAGCCGCACCTCCCCTGGCTATGATTGACAGAGCCTGCATAAAAAAAAAACAAACTGATTTTACTTTCAAACAGATGTAATTTACCTTAAATAATTGTATCTCAATCTCTAAATTGAACTTTAATCACATACAGGAGGCTCTTGCAGGGTCTAGCAAGCTATTAAAGGACCACTCTAGGCACCCAGACCACTTCAGCTTAATGAAGTGGTCTGGGTGCCAGGTCCTTCTAGGGTTAACCCATTTTTTCATAAACATAGCAGTTTCAGAGAAACTGCTATGTTTATGAATGGGTTAAGCCTTCCCCTATTTCCTCTAGTGGCTGTCTCATTGACAGCCACTAGAGGCGCTTGCGTGCTTCTCACTGTGATTTTCACAGTGAGAGCACGCAAGCGTCCATAGGAAAGCATTGTAAATGCTTTCCTATGCGACGGGCTGAATGCGCGCGCAGCTCTTGCCGCGCGTGCGCATTCAGTCCAGGAGGAGGAGAAGAGGAGGAGAGGAAGCAGAGAGCTCCCCGCCCAGCGCTGGAAAAAGGTAAGTTTTTAACCCTTTCCCCTTTCCAGAGCCGGGCGGGAGGGGGACCCTGAGGGTGGGGGCACCCTCAGGGCACTATAGTGCCAGGAAAACGAATATGTTTTCCTGGCACTATAGTGGTCCTTTAACATAGCAGGGGATAAGAAAATCTTAAACAGAATTTGCAATAAGGAAAGCCTAAATAGGGCTCTCTTTACAGGAAGTGTTTATGGAAGGCTGTGCAAGTCACATGCAGGGAGGCTAGGGTTCATAAACAAAGGGATTTAACTCCTAAATGGTAGAGGATTGAGCAGTGAGGTTGCAGGGGCATGTTCTATACACCAAAACTGCCTCTTTAAGCTAAAGTTGTTCAGGTGACTATAGTGTCCCTTTAATTCACACCTCTGACATTGCAGGGCTAAGGGATCGCCGCACCAACGCCACTTCAATTAGAAGAAGTGGTCTAAGTACCTATAGTGTTTGAATGGGACAGGTATGCCCCACTTAAACAGGACCGCCAGGCTCATAAGCCCAGCAGGAAGCTGTTCCTTACCTTTCTTGCAGCTTCTCCAGCTCCCCTGTGGAAATCTCACAGACCTTAGTGCCGCGTGGAGCGTTGCCATGGTAACCCGTGGCAACGCTCTGCGGCTGCAGGACTCGCAAGATTTGCACTGGGGAGTTAAAGGAGCTGCTGGAGAGGTAAGGAACAGCTTCCTGCAGGCCCTCCCCAGTCCGGCGGTCCTAGGAGGTATTATCTGCAATATCGGTATCTATAATGGCCGATACCGATATTGCCGAAAATACCAAAGATCGGCCAGACCGATAATCTGTCGATCCCTAACCAGAACCACTACAGCTTAAAGGGACACTATAGTCACCAGAACAACTACAGCTTAATGTAATTGTTCCGGTGAGTATAATAGCTCCCTTCAGGCATTTTCATGTAAACACTGTCTTTTCAGAGAAAAGGCAGTGTTAACATTGCCCGTAGGGACTCTTTCAAGTGACCACTCCTCAGATGGCAACTAGAGGTGCTTACTGGCTCAGTGTTGCACAGTAGTCAGCCCTGCCATTCAGCATCCCCACACACTGCATGGAGACGTTGAATTTTCCTCATAGAGATGCATTGATTCAACGCATCTCTATGAGGAGGTGCTGACTGCCCCAAAAAGCGTTTGGCCCCGCCCCTTGCCAATTTTAGCCAATCCAATGCTTTCCTCATGGGAAAGCATTGGATTGGCTAAAAAACAGCAATTTTGGTAATGTCACCATGGGGAAGGGACCAGCGCACCTGGGGAGAGCTGAAAATAAGGTAGGTAAGTTAACCCATTCTGAGGGGGCAAGCCACCTAAATGGTGGGTTTAGCACTATAAGGACAGGAATAAATTTTTATGTTCCTGACCCTATAGTGATCCTTTAATGTAGTGCTTAAGTCTATATCCTGTCTCTGAACGTCTTTCAGACAAAAAGCAGTATTTATATTGCTGCCTGGTGAAACCGTCACTCAGACGCCATTTAGATGTGCTTCCTTGGTCACTGCTTCACTCTGTGAAGCACCTATGTTAACGTTCCCTAAAGTGATGCATTGATTCAATGCATCTCGATGAGAAGTTAAATTGGCACAGTGGCAGTTTGCTGTGCATGCGCAATAGTCTCAATGCTTTCCTATGGGGAAGCATTGGATTGACTAAGATCGTCAAGATTGAGGGTTTCAGCCAAGGATGTGGGACAAACAGCGGCGTCACCAGCATGGTGTGGGGGAAAAAGGGGAGTAAAAACACTTTTCCCATGTGATTGGAGGGAACACACACTCGTCGACAGACTCAATCACAAATAATTACTTTTTTGATTTTAATTTAAATCCACCCAGCCTCCATACATTTGGACAGCTGGAGTAGATAGTTTTTCCCTGGGGTCCAATGGGACTACTGTCATCTTCCTACTCAACTCCCTCTCACGCAAGGCTTAGTGAGCCGGAGTAACGTCATATTCTGGCTCCTGAAAGGTGTGCAGAGCAGGGAGATTACAGCTTCCTCACGTGTCACATTAAGTCATCCGCCTCCCTCAGCTCTCCATGAGCAGTCTGCCTGCCTCTGCTAGCTCTCCATGAGCAGACTGCCTGTCTCTGCTAGCTCTCCATGAGCAGACTGCCTGCCTATGTTCTCATCACCTCACAGGCTGAACAAGCTCACAAATCCCAGGTGGCAGGACAAGTTTCCTGGTCTCCTTGGCGACCTGGGATTTGTCAAGCCCTGCCTTAAAGGCAATACTATAGGCACTACAACCATTTAATCGTATTGAATTGGCCCTCCATTTGGCTAATCTATTTTTTAACAGCTTAAGAGGATTCTATAGTGTAAGGAATACAAAGTTGTATGCCTTACACTAAAGTACCCTCTGGTACCAAAAACCACACTCACTATTTTAGCAGCGATCTCCCACTCTTCTTGCTCCGATGGGGGAAACCTAATGCACATAAGCAGCGAGCACATTAGGCTCTACCCATAGAAAAGCAATGCTCAATGCGTTCCTATGGGGATTTATCTGACACCGGATGTCCTAACGCAGAATGTAAGGATGCCCAGTGTCAGGCGACCAAAATTATGTTAAGATCCAGGAAGTGCCTCTAGTAGCTGTCTGATTGACAGCCACTAGAGGCAGTCTTAGCACTGAAAGGTAATCATTGCAGTTTCTCTAAAACAGGACTAAGGGGGTCTTGGTGGCTATATAGTCCCTTTAACACTAAACGAGAGTACCTGATTTGCCATAGCCCTGCCCTTAGAGGAACTTCCTAAGTTTCAGCATCTTCATGTTCTGCACTGAAAAAGTGAACACTCCCCATGGGGATCGATTGATTCAATGCATCTCCATGAGGTTTTGTTGATTGGCGCAGGGCAGCGATTTGCCTTACCTGCGCACTTGCTATCCAATGGGGAAGCATTACACTGCCCGGGGGAGGAGGGGGTCTAATCATGCCATTGGGGAAGCAGACTGGTCGCAGGGGGGTTCCAATCATGCCATTGGGGAAGCATTAGACTGGTCATGGGGGGGGGGGGTTACAATCGTATATTGTAATCAGTATATATAGTATATATATCAGAGGTATGCAACCTATGGCACCAGTGCCATGCACGGCACTCGTGATGTCTTTGCACGGCACTCAAGGCTGCTAGAGCCAAACAGACTCTGGCCTATCAGGAGTCAGTGTAACTTCAGATATCTGCTAATACGAACAGGTGGTGAGGCTCTCTCCTGGTGCTCCTCTTATCTCACCCAGCACTAGTTTAATGTTTCTTTCTCTGGCTCTGCCTCTTCCTCCCAACCTCTCTCTGTTGGTGTCCCCCAAGGTTCAGTCATTGGTCCCCTACTGTTCTCGATCTACACTGCCTCCCTCTGTAAACTCATCAGCTCTTTTGGCTTCCAATATCACTTCTATGCAGATGACACGCAAATCTATATGTCCTACCCTGATCTCTCACCGCCCCTCTTGACTAGTGTCTCTGACTGCCTCTCTGCTCTTTCTAACTGGATGGCTGCCCACTTCCTTAAACACAACTTGTCCAAAACAGAACTTCTGATCTTTCTTCCCTTAAGTGTTGCTACTCCCGTCTGTCTACCTCCACCTTAATGGTGCTACCATCAACTCCACCATGTAGGCTCTCTGCCTAGGTGTTCTCTTTGACTCTGACCTCTCCTTCACCCCTTATGTCCAGTTGATTGCCAAATCCTGCCACTTCCATCTCAAAAACATTGCGCGCATCCGTCCCTACCTAACGCCATATGCAGCTAAGGTGCAACACGTAGAGGAAGTGATCTCAGTTCACTTAATCCCAGCACTTGTGAATGAGAATCCGCACTGTAGTAGAACATCCCGCAGCTGCTATTGCAGCTCCTGTCCTTGAGCTGTACTTGGCCAGCCTGATCCCAACAGGGAAGCCACCCACACTGCTAGATATACACAGAAATGCACAATAACCCTCCCCTCATACAAATAATACGATCATCCCACACACAAACATACACACAATCCACACACCACTAGCAATCCCCATACATGCAGCCTCTCACATACACACTCCCAAACACACAATGTAACATGCATCTACACACACAATTCTAGAAGCAGCTCCCATACATAGCCTACATTCATAGGTATCATACACAATACCACAAACTACTCATGAACATAATAGCTCATATAGGCACAAATACAACAATACCAAGCAACTGCAGTATAATTACACATGCAGAATACAGCAACATACACACCTCAATTAAAAACAAATAGGACCGGCACGCTACTGGACATCACAATCCCATTTTGGCACAGTGCTGCTAAAAGGTTGCCTACCCCTGATGGATAGATAGAGAGATATAGATATATAGAGAGATGTATATAGTGTATATAGTATATAGTGTATGTATAGAATAGTGTATATATAGAATATTTTATATACAGTGTGTATAGTTAGTATATATAGTGTACATATATTTAGTGTGTATAGTTTATCGTGTATATATAGTATCTATTGTATATAGTATATAGAGTATACAGTGTGTGTGTGTATACAGTGTGTATACACAGTGTGTGTACAATATACAGTGTGTATACAATATACAGTGTGTATACAATATACAGTGTGTATACAATATATAGAGATGTCGCGAACCGTTTGCGTCGAGCTCCAGTCAGCTGACACATCCCGGCCAATCTCCAGCTGACTGGAGCTCGCTGCGAACGGTTCGCGGCAAACCGCGGCGACATGTTCGCGGGAAGTTCGTGACATCTCTAATAGTATATAGTGTGTATATAGTATATAGTGTGAATATAGTGTATATATAGTATATTATTTATAGTGTATATATTGTATATTTTAGTATATATAGAGTACATTATATATAGTATATATTGTATATTATATATAATATAGTGTATATTATATTGTATATAGTATATATTGTATATATTATGTATAGTGTATATATAGTATATATTATATTATTTATAGTATATTATTTATATTGTATAGTGTATATATTGTATATAGTGTATATTATATTAATTATAGTGTATATATAGTATATAGTGTATATATTGTATATTATATTATTTATAGTGTATATATTGTATATTATAGTGTATATATAGTATTTATATATAATTATAGTATATATATTATTTATAGTGTATATTATTTATAGTGTATATTATAGTGTATATTATATATTATATATAGTGTATATATAGTATATATTATATTTATAGTATATTATTTATATTGTATATAGCGTATATTATATATTATTTATAGTGTATATATATTATTTATAGTATATAGTGTATATATAGTATATATTATTTATAGTGTATATAGTATATATTATATTATGTATAGTATATTATTTATATTGTATATAGTGATTATATTATATATAGTATATAGTGTATATATTATATTTATATTGTATATAGTGATTATATTATATATAGTGTATATATAGTATATAGTGTGTATATAGTGTATATATAGTATATAGTGTATTTATAGTATATTATTTATAGTATATTATTTATATTGTATATATCTAATATATATTTATAGTATATATAGTATATATTATTTATAATGTATATATTATATTATTTATAGTATATATTAGTATATAGTATAGTGTGTATATAGTATAGTGTGTATATAGTGTATATTATTTATAGTATATATTAGTATATAGTGTATATAGTATAGTGTGTATATATATTATTTATAGTGTGTATATTTATAGTGTATATTATATTGTTTATAGTGTGTATATAGTATACGGTGTCACACACACACACACACACACACACAGGGTGTCAGGATGGCAGATATCTACACCCATAGTATGCTGCCATGCTAACACAGTGTTATTTCGGTGCAGACACCCTGGGGGCCTGCCGTTAGCGGTTACCGTGCTGATGAAGGTGGGCTGTGCGGTTCGGCCTCGCTCTGTGTCTCTCTCCTCTCCCTTTCCCGCTCTCCGTTTGTCTCCCGCGCGCCGGCCTACATTCATAGGTATCATACACAATACCACAAACTACTCATGAACATAATAGCTCATATAGGCACAAATACAACAATACCAAGCAACTGCAGTATAATTACACATGCAGAATACAGCAACATACACACCTCAATTAAAAACAAATAGGACCGGCACGCTACTGGACATCACAATCCCATTTTGGCACAGTGCTGCTAAAAGGTTGCCTACCCCTGATGGATAGATAGAGAGATATAGATATATAGAGAGATGTATATAGTGTATATAGTATATAGTGTATGTATAGAATAGTGTATATATAGAATATTTTATATACAGTGTGTATAGTTAGTATATATAGTGTACATATATTTAGTGTGTATAGTTTATCGTGTATATATAGTATCTATTGTATATAGTATATAGAGTATACAGTGTGTGTGTGTATACAGTGTGTATACACAGTGTGTGTACAATATACAGTGTGTATACAATATACAGTGTGTATACAATATACAGTGTGTATACAATATATAGAGATGTCGCGAACCGTTTGCGTCGAGCTCCAGTCAGCTGACACATCCCGGCCAATCTCCAGCTGACTGGAGCTCGCTGCGAACGGTTCGCGGCAAACCGCGGCGACATGTTCGCGGGAAGTTCGTGACATCTCTAATAGTATATAGTGTGTATATAGTATATAGTGTGAATATAGTGTATATATAGTATATTATTTATAGTGTATATATTGTATATTTTAGTATATATAGAGTACATTATATATAGTATATATTGTATATTATATATAATATAGTGTATATTATATTGTATATAGTATATATTGTATATATTATGTATAGTGTATATATAGTATATATTATATTATTTATAGTATATTATTTATATTGTATAGTGTATATATTGTATATAGTGTATATTATATTAATTATAGTGTATATATAGTATATAGTGTATATATTGTATATTATATTATTTATAGTGTATATATTGTATATTATAGTGTATATATAGTATTTATATATAATTATAGTATATATATTATTTATAGTGTATATTATTTATAGTGTATATTATAGTGTATATTATATATTATATATAGTGTATATATAGTATATATTATATTTATAGTATATTATTTATATTGTATATAGCGTATATTATATATTATTTATAGTGTATATATATTATTTATAGTATATAGTGTATATATAGTATATATTATTTATAGTGTATATAGTATATATTATATTATGTATAGTATATTATTTATATTGTATATAGTGATTATATTATATATAGTATATAGTGTATATATTATATTTATATTGTATATAGTGATTATATTATATATAGTGTATATATAGTATATAGTGTGTATATAGTGTATATATAGTATATAGTGTATTTATAGTATATTATTTATAGTATATTATTTATATTGTATATATCTAATATATATTTATAGTATATATAGTATATATTATTTATAATGTATATATTATATTATTTATAGTATATATTAGTATATAGTATAGTGTGTATATAGTATAGTGTGTATATAGTGTATATTATTTATAGTATATATTAGTATATAGTGTATATAGTATAGTGTGTATATATATTATTTATAGTGTGTATATTTATAGTGTATATTATATTGTTTATAGTGTGTATATAGTATACGGTGTCACACACACACACACACACACACAGGGTGTCAGGATGGCAGATATCTACACCCATAGTATGCTGCCATGCTAACACAGTGTTATTTCGGTGCAGACACCCTGGGGGCCTGCCGTTAGCGGTTACCGTGCTGATGAAGGTGGGCTGTGCGGTTCGGCCTCGCTCTGTGTCTCTCTCCTCTCCCTTTCCCGCTCTCCGTTTGTCTCCCGCGCGCCGGCGCCTCGCGCTCAAACAATCTCTCCCCCCCCCACACCTCCTCCTTTTTTTTCTCCCCTCTCTCACTCCTCACAGTCCTAACTCGGGCAAACCAAGCCACGCCCACTTCCTTGACACTCGCCCGGCCCCTCTCATGTTGACCAATCACAGGGCTGAAGAAAAAAGAGAAAAAGGGGGCGGGGCAGGATCTACATTATGCAGCCACGCTGGAACGCAAACGTCATTTTGGCGCGTACGGCGACAGGCGAGGCGACCGCGGCAAAGGCGCATGGGGGGGGTGACATTTGTTGGCAGTTGATATTCCTTTTTGGTTTTCTTTTTTATTAGTCACTTTGTGTCAGGCGGTCAATACACACAACTCTACCGATAACCCCCCCCCATGTTGCTGAGTTTGGTAAAGGTTGCCCACATCAAACATGGCGCACTCGGTGCTAGTTTGCCCACATCAAACATGGCGCACTCGGTGCTAGTTTGCCCAATGTTTGGCTTCTCTCCCGCGCTCTCTTCCCGCTCGGAGCCAGTGGGGTCTTGTTTTATGGTGTGGGATATGTCTGAGAGCTAGGTTTGACCGACTGTTGGCTGACATTACTGGGTACACAGCCAGCAGTGTTAGAGAGTCTGTGGGGAGTTACAGACACAGTGTGAGGAAGGAGCTGTGCTCATTGAAAACATCAAAACTGAGTGAAATGGGGAAAACTTCAACCAGTGTATTCACTAAAATGAGAATTACACCTACAGAAAAACTGAATGGAAGCATGGCTGGCTTAGAGAATCTTTCCAGATTAGCTATCTTGACCTTAAATTTTAAATTCTCCATGAATGTAAAGAGACCTGTTAGCAGACACTTTGTAATCTATTTGTTAATCGGCCCATTCTGTGACTTAAAGGACCACTATAGGCACCCAGACCACTTCAGCTTAATGAAGTGGTCTGGGTGCCAGGTCCAGCTAGGGTTAACCCATTTTTCTATAAACATAGCCATTTCAGAGGGGTCTGGAGTGACCCTTTAATGTTAATTACTATACTGAACTTTTGCTACAACTTTCAGATGTTTCTACATGGTGTAAAATACCCCTGTACTTTCTATAAGAGAAGACTGGAGCTATTGCTTTCAAGCAGACAACAGGTAATGTTACTTCCTGGTTTCCTTAGATCAATGCAAATCTACAGCTATACATGACCTCCTCATCTCTAACTCTCTCACAATACTGGCACTCACTGAGACCTGGCTATCTCCATCCGACACCGCTACTCCTGCTTCTTTATGTTTTGGTGGTCTACAGTTCTCCCATACTCCTAGACTTGACTGTAAAGGAGGTGGTGTCGGCATCCTTCTCTCCCCTCAATGTACCTTTCAACCTATCCTCCCTGCCCCTGCTCTATCCTTTACTTCCTTTGAAGTTCACACTGTACGCCTTTTTAAGCCCACTCCTTTAAGAATTGCCATCATCTATCGCCCCCCCCGGTCACCCTAAACTATTCATTGAACACTTTTCCTCCTGGTTACCCCACTTTCTTTCCTCTAGCACTCCCTCTCTCATACTTGGGGACTTCAATATCCCTATCAACAAGCTCAATTGCCCTGATGCCTCTCGTCTGCTCTATGTAACCTCCTCCTTTGGACTCACACAGATTTCTTCCTCAGCAACTCACACTGCAGGAAACACTCTTGACCTCATCTTCACAAATCTCTGTACTACCTCTGATCTCGCCACTGCTCTATTTCCTTTGTCTGACCACCATCTGCTAACATTTGACATCTGCATACCCCATACCAAAATCTCACCACCGTCCACTCTCCAACCTCGCAGAAACCTCAACTCTCTCGATCTCCAGCACTTCTCCACCAAACTCCAAACACTCCTTTTACCCATCTCAAATCACAACTGCCCGAACTCTGCAACCTCACTCTACAACTCAACTCTCTCCTCTCAACTTGACATCATGGCACCTCCTACAGTTAAACGCAGCAAGTGCCCCCAACTACAACCCTGGCACACCAAGCTGACCCGTTACCTCCAAAAATGTTCCAGAACTGCTGAACGCTGCTGGAGAAAGTCTCACTTTGCATCTGACTTTGTCCACTATAAATTTATGCTGCGCTCCTACAGCATGGCTCTTTCCTCTGCAAAAGTAAGCTACTTCAACACCCTCATAAGCACACTGTCCCACCAACCCAAACACCTGTTTCACACTTTTGATGCACTTCTTCGCCCTGTGACTCCCCCTCCTTCCACCACCTTGTCCGCCACAAACTTTGCATCTCATTTCACTGAGAAGATCTCTACAATCAGGAAAGAGATCTCTAATCTTTCTCCAACCAGTATCAATACATCACCCAACCCCACTCCCCCTGTCATCCTAAGCTCATTTGCACCTGCTACAGCACAAGAGGTTTCTGCTCTGCTCCTGTCCTCCCGCCCCACCACCTGCTCCCTCGATCCTATTCCCTCGCATCTCATCCGCACTTTGTCTCCCTCTCTTGCTCTTCCTCTCGCTAACATTTTCAATCTCTCCCTTTCCTCTGGCACATTTCCCTCTGCCTTCAAACATGCAACCGTAACCCCAATTCTGAAAAAGCCCAACCTCGATCCCAACTCCCCATCCAACTACCGGCCTATCTCGCTACTGCCATTTGCCTCCAAGATCCTCGAGAGAGTTGCCTACGCCAGATTGACAGACTTTCTTGAATCCAACTCTCTGCTTGACCCCCTTCAGTCTGGATTCCGCGCTGGTCACTCTGTCGAAACTGCTGTGACCAAAGTATCCAACAATTTAATTGCTGCTAAATCTCGCGGCCAATACTCTATCCTAATCCTCCTTGATCTTTCTGCCGCCTTTGACACTGTTAATCATCAACAGCTTCTTCACATTCTCTGTAACTTTGGTCTACGGGATTCTGCTCTCTCCTGGTGCTCCTCCTACCTCTCCCAGCGCTCCTTCAGTGTTTATTTCTCTGCCTCTTCTCCCCAACCCCTCCCTGTCGGCGTCCCCAAGGTTCTGTCCTCTGCCCCCTACTGTTCTCTATCTATACTGCCTCCCTTGGTAAACTCATCAGCTCTTTTGGCGTCCAATACCATTTATATGCAGATGACACGCAAATCTACCTGTCCTCCCCTGATCTCTCTCCGCCCACCTTGACTCGTGTTTCTGACTGCCTCTCTGCTATTTCCAACTGGATGGCTGCTCACTTCCTTAAACTCAACCTGTCCAAAACAGAACTTCTAGTTTTTCCTCCCTCAAGTGCTGCTACTCCCGTGTCTGTCGCCATCCAAGTCAACGGCGCTACTATCACCTCTACCTCCCAGGCTCGCTGCCTAGGAGTTCTTTTTGATTCTGATCTCTCTTTTACTCCCCATGTTCAATCGATAGCCAAATCCTGTCGCTTCCAACTCAAGAACATAGCGCGCATCCGCCCATATCTAACGCCGGACGCGGCTAAGGTACTGGTTCATGCTGTTGTTCTCTCTCGCCTTGACTATTGCAATCCCTTCTCACGGTCTTACATGTTCCCAGCTTGCACCGCTGCAATCTATAATGAATACGGCTGCGAGGCTTATTTTCCTGTCCGGTCGCACCTCCCACGCCTCCACGCTCTGTCAGTCCCTGCATTGGCTTCCAGTTAGATATAGGGCCCAATTCAAAATTCTGGCGCTTGCTTACAAATCCCTACATAATGCTGCTCCAACATACCTATCCTCCCTCATACACAAGTATGTCCCGTCGAGACCCCTGCGCTCAGCCCAAGACCTACTCCTATCCTCTGCCCGGATCCCCACCTCTGATGCTCGCCTTCAAGACTTCTCCAGGGCTGCACCTATTCTGTGGAACTCCCTTCCCTCCTCAATCAGACTTTCACCCAGCCTCCATTCCTTCAAAAAATCTTTGAAAACTCACTTCTTTACTAAAGCGTATCAATTAAACTGTCAGCAGGTTTCTCATCCCCCACCCCATGATCCTTCACCTGTCAAAAATGACCTACCAAGCACTCAATAAACCCTTCTGTAACAAACTATTTAATTCCCCTACTTTAACCCTTTGTGTCACTATACCCCTCTCCCTCTAGCATGTAAGCTCATCGAGCAGGGCCCTCAACCCCCTCTGTTCCTGTACGTCAGTGGTCTGATCTCAATTATGTGTCTGTTAGTCCACCCATTGTACAGCGCTACGGAATTTGTTGGCGCTATATAAATAATAAAATAGTAATAATGCAGCGGACCTTAAGATGCAGCAATTGCTCAGAGCACCTGATTTACAAAGACTTCTCATTAAACGGTATTGGGAAGTCTGTGATTGGACAGATACAGAAAGTCTGGGCGGGGTTAGAAGGGGAGAGCTTACAAAGGCAGCAGACAAGAGAATTGCAGGTTTTGCAAGCTGATTAAATGCATGCAAGTTTTCATTGGGTTTTCTTTATAACCGTGCTAGTCTCAGCGATGGAGGCAGGACCAACAGAGGTGCTTTCTAGTCCAGTACTGCAGTATGCAGCTCCTTCATTCAGCATCTCCACGCTCTGCATGGAGACAGCGTTCTCCATAGAGATGCATTGATTCAATGCAGAGGCGGCTCTAGACTTTGCAAGGCCTTAGGCGAAAGTCAAACATGAGGCCCCCCCCACTTACACCATTAGTGAAAAAAATTGCCGCAGCTCCCTATGCCGCTGCGTTGTGAGCACTTTTACTGTAGATAAGGCATAAATTGCTAATCATTTATATATGATTGCTGGGTATGGTTGTATAGCCTGGCAGTCGTGTATACATAAGTGCCAGTGTGAAGGGGTTATTTGAAAAATTAACATTTTTGGTTTGGCTTTAAAAAAAATAATTTTATAAGTAATAAAGTTACAGAAAAGAATACAATGTCATAGACATTTCCCCACATATTCTAAATTCCTTAACATGTATATAATCATATGTGTTTCCCTATGTATTGTATATGTATGTGTGTGTGTGTGTGTATGTATGTGTGTATGTATATATATATATATATATATATATATATATATATATATATATATATATATATATATATATATATAGCAACTTTATCTTTGCATTGCCCATATCATACCACAACCATACTGCAGACACACGCACACATTTAAACACTACTACACAAATACATATACACACTGATACATGCACATGCATTTACACACACAAACACACTGATGCACAGAGACACACATATTGACTAATACAGACATGTGTTTATCTGGCTGTGTGTATTTCTGAATGTGTCTGGCATTGTCTGTCTGTGTATGTGCTTGAGAGTGCGTTTGACAGTGAGTACCCTTGTATGTGAATGTATGTTTCTGTGAGCATGTGTATGTTTGTGTCTGGGACCGTGTGTGTGTGTGTGGTAGCTGCTTGCGGTGTTTTTTGTATATGGACTGTGGCCTCTGTGCATTTTGTCTGTGGTGAAGCTATGTTTTAGAACTTTGTGTATGACGATTGTCTTTAAGGGTGACTGTGACAGGGTGAAAAGGGAAAACTGTGGCAAGGTGAGTTTGACAGAATGAGGGGGTGAATGAGATAGGGTTGGGGGTGAGTGTGAAAATGAGGGAGGGAAACTGTGACATGGTTGGAGAAGGGTGTGTTACAGGGTGAGGGAAGGTAAGTGTGACAGGATTAAATTGTTTATGTGACAGGGTGAATGTGGCTTGGTTGGGGAGGTGAGTATCACAGGGTTGGGGTGTATATGGCATTATTGGAGTGAGTGTAACAGGGCAAGGGGAGGTGAATGTGACAGGATTAAGGGGGTTAATTCACAGGGTGAGTAGCAGAGTAAGGTGGGTGTGTGACAGGATTAGATGTGTTTATGCAATAGGGTGAATGTGGCAGGGTTGGAGGAGGGAGTGTGACAGGAAGAGGAGTGGGGAGTGTGACTGTGAGAGAAAAGGTGAGTGTAACAGTGTGGCAGAGTGAGGGGAGGTGAGTTTGGTTTGAGTGGAGGGGGTGAGTGTGACAGGATCAGGAGGGGTTAAAGGACCACTCTAGGCACCCAGACCACTTCAGCTTAATGAAGTGGTCTGGGTGCCAGGTCCAGCTAGGGTTAACCCATTTTTTTTTATAAACATAGCAGTTTCAGAGACACTGCTATTTTTTTAAATGGGTTAAGCCTTCCCCCAAAGCCTCTAGCGGCTGTCTCATTGACAGCCGCTAGAGGCGTTTGCGTGATTCTCACTGTGAAAATCACAGTGAGAGCACGCAAGCGTCCATAGGAAAGCATTGATAATGCTTTCCTATGCGACCGGCTGAATGTGCGCGCGGCTCTTGCCGCGCATGCGCATTCAGCCGACGGGGAGCAATGGAGGAGGATCGGAGGCAGAGAGCTCCCCGCCCAGCACTGGAAAAAGGTAAGTTTTACCCCTTTTCCCCTTTCCAGAGCCGGGCGGGAGGGGGTCCCTGAGGGTGGGTATGTTTTCCTGGCACTATAGTGGTCCTTTAAAGTGGTGATAGTGTGTGTGGTGACAGTGTGTGGGGAATGGTGACAGGGTGTCGAAAGGGGAGACTGTGTGTGTGAGTGGAGGGGATGACAGAGTGTGAAATGACGTGAAAGAGAGTGGAGGGGGCTGACAGAGTGTGGAAGGGGGTGACAGGTCGCTGAGGGAGGGATGGGGTGACAGAGTTAGGGGGTGGCAGAGTGAAGGGGGGGCAGGTGGCTGAGGGACGGGTGACCGGTGGCAGTGGCAGGGAGGGAGAGGGTGACGGGTCAGAGTGAGGGTAGGAGGGGGTTACAGGGGGCTTAGCGATGGGGTGACAGAGTGAGGGAAGGTAGTGGTGACAGGGGACAGACTGAGGGAAGGAGGGAGTGACAGGGGTCTTAGATTGAGGGAAGGAGTGGGTGACAGGGCTCAGTGAGGTGGTGGTAAGGGACAGAGTGAGGGAAGGAGGGGGTTACAGGGGACAGAGTGAGGGAAGGAGGGGGTGACAGGTGTCAGAATTAGGGAAAAGGGGGATGACAGGTGTCAGTGAGGGAGGGGCTCACAGGGGGCAGAGTGAAGGGGTAACAGAGGGCAGAGTCAGGGAGGGAGGGGATGACAGTGGGCTTAGTGAGGGGTGACAGGCGGCTTAGTTAGGGGTGACAGGGGGCTTAGTGAGGGGTGACAGGGTTTAGTGAGGGGTGACAGGGGGCTTAGTGACGGAGTGACAAGTGTCAGTGAGGGAGGGGTAATTAAATACCTTTGCAGGTGTCCCTGGTGGTCCAGTGTCCTTGCTCCCTGGTGGTCCGGTGGGCCTCCTATCCGGTCTGCAGCTCCGCTGGGTGTGAGCTGCAGACCACGTGATTGGAGTCTCGCGATCTCCAGAAGTCAGAGCATTGCCGTAACCCGCAGCAACGCTCTGATTGGCTGGAGATCGCGAGACACTTCAGTCTGCAGCTCACACCCGGAGGAGCTGCAGACTGAAGGCTGGTTCTCCGGGCGGACTGAGGGGGCCTCGCACCCGGCGGCATAAACGTCCCCCCTGATGTCGGATCCTCGGTCATGAACCGAGGATCCGACATGTATGTCTGCCCTAAGGCGGCCGCCTAAATCGCCTAATTAGAGAGCCGTCTCTGATTCAATGCATCTCTAAGAGGAGATGTGTACTGGTGCAGCGTGGTGTTTTGAAACGCATGCGCAATGGCCTCCCTCTACTTTCATATGGGAAAGCATTGGATTTACCAAGATCATGGAATACATGTTTTTATTCTTGCCCCTTTTTTGTTCCTTTACATTTACTCTGTTCTATTATTTAAAATTATTAGACTGAAATTTATATAGTCAGGCCCTAATATTGGAGAGGATTTTTTCAAATCATTCCAGTCCTATTAGTTGATCAGTAATGTCCTGAATTTCTCTCTTAATATATACACATTCCTAATTTATCATCTTAACTGCTAGGGCTATAAGATCCAGACTACACTTGTTGTAGTCCCTCGGGGCTATTAAGTCAGGGCAATTCCGGCAAAAATGTAGGTCTAAAATATAGTCATTCTTCTCTAGTGCAGTGTTCCCAAACTGTGTGCCTGGGCACTGCGATGGGCACTCAGGGACGCAACAAAATATTTCATCGCACCGGGAACCGTCTATGCTTCACTCTCCTCTGCAGAATCGGAGAGGAGATCAGAGATCTCCCTCACCATCCCGCTAGCACTTAAATGCTGCGGCCGGCAGAAGAGGGAGAGAGGACCTAGGTTCAGTGGCGTCTCTAGGATTCATTTTTAGGGGGGGGCACATGGAGGGCCTGGGACAAAAGTAGGGGGGCACATTTAACTCCGCCCTCGCCGCAGTTTGACCCTGCCCCTGTCGCATGTTAAGCCCAGCCCCCGACACAATGTGTTTTTTGTTGTTGTTTTTTTTAATAATCCCGGGTGGAGGATTCATTATTTTCCGCCAGGGATTATTAAAAAACAAACACATTACCCTTGATACAGTGTCATAGTTGCCAACATTTGAAAAAAATTTCCAAGGACATTTTGCAGCACAGCTATCAATTACTCTCTGGGTATAATATCCCTGGACAGTCAGTGCTCTCTGTATAATACAGGGTTGTGTGTATAATAAATTGGGACACTCAGTGCTCCCTGTATAGTGCTGCTCTCTGTGTAATACAGGTCTGTTTGTGTATAATATCCCAAGACAGAGAGCAGCACTATACAGGAAGCACTGACTATCCCGCGATATTATATACACACAGATCTGTATTATACAGATAGCTGACCATATACCCCATGTCCCAATCTCTAGACTACTAGTACCTGTCAACAGCAGCTCCCAGACGCGTGTAACAGGGCTAAAGTGTGCGGCAGCTCACACAGATGATTCACAGTGCACTCGCTGGCAGAGGCAAACTGGGAATCCAAAGCAGCCCTGGAAAAAAAATGTATGCCATTCCTACAAGTCTGTGTCTCTCTCTCTCTCTCTCTCTCTCTCTCTCTCTCTCTCTCTCTCTCTCTCTCTCTCTCTCTCTCTCTCTCTCTCACACAAGCTTACTACAGACAAAACTCTCTGACTCACACACAAGCTTACTACAGACAAAACTCTCTGACTCACACACAAGCTTACTACAGACAAAACTCTCTGACTCACACACAAGCTTACTACAGACAAAACTCACTTGTATAAACAGAAGGCTCACTACAAAGACGTTCAGGGACACACACAAGCTCACTAAAGACAAGCTCACTGACACACACAATTATTGATAGACTGCTGAGTCCATACACACACACACAGACGGCTGACCACACACACTCACAGACTGCTGAGTCCATACACACACACTGCTGAGTCCACACAGACTGCTGAGTCCACACAGACTGCTGAGTCCATACACGCACACAGACTGCTATGTCCATACACGCACACAGACTGCTATGTCCATACACGCACACAGACTGCTATGTCCATACACACACACACACAGACTGCTATGTCCATACACACACACACACACAGACTGCTATGTCCATACACACACAGACTGCTGAGTCCATACACACAGACACACACATTAAGCCTACCTGCCATGGTCTGCTGCTTTACGGCGGGGGCGGGGCTTATGTACGGGAGGTTGGGCCTGTGCCGGGGAGCCTGTCAGTGCTCCCTCCAGCCCCAGCAGCGTTCTAGCTGCTCTGTCCTGCATTCCCTCGGGCTGTGACACACTGTTACAGTCCGAGGGAATATAATTGAAGCACATGGCCAGCAAGTTGCTGGCATTTGGGGGGCCCAAGGGGGGGCACAGCATGATGTAGGGGGGGCCATGGCCCCCTATGGCCCCGCGAGCCACTGCCTAGGTTAGCTTTAATCTGCAACTCTGCCAGGTTCGCTTCTCACGAGCTCGGGGCGTTGCGGTTACCATGGCAACACTCTGAATCTCGCGAGAGTGAACTCTAGCCTTAGGAGCTGCTAGAGTTCACTCTCACCACTGGGACCACCATTGCCTTGTCTTGTCCCCTCTCCCAGGCAAAGGTAAGAAGGGAGGGGGGATATGAAAATCTCTCTCTCTCTCTTTTTTTTAATAATAAAGGTATATATTAATTATTAACCTGCCCTCCCCCCATACACATATTGCCCATATATGTATGTATCTATATACACACACACACACACACACACACACATACATTGCCTCTCCATACACACACACAGTGCCCACCATAGACACATACTTCCCCATATACATATATTGCCCCTCCATACACACACACTGCCGTTTATAAACACATACTGCCCCATATACATACATTGCCCTCTAACACACACTGCTCCCATATACATACACTGCCCCATACACACACAATGCCCTCATACATTGCCCCTCCATTCACAAATACTGCACCCAACACACACACTGCTCCCTTCACACATACACTAAATCCTTCACAAACACAATGCAAGCCTGTACACAGACTTCAACCCACACATTGCACCCCTCACACACACCACTGCCCCCATCCCCTACTACAGCCCTTATCCTGGCAGACACCAGGTAATCTGTCAAACGGGATTGTTTCTTTAAATAATAAATAAACCCCTACTACAACCCTTATCCTGGCAGACACCAGGTAAATTGTCAAACTGGATTGTTTCTTTAAAAAATCTACCAGTGCCCCTCCTGAGATTAGGTTCTGAATCCGTCCCCGACCAGGAAACATTACTAGAGAACAGGGGCCCAGTATATGACGCAGAGCTATACATATATACAACCTAGACATTTGTTTGACTTAGGGCAGCTTGGAAAAACATTGAAATATTAAGCCTTCAACCTAAAAAGTTTGGGAACCACTCCTCTAGTGATTGGTTTACCATTCAAGTACTCAACAAGTGCATGGAATAGTTAATGGCCTTATGCACATTCTCTAGTTGGAACTGCAAATTCTCAATACTGGCATATTATGCCAAAACATCCCTTCCAAATTTGTACACAAGACCACCCACTTTATTTTGTGCGAAACCCAAAGTCTCAGCTTGCCTGTTGCTAAGTCTTTTATTCTCTTGAAATGACATGCCCAGTGGACACCTGAAAGGGAAACTGATAAATCTATTTGTAGAGGGTGCACACAAGACAAAGAACAAGTCTTTAACCCGTTGTATAGCGCTACAGAAATTTCTGGCGCTGTATAAATAATAAAATAATAACAGAAAAGTGGGGCAACTTAGTTGATAACCACTCCCTCTAGTGGTCACATAAATGAAGCACAAGATAAATCAACCACAGCACAAATTGAAAATTATCCTTTATTACATAAATATATATAAATGTATTTATGTAATAAATGATAGATATAAAATTATCTAAAGAAGTATATGTGTGAACATGATAAAACAATAAAAACATGTAATAGACAAATAAATAATAAATGGATAAACAAAAATATTGTGAGAAACACTCCAGCAGTCATTAGATGATTCAATACAATGTGTAGCTGGCTCTATTTCAGTTTACCTTAAAGGAACACTCTAGGGTCAGGAACACAAACCTGTATTCCTGACCCTATAGCTTTAAAAAAACCAACTAGTCCCCCCTCACCTCCCTAAATATAGTAAAATCTTACCTTTATTCAAGTATGCTCTGCCCCTGATCTGCCTACTCGGCTGACATTATCAGAAGGGGTGATCTGAGCCAATTACAATGCTTTCCCATAGGAGTTTGTCAAGGTGGACAGGAGACACAGAATGGCAGCACTGTCCCAGGAAGCACTTATAGTAGTCATCTGAGGAGTGGCCACTGAAGGCTGTAATGTAAACACTGCATTTTCTCTGAAAAAAAACAGTGTTTACTGCACAAAAAGCCTGCAGGGACTGATGATACACACCAGAACAAATACAATAAGCTGAAGTTCTGTTGACTATAGTTTCCCTTTAAGCAGTAAGACAGGCAATGGGATATTCCTTCCATCTTTTTGGATTTCGCTATAAAACGCTATAAACAGCAGGTATAGCCTACAGCTGGAACATATATAGAGAAGAGAACCTCAGTTATCAAATGAGTGAAGACACTGCTATAACAAAATATCAAAATCAATAATTTAAGTAAGTGTGCAAATTTACAAGTGTATTAAGTGATAAATATACTAGAGAAACTTACTAATAGTTTCCTAAAATTGTAGTGTCACAATATTCCTTTATAAAAACTGCAATAATTACCAATGCAGGATTAAGGGTGATGGGAGTTTGCACGCAGACCACTTCAATGAGCTGAAGTTGTCTGGGTGCCTAAAGTGTCCCATTAAAGAAACACTATAGTGACAGGAATATAAATGTGTATTCCTGTCACTATAGTGTTGATAACGCAGTTTAGGTTTTTGGCCACCCTTGGCACTCTTTAAAAGGGTAAACAAACTTACCTATTTTTCCAGCCCTGCACAGCTATATGAAAAGGCAGTTTTTACATTAAAGGGACACTATAGTCACCCAGACCACTTCACCTCGATGAAGACCACTTAACCCTTCAGATGTAAACATAGTTTCAGAGAAACTGCTATGTTTACATTGCAGGGTTAATCCAGCCTCTAGTGGCTGTCTTCCTGACAGCCACTAGAGGCGCTTCTGCGACGCTGGATGTGAAAATCGCACGTGGAGTGTTTGAATGCGCGCGCGGCTCTTGCCGCGCATGCGCATTCCGCTCCACTCGTGAGCTGACGTCAGCGTGTGAGGAGTGGTCACCAGCGCTGGATAAAGGTAAGTGCCTGAAGGGGTTTTTACCCCTTCAGCCCAGGGGAAGGGGGCCCCTGAGGGTGGGACCTAAGGGTTATATAGTGTCAGGAAAACGAGTTTGTTTACCTGACACTATATAGTGATCCTTTAAAAAGCCTACAGGGACAGGCTATACACACTAGAACATTAAGATTATAGTGTCCCTTTAAGGAATATCACAAGATTGGATGGACTGTGTTTCAATTTGGTAAAATAATTATTTCTATCTTATTGGAACACACTGCAGAGGACCACATCTCCAAATAAAGGATTGGTAACATATAGACTGTGATATTTCTATTAGATTAGAAGGGGTTTTGTTTCTAATGTAATTAATCTAACTGTTGTACTACACTAGGTTGTTCAGCTTCATTTAATAAATCATTTTGATACTAATTATACCATTCACTGTAGAGTGTGCTTCTCTGAATTTTAGAATATTGTAGAAGGATTCATAGAGATATCTCAAATATAGAGTTTGCCTTCCAGCTGAAAGAAGCAAGGTGATATGTTAGTGTAGGACACACCTAAAAGGTGTGCCTTGGTGGAACCTTGTTTGAAACATCACTGAAGAATTGCTGGAGCAGTTGTGACTGGAGTTTTGCCATGAATCCTGAACCAGTTTTACACACTCTACATTGATTGGCATAATTTATTATGGTTTGTTTGAATAAGAATAACAGCAAGCCATAAGCAATACCCAGAAGCAGTAGTGCTATCTCATATACAGGGAGAAACCGGTACGAGGAAGAACACGTGGAGCACTACCAGAGTGCTTTGAGCAGGACACGCTTACTTAGCAGATGCATGACTTTTGATTTATGCTTTACTGTGAGATTCAGCATATGCTGTTTTTCTCACCATCAAAGAAAGTAAGCTGCTAGTGATTCAGCCACTTGTATAGATACTTTTATACGGATGTTGCTCTAAAGGAAGTTACAATTATCGGTGTGGAGTAGCACATTCATGTGTACCTATATTAAGACACAATACTGGTTTGTTTGGGGCAGCTTGTTATGTTCCTTTTACCAGTGAGTGCATTTCTTACACTATGTCACCTGATTCTGTAAGAGGTTTATCTTCACTACATAATGCCTTTTTGTGTGTTTTCTACTTCCATGTCCACATCGGGAGTGGTAAGAATTCTGAAAAGACATATCATCTAATAACCAGAAGGCCAAGTGTCTCGGAGATAATCTATAAATTCTATTTTGTGTTAGTAGGTTTTCACCCACCCTCCCCTACACAGTATATTTTTACAGTTTTTTTTTAAAGTTTTACATTATTTGCTTTTTTTCACAACTACTCAATTTAAACATTCAATTGCTTTGGTTATATACATTCCCACCATTGGGGTTATTAATAAGTACTACACTTATTACCTTTTTCTTTTACAATTCGTGTATTGTGTCAGTGTACAATGATTTTGATGTTCATTACACTATAACTGGGACATACCTATGGATCTGTGAGGAGATATAAGAGGTGCTAGAGTTGTTCAGTACTTTATAGGTGCGAATTAGTACCTTGAATTGACTCCTATAGCATACAGGAAGCCAATGTAAGGACTGGCAGAGGGGTGAGGTGTGAGAGAAACGACTAGAGAGGAAAATCAGTTTGGCAGCAGCATTCATTATGGACTGTAGCAGTGCAGTATGGCTTTTGGGAAGACCAATCAGGAGAGGGTTACAATAATCCATGCGGGAAATTACTAGAGCATGGACAAGCTCCTTGGTAGCATCTTGTGTAAGAAAGGAGTGGATACGGGCTATGTTTTTAAGATGGAATCTACAGGATTTAGCAACATGCTGGATGTGAGGCTCAATGGTGAGGCCAGAATCAAGTATGATGCCAAGACAGCGCGCTTGCAAGGATGGACTGATGTGGGTACCACAAACTTGAAGGGAGAGCGAAAGAGGAGGATCAGTATTGGGAGGAATAAAGACAAGGAGCTCAGTTTTAGAGAGATTGAGTTTCAGAAAGCGGGAGAACATCCAGTCAGAGATGGAAGAAAGGCAAGCAGTGACATGTTGCAGGATGGCAGGGGAGAGGTCCGGGGAGGAGAGATATAACGGTGTCATCAGCGTACAGGTGGTAGTGGAATCCAAAAGAGGTAATAAGTTTGCCAAGAGAGGCAGGATAAAGAGAAAATAGAAGGGGACCAAGGACAGAGCCTTGGGGGACTCCAACCGAGACAGGACGAGGGGAGGAGGTATCATTAGAAAAGGAGACACTGAATGAGCATTGGGAGGGATAAGAGGAAAACCACGAGAGGACAGAGTCACAGAGACCAAGTGATTGAAGAGTTTGGAGAGCATGATCAACGGCATCAAAGGCCGCAGAGAGGTCAAGAAGAATTAGTATGGAGTAGTGGCCTTTGGATTTAGCTGCGATTAGGTTGTTAGTAACTTTGATAAGCGCAGTCTCAGTAGAGTGGAGAGGGCGGAAGCCAGATTGAAGAGGGTCAAGGAGAGAGTTGAAATTGGGGAAATGAGACACACGGGTAAAGACCAGTCTTTCCAGAAGCTTTGAGGAAAAAGGGAGCAGGGATATGAGACGATAGTTAGAGGGGGCTAGACGGGTTGAGGGATTTTTTTTAGTATAGGTACTACAGTGGCATGTTTAAGGTCAGCAGGGACAATGCCTGAAGAGGGAGAGCAGTTGAAGATGTGCATTAAGGAAGGCACGAGACAAGTGGAAAGAGATCTAATAAGGTGAGAAGGGACAGGATCAAGTGGGCAAGTGGTGGGGCAAGAGGAAAAGAGAAGAGCAGCCACCTCTTAGTCAGTAGACAGGGAGAATGTCTGAAGAGTAGGAAAGGCATGATCTATGTGTGGTTGAGAAAAAGAATGACAAGGAGGGGAGAATTCTTTCCTTAGCTGTTCAATCTTGTCAGTAAAGTAACATGCAAAGTTATCAGCAGTAAGGCTAGTTTGGGGGGTGGCCACAGCAGGGTGAAGAAGAAAATTAAAGGTGTCAAAGAGACGCCTGGGATTGTGGGAGCATGAACTAATGAGAGAGGAAAAGTATGACTGTTTGGCAAGGGCAAGGGCTGCGCTGTATGAACACAATATGAATCTATAATGGAGAAAGTCTGACTGGGTGTGAGACTTGATTCAGGAGCGTTCAGCACAACGGGAGTAACTTTGCAGGTAGCGTGTTGATTTAGTATGCCATGGTTGGGGGCGGGTCCTCCTCGAGGTGCTTGTTTGGAGCGGTGCTGCAGCGTTCAAGGCAGAGGTGAGGGTAGTGTTATATGCGGAGATTGAAATTTAATAAATAGTAAAAAACATAAAGTAACATTAAACCTAATCCAACAGTACATTTTACTGAACCCTAACTCAGAAGGATTCCCACTGCTGACATAAGCCATTTCCTGTTAATAGAGAACATTCCGTACTGGGTGATTGCAGCATTAGAAGGAGCTGTGGCTCTGGCATGCTGTACCGGCTAAGCACACTGGGATCTATGCTGGTCAGCTGGCAAAGCCCGGCGCCATTCACAGTTGGCAGGGGAAATATGAACATAATTCACATTAGCCAGCACAGAACTCCTGTTCCAGGCTGTCTAATGGCACCCCAATAACGATGCCAGAGGTGGAATTACTCCTCCAACTGGACGGGGATAAACTCAACATGTGCAGTATTTCATAGCAATATGCTGGACATGTAGACTCCAGGCACCATAACCACTTCAAATCACAAAGGTGGTCCATGGTGCTTGGGGTAAACCCGTGTTTCCATAACTAGTAGATAATGAGAATATCTCCTCTAACTTAACCTTAAAGACTTTTTGAATATGCAACCAAACTTAAATTAAAGATTTAAGGCCGCGAGACTTGCAGTGGAGGAGAAGGGAGCTGACCGGACCGGAGGAGAGAGAAGGGAGCTGACAGGAGCTGCAGGAAAGGTAAGTAACAGCTTTCTGCCAGCCCCCCTCCTGCACAGCCAATGTCACTGGACCACCAGGGAATGAGAGCCCCCCTCCCTGGCCAGCTAACAAGCAGGGAGGGGGGACGAAAATAAATATAAATAAAAAATTAAATAATAATATAATAAAAAAAATATTAATAATATATATATAAAAAAATAATAATAATAATTTTAAAAAATAATAAAAATTCCCACCCCCCCACCAAAGCTCTGCATCACACACACACACTGCATTCATACACACACACACACACTGTACTCATACACACACTGCATTCATACACACACACACTGCACTCATACACACACTCACTGCATTCATTATATACACACACTGTAAATAAATATTCAATTAATATAATTTTTATTTAGAAATTTACCAGTAGCTGCTGCATTTCCCACCCTAGTCTTATACTCGAGTCAATACGTTTTCCCAGTTTTTTGGGGTAAAATTAGGGGTCTCGACTTATATTCGGGTAGACTTATACTCGAGTATATACGGTACTTTCTGTCAATTTGTAGAGAAAGCGAGAAAATGGCGAAGTCATTGAAATACATCACAGCATCAAAAATTATTTTAAGAACTAAATACAAATGCAAATACATGTGTGCACAGACTGATTCCTGAGTAAATAACAGGACTGGAAAGAACCGGAGCTAAAATTTACTATTTTTATTCATTTGCTTTTGGCGTTTCATTTTATTTTTAGCATGCACTGTGTTCATGTTGTGTTGTATTAGCCATTCACAAATCTAATAAAATATAAGAAATATATTGTAACTACCGATATGGCACGATGTTATGCACTTATATGGTACAGTTGCTAGGAGCATGTATGTTATATTGGGTATAAGCAAACATAACTTTAATCTAATCATTTTACAGAATGAAAACCAAAGTATGTAATGTTGTTTGCTGGTGGTTATTTAAAATATTTTATTTAATTCATGATAATAAAATTGTAATACCATGAGAGATAATGGATTACTGGATATGTGGATATATGTATCCACTATTGTTTAAGAAGAGATTGAAGGTTACAATGTGGAGTAAAGGAAGATCCATTTAAAAAAATATATTTCATATATCAAACACATGTATTCATGTTAATTTGTTTGAATTTTGTAATGGTTAATACCAAATTATGCAATGTGATATCCTGTGGTTAAACAGTCAAATTTGTTTCACTTTTCTAATGCTACTAGTACAGTGACTCTGTTGCCAAAAATAAGCGTTATTTAATCTGCTTCTTCATAGTTTTCTGAATCTCTTCTTATTTTTCTCCTGACCGATCTCGCATTCATAAAACACATAAAGAAAACCAGGGACTACTTTTTCTTATGTATAGCAGTCAGGAATGGTAGAATGATAGAGGTGTGGGGAGTAGGAATGGTAGAATGATAGAGGTGTGGGGGAGTAGGAATGGTAGTACAATAGATTTGTGGGTGAGTAGAAATTGTAGAATGATAGAGGTATTGGCAAGTAGGAATGGTAGAATGACAAAGATGTGGGGAGTAGGGATGGTAAAATGATAGAGTTGTGGGTGAGTAGAAATAGTAGAATAATAGAGTTGTGGGTGAGTAGAAATTGTAGAATGATTAAGGTGTGGGGAGTAGGAGTTGTAGAATGATAGAGGTGTTGGCAAGTAGGAATGCTAGAATGATAGAGGTGTGGGGAGTTGGAATGGTAGGATGATAGAGGTGTGGGGAATAGGAATGTTAGACTTTTATAGGGGCGTGGGGAGCAGGAATGGTAGAATAATAGAGGTGTGCGGAATAGGAATGTAAGACTGATAGGGGTGTGGGTGAGTAGGAATGGCAGAATGATAGAGGTGTGGGTGAGTAGGAATGGTAGAATGGTAGAGGAGTGGGGACTAGGAATAGTAGAGTTGTGGGTAAGTAGGAATTGTAGAATGATAGAGGTGTTAGCGAGTAGGAAAGCTAGAATGATAGAGGTGTGGGGAATAGGAATGGTAGACTGATAGCAGTGTGGGTGAGTAGGAATGGCAGAATGATAGAGGTGTGGGGAGCAGGAATGGAAGAATGATAGAGGTGTAAGGAAGAGGAATGGTAGACTGATAGAGGTGTGGGGAGCAGGAATGGTGGAATGGTAGAATGATAGAGGTGTGGGGAGTAGGAATGGTAGACTGATAGAGGTATGGGGAGCAGGAATGGTGGAATGATAGAGGTGTGGGGAATAGGAATGGTAGACTGATAGAGGTGTGGGGAGTAGGGATGGTAGACTGATAGAGGTGTGGGGAGCAGGAATAGTAGAATGATAGAGATGTGGGGAATAGGAATGGTAGACTGATAGAGGTGTGGGGAATAGGAATGATAGAGGTGTGGGTGAGTAGGAATGGTAGAATGATAGGCAGAGCTTAAAGCAAGGCATCAGAAAATATAGATTGTATTAAAACGTTTTTTTTTTCTGTTATTTAATTCAAACATTATTGGTTTTTCTTTGCTGCTAGAGTTTAGTAAAGAAATATCATGCATTATATGAGCCTCCTGTCTGAGGTAAAATTACATTTACCCACAGTACATCAGTAAATCAGTCACGCAGAAGGGCAAACAGCAGACATGATGGACAGAGGAGAACAAAAAAGGCTGCGCCCCGATATTGAGACCCGGCACACAGAAAAAAACGTAATTAAAGATAAAGGCAAGTGGCTAGAGGAATTTAATCAGAAATATACAAGGGGCATTAGGAAAGGAAAAGTGATAGAAAAAATTAACAGGGCCACTTTAAGCAGCAGAAGGATGTCATTATTAAATCGATGCAGTTAAGGATGTTAAAGGATAGAAAGAGTATTTTTTTCAATATAACACCCTGTATGTATAATGATACCTACAGAGCTTTTAAAAAAAGTTGTAAAAGGGAGTTATGATCAATTTTAAATTTGAGCTACTGTGTGGTTAATTTGTAAAAGACATATTATCAATTTGAAATTAAAAAAATTAACATGAAGCTAAAAGCATATAAGCAGTTGCATAAAAGCATTTGCAAAGCAAATCATGAGGCCTTACTATTGGCCCCTAAACGGCCGCGCCCTCGCGACCTTTAACCTGCCCTTTTTCCCTTCAATTTCTTCCCTTCCCTTTCATTAAAATTAATTTATTTTTGTCCCCTATAGGCCTATAGTGGGTTAGAAATAACCCCATAACACACAAATCTAAAAACGATCCTTTTTTAACTGTTTTAACATACCAACCTATCCAAAGTTTGCATTTAAGTCATGTGACCGCGGTCACATGGTAATGACGCCATTTTGGCGCCAATTTTTGTAATTTATGCCATATAGCTGCCTATATAATGTGAATAGCCAGGATTATTTACTCTACACTTGAAAAAGCCTATTGTTTGGCGAAACGGGTTGTGTATTTTACTTTGTTTTATATTAAAGTATTTTGAGACTACCTTTTATCTTGGGTTAGTTCATTTACTTTATATGTTGCTGTTTTATCCTGGCTGATTTCCTTTTTTAACAAGACCCAGTACTTCAAAAGAAGCCTGATTCATAGAGCAGTGCGCCTGCTCTGATCACTGTAAGTACGTTTCTTTTTATTTTTCTGTTATTTTATATATGGAAAACACTATGGGCCCTCTCTTGTGATTTTATTTTCATAAGTCCGGCACTACAAGCATCATTAGAGGAATATCCTACACGTGGGGAGTTTAAATACCACTGTATGCTGTTTTACTCAGAGCTGGTCATAGCTCTAAAAATTGTAAGTTGGCACTCTTAGGACCTCAGTGTTGTTTGTCGTTGCAATATTACCTTAGTTATTGCACCATTGGATTTTCCTTCTTTTATATATTTTATATGCTGACGTTTGTCTGAGAAGGTGTAAAGAATCGTGTGGAGTCACCTCCAATTTGCCCAGTAATATCCTACATGTGGGGAGTATTAAATACCACTGTATGCTGTTTTACCTAGAGCTGGACGTAGCTCTAAAAATTGTAAGTTGGCATTTCTCCACGTCTGTGTTGTTCGTGATCCTCCCAGTATTACATAGTTACATAGCTGAAAAGAGACTTGCGTCCATCAAGTTCAGCCTACCTCACATTTGTTTTTTGCTGTTGATCCAAAAGAAGGCAAAAAAAACCCAGTTTGAAGCACAATTTTGCAACAAGCTAGGAAAAAAAAATCCTTCTTGACCCCAGAATGGCAGTCAGATTTATCCTTGGATCAAGCAGTTATTTCCCTACATTGAAAGATTATATCCTTGAATATTCTTCTTGCAAGTATGCATCTAGTAGCCGCTTGAACATCTGTATGGACTCTGATAAAACCACTTTCAGGCAGAGAATTCCACATTCTACAGTAAAAACCTTTCCTTTGCTCAGACGAAATCTTTTCCAGTCTAAACTCATGGCCTCGTCCAAGTGTAAAGTCCGGTTTGTGAATAGATCACACAAATGGTTTGTATTGGCCATTTAATATATTATAATGTTATCATATCCCCTTCTCAGGCGACATTTTTCTAAACTAAAGAGGTTTAAATTTGTTAACCTTTCTTCATAGCTGATATGTTCCATTCCTTTATTAATTTTGTAGCCCGCCTCTGCACTTTTTCTAGTGCCATAATATCCTTCTTTAGAACAGGTGCCCAAAATTGCACAGCATATTCAATATGGGGTCTTACCAGTGATTTATAAAGAGGTAAAATTATATTCTTGTCCCGAGAATGAATGCCCTTTTTCATGCATGACAATACCTTACTGGCCTTGGCCACTGCTGATTGACATTGCACATTGTTGCATAGTTTGTTGTCTATAACAAATCTCAAGTCCTTTTCATGTGTTGTTATCCCTAATTCGCTTCCATTAAGGGTATACGTTGCTTGTGTATTCTTTACGCCGAAGTGCATAACTTTGCATTTTTCAACATTAAATTTCATCTGCCATTTGAGTGCCCAGTCCCCCAGTCTATCTAAATCCCTCTGCAGCAAAGTAACATCTTGCTCACATTGTATTGTTTTACAAAGTTTGGTGTCATCTGCAAACACTGAAACATGACTTCAATGCGTCTTCAAGATCAATATTTATATAAACATAAAATAAATAGAAGGGGTCCCAGAATGACCCCTGAGGGACACCACTAAGCCACCTCTGTCCAGTTTGTACTTACCATTAACACAACTCTTGTACTGTTTTAAGCCAATGTTCTACCCAAGAACAAGAATTTTCATCTAGACCGATTTTTTTGAGTTTGAACACTAATCTATTGTGTGGAACTGTATCAAATGCCTTGGCAAAATCCAAATAGATCACATCCACGGCAACACCCTGATCTATACTTCTACTTACTTTTTTGTAGAATGCAATCAAGTTAGTTTGACATGACCTGTGCTTCATAAAACCATGCTGATTTTTTGCTGATAACCATGTTCTTCTCAAGGAATTCTTGAATATTATCCCTTAATAACCTTTCAAATATTTTACCAGCCACAGAAGTTAAGCTCACAGGTCTATAATTTCCAGGCAAGGATTTTGAACCCTTTTTGAATATAGGAACCACATCTGCCTTATGGTTTTGCACTATTCGGTCTCCCCCCTCTCTGCTTTTGTATTCCATATCTGACTACGGAGATTCCAAAGCAAGAATAGAAGAACAGTCACTCAAGATCTACATTATACCTATAGAGACTCTTTCATTTTATCCAGCGCACCCTGTATCTGTTGTCTGTTGTTCTTACTATATTGCATGGTAGAAACAAAATAAATGAAATGATTCATGTTTTGGCCCATCTGTTTTGGGCAGACTAGATGGACCGAATGGTTCTTATCTGCCGTCACCAGGGCCGGATTTACACACTACTCTTAGGTTTTCCACCTGACTGGTATTTTACCAGCACAGATGGTATTTGCGGCTGCCTGGCCGTGCTGGTATTGCAGTAATACCAGCAATACAAATGCAGATATTTTTCTCAGTATAAACGGAGATTACTCTGAAATACTAGCACCGCCCAGTAGGGGTCACTGTGCGTGGAGAGCGGCAGGGATAGGAAGTTACAGCATATCCCTGCCTCTCTCTACTCACTGATTCGGGGGGGAAGCAACTACACAGCACAGAGAGTCCAGTCAGCAGCTGCCAGCCTGCAGAGACAGACTACAGCTCAGGTAAGTGAAGGATGGGGGGAAAGGCAGCAGGGAGACATGAAGACACTAGGAAACATCGGGACATTGGGAGACACTGAGACATTGGAACATGGAGATACTAGGGACACAGTCCCTAGTCATTCAACAAATATATGCGCGGTACTCTTAACCCTCAGCGCAAGTGATTCAGTCAGGATTCCTGTCCCCTGCATTCCGAATTACTAATGGAACTAGGCAGGGGTGCCCCCTCTCCTCTACGTACTCGTACTGAAACCTTTACTACACCTTATTAGGCATGACCCGAACATTACATGAGTACAGAGGGGTGACAAGCAGATCAAAATCAGCGCGTTTGCGGATGATGTATTACTATATATCACAAACCTGAAAGATTGCCTCCCTGCTCTGTTGCAATTGATTCAAGCATATTGAAGAGCATCATACTACTCGGTTAATGCTGCCAAAACCCAGGCCATGCCAATAGGCATTCCTCCCCCCCCTCCTCAATACACTTCTACATACCAATTTGATTGGAGTACAGATTCTATAAAATATCTAGGGTTGACAATTACAAAATCACCCATGAATCTCATAGCAGCAAACTATATTACAGTTTGGAACAAATGCAACCAGTTAATGAAAGGATGGGCTCCGATGTACTTAACTTGGATTGACCGCATAGTAGCATTTAAGATGTCCATACTCCCCAGGCTCTATACCTGTTCCGCACCCTCCCGCTCCGTCTACCCCCTACCTATTTTAAGGTGATCTAGAAGGATATTGGACGGTTTGTGTGGGCAGGAGGTAAAGCACGAGTACCTCTTAAATTGCTGCAGGCTCCCAAAAAAACTGGGAGGACTCGCTTTCCCTGACATACAGGCCTACTACCAAGCGGCTATATTAGCTACCGCCATACCCTATATCCTTTCAACGGCCAAGCCACAACGGGTTTTGCTGCAAAGGGACTTGATGGGAAGGCACGACATTCCTAACATGCTTCCCACATTTAACCCCATCCCATGGCATTCAAATGGTGCTACACACCTCTATCACTTGTTTGAATTTGACAGACTGTCAGACTACCCAGACCTCACTGATAAATATTCCCTCCCAAGGTCCTCACTCTACTCCTACCTGCAACTGAAATCCTTCTTAGCCAAAACACAGAAATAAAACCCAACCTTATCTGTTATCACCAGATCCCTCACGGTTTGGGAACAAATGTGTATAAACAGGAAACTTGTACCTCAATCTCCATGTGCCTCACCCTAATGACCAATCATACCAACTTCTCTGGGAAACAGATTTTCAATGTACGATGACACCCAAAAAATGGGATATATCCAACCCACTTAATCTACTCCGGTCTTTCTACCACCTAGAGCAGCACCAGAAAATGCTCTACAGATGGTATCTAGTACCAACCAGACTGCACAAAATATTCCCGTCTTCCTCCCCAGATTGTTGGAGATGCAGTAGAACCGAGGGCACATTGTACCATATCTGGTTGAAGTGTACGAGGATCAGTCACTACTGGACAGAAGTCCATAACCTAACTCAACGCATAACGAAAAGTGTTCTTTCCTTCCACCCGAAAACATACTTACTGTTAGACGTACTCACAGAACTACCCCTATGCAAACAAAAAATTATTATACATATCATTCTGACGGCATAACAATTAATAGCCAGAAAATGGAAGTCCCCTAGTCCTCCCAAAACAGAGGACCTACTTGCAGATCTGCCAAACAATGGATCTACGAGACAGTCTTTACATCACTCTGTCGATATGAAAAAGCTTGGGAACTCTGGAGCACATGGAGATGGGGCACCTTGTATTGCAAGTGAATTGTGTAAGCCAACCTCTGACCCCAGTGGCTGGGTACCGGAGGCGGGTCACCCATGCCCTGTTCCTTTGTCGTCTGGGAACCATAGGGATGGTAAACGGCCAACGTACCAAATGGTAGCAATCCACTATAATCTCTGCCTCTACGAATAATGTTATACCACTCAATTGTACTTACTTGTGACCAATTGTACCCAATTGTACTTAACTGTGCCCGAACATATTCACAATGCATTGTACCATCAATGACCCCCTCCCCCCCCTCTTTTCTGTTTCTGTACCCCGATCCCTACCTTTATGCAAAAAATAAATAAAAAAGAATTTCAAATGGAAAAAAAAAAACACACACATAGTGGTGGAACTACTGCCAGGGCAACCGGTGCATTACACCACAGCCCGCATGCTAGAGGGGCTCATCAAGTGGCCCATGCACTTAGGGCCACTCGATGGGTACTGCTGAGTAGGGGCAAGGTAAAAGCACAACTGAGGCCCTGTAATATCAGCTGTGGATAAAGAAGAGTTATTTTTTTTATGCATTGCGATTTTTATATTTTTGTCACTTTTTTGTGAATTGGATCTTTTTTATATTTAACAGTTTCTTAGGAATTTTTACGTAGGTTTTTTTGTGGGGCTGAAAAAATAAGGCATAATAAAAAAAGAAAAGTCTATTGGTAAATATATATTTTTTGACAGGTCCTAGTTTACTTGCCATTTTTTAAATTACGGTAATAGCCCTACCATAGGAGCATGGGGATGGACAATGATCTGTTCTCCCCCTTTTCTTTAAATTGAAGCCAACCACCCAATGCCTACAGGGTGTGGAAAGTAACTAGTGACTGAGCACCAATAGCTGCCAAGTTGATTGTCTTTTCTTACACCTAACAGCCACAAGCTACTGGCTGTTTAGGAGATATGGCCCCAGTCAGAGCATGGCAAGTGGGAGGCATGGGGGAGATACAAAACTTCATTATACTAATGTGGGGGTCAAATTGACCCCAATAGGCTTGTTCAAATTTTTATTAACTTTTTTAATGCGGCAGCTGGTTAGCAATCACATGATTAACCCTTGTGACACTGAGGTGACCGGTCCAGCTAAATTTCGGTTTCACTACCAAACCAAGATACAACATTGCCGAATGTCGCAGGTCTTGAATAGAATTTTGGAAAGGTCTAGAGTACACTCAGGAGACTCAATAGCTTGCTGAGCAGTTTCATTTGTATATTTTCATGAATGAAACTACTTAAAACTCTCAAACTCTTGGAAAGTATTCTAAATGCTAACTCTGAAAGTAATAAGAGCTTTGGGTGAGATATCTCAGTCATAGCCTGGAAATTACAAGATGATTTGAAGCATAGGAGAGATATTTAAAGTGGAGCATATTTTCCGTTTGTTAATTAGTTAGCTTTAGAAGTTTAGTTCATTTGGTGAATCATTTTACTTTGTTGCGCAGTTGTACATTATTTCAGATATGTCAGATCATATGCAACAGGAATGGTAGAGAGTTCAGCACACGTCTTTGGAATTATCTCAATTCCCCAACGCCAGGATTTGTCAGAATGATCTCATAAATCATCACATCATTTATTTTGCTTGTAAACTGACTGGCTTTGAGTATATGAATCACAAATTAAGAGCACCTTACTTGCATCAAAATCAGATACTGAATATGTTTCATTATCTCATATGTATTTAGAGAATGCAAAATTAGACTATAATTTACATCCGCTTCTACACAGATGTTGTGGGGCAAACTGCACACTCTGCACAATATTTGGAATTGCTGTTTGCTTTCTATGTAGCTGCCTTTAGATTGTGTAATGATCACCATGTGTGGGTGATTCTTGAGAATTGATACGACACCTAATTTAGCTTTTTTTCCCTTTAGTTTATTTTTCCTGCAACGCTCATTTTCCACCACTCGAGGCATCATCGTATAAATTATCACATGAGGGACCGACAGACCATGTACATACAATGAATACAAGATGATAGATAACGCTCGCTCAGAGGTCCACTGATAAAGCTCTATCAAGAGATCGTGGATGTTATAAATATTATCAGGAAATGATGCCATCCCAGAAATGATGAAAAATAGGGGCTTTGTATCACGTATGTTACAGATTAGCTTTTCCTCCTCATCCACACCAAAGCTTTCCCATTACAATAAGGCTCAAATAAGGTTAAAGCATCTTGCTGAACTTGCCAGTTGAATATAGGACATAGGTGTCCGATAGCTCAGGAGGAGAATAAACAAGTCTTTGATAATACCATGGCATGTTTTATACAGCACAACACTATAACAACAATACTATATTCACCAAACAACTTTAGCTTAATGATCGATCAGCCTCCTGCAGTCTCACTACTCAATTATCTGCCATTTAGGAGTCAAATCACTTTGTTTATGCAGCCTTGGTCACACCTCCCTGTACGTGACTTACACAGCCTTCCTAAAAATTCCAGTAGATCTGATGTTTAAACTTTCTTGCACAGTCTGTTTAATTTAGAATTTCTTATGCTCTGTTAATATCCTGCTAAACAAACTAAAACTTAGCCTGCTAGTGCCTCTTGTTTATGGTTAAAGTTCAATTTAGAAGAACAGCAGATAAACACATCTAAAGTAAGTTAACATCTGATTGAAATCTTTTAACAAAAAAAATGTATTCTGGCTGGGGCTGCATAAACTGAAATAAAAGTGATTTAACTTATAAATCGGAGGGGATTTAGCAGTGAGGCTGCAGGGGCATGATGTATGCACTAAAACTGCACCACTAAGTTAATGTTATTTACCTTTAAAGGGGCATTCCAGAGCCCAAAATCACTTTAGCTTGCTGAAGTGCTTTCTGTGTGAAGAATATGTCCTTTTTATTCATTTTACAAAAAGAACAAATTTCAATAAAACTGGCCCTTTTAGAAATTAACAGATCCTGCCACAATTGCCCAGAGTATCTGCATAACATATTACAAAGACATCTAACTGAGCTGCATTGGGAGGTCTGTGATTGGACAGCCACAGAAAGACTGGATGGGGTTAGAAGGGGAGGGCTTACAAATTCTTGATGAAAAGTTAGATGACAGTGATTGCAAAGTGCAGGCCAGTGTTAATTTTTAGTCAGATTTTAGTCGACTAACATTTTGGGGATTTAGTCGACTAAAGCTAGACTAAAACTAAAACAATTCAGATGACTAAATACGACTAAAACTAAAATGGCTTTTTATTCAAAAGACTATGACTAAAACTAAATTGAAAGTCCATCTGGGAACACGAACACAGACAGTGGTGTTTGGTCGTCGAGTGTATGGAACTAAATCGGACACTCACGACGCGAACACCGCTGAGACATATTCCAATCGGTTCGATATTATTCATACGAACAAAGCGGCATTTGGTGGAAACATCTCTCGAACCACAGATACTCCGTGAACATATGTACGAATGGTTATTTGTATATCAATCTTTTGTATTTATTATTCCCGAGAGACCGACTGCACAGCCTGATTTCATAGAACTATTTTGGGCAGGCGCCTCGTGTGCGGTCGGTCTAAACTATACCCCAGTGGTGTTTCGGCTGCGTTCGTGGAATCTGAGCGCTTTCGGGATGGGCGCGCAGACCCAGGCTATCCGGGGATATAGTACTTGAAGGGATATTGCACTGTTAAATATGTATTTTGCTGTATTTTTTATTATGCTTGTCCTGGACCTGAGAGGTAATGTTATTATGTGTGTGCTTATGTTGCTGTCCCCTCTCAGGTCCAGTGGGAAATGCCCCTGGAATGTGTCACCAGAAATACCTTGCATGGGGACTTGCATAAAAAGCCAGTTGTGACTTCCATTAAAGCAGTTCCAGTTTTACCCTCAGCACAGAGCCTCGTCTCATGTCTGTAGGGAACAGCTATAAAAGCTATTCCACTACGTTTTAGGATTATGGCTTCCAGGATTATTGCAGCTTTACTCAGATTGGGGGAAAAGAACATCTCTGGCGGCGAAACCCCTCTTCCCATCGGGGTGTCCGCCACAGTAGTAAAATCTCCAGTAGATTTAGTCGACTAGAATCTACTGGAGATGTAGTCGACTATAATCTATTGGAGATTTAGTCAACTAAAATCTATTGGAGATTTAGTCTACAAAAACTAGACTAAAACAATTCAGATAAGTAAAATACGACGAAAACTAAAATGGACTTTTAGTCAAAAGACTATGACTAAAACTAAGTTGAAATTTGCCGCCAAAATTAACACTGACACTAGCATTATACCTAGGGCTGTAACTGTCCATTGCTGGACATTAGTGAACAGTGGGGTCAAGTGGGGTCATGTAGGTGGGGTAATTTAGGTAGAGACAGGTATAGGGTGGTTTTTACTGGATTTTCATGGCAAAAATCTGATAATCTGATTGGCTAGAATTCATAAAGCTTATGTTGCACTGCAGTTATATATAGGGCACCATTTTCAGTGGACTACAACTTTTCCCTCAGATTATCTGTCGTAGGCTTTAAGTCAAGGGGTAAGGTCGCCTCCAATTTTGCACACAGATAAAAGACCCATTGTGGTTCCTCGAAATATCAAGGGGTGATAGCCAAGGACCACAAATTAAAAATCCTCACTCCAAATTGTGCTGGAATAATTGTTTATTAAGCCAGTAGACTGACCCGGCAACATTTTGCGCTCTGAGAAGTTTTTGTTATCCGGTCACCCTCTCAGAGTTTTAAATATTGCCAAGTCGCCTTAAAGGATCACTGTAGGGTTAGGAACACAAACATGTATTCCTGTCCCTATAGTGTTACAACCACCATCTAGCCCACCATCATGCCTCTATAAATATAGCAAAATCTTACTGTATTCAAGCCTGAAACTGTAACTCTACATGCTGTGTGCCTCAGAAAAACAAGCAGTCTGCTGACATCATCAGAAGTGGTAGCCTGATCCAATCACAGTGCTTCTCCATAGGATTGGCTGAGACTGACAAAGAGGCAGATCAGGGGCAGAGCCAGCATGATTCAAACACAGCCCTGGCCAATCAGCATCTCCTCATAGAAATTAATTGAATCAATAAATCTCTATGAGGAAAGTTCAGTGTCTGCATGCAGGGGGAAGAGATGAATGTTTGGATGCATTCAGGGACGGACTGACAGTGGCCTGGGCCCCCGGGCAAAATTAGCACCTGGGCCCCCAGCAGACCGATATATATGCTGGTATAGGTGTACCGTATATTTGATTGTATGTACATGTAAAGTGAATGCATGTTTCTGTGTGTATATTCACTGTGAGCACTAGGGTAAGTGAATATATGTATGTCTTTATGTGTAGTGTCAGGATATGTGGATGATTAGTATATTTGAATACATGTTTTTGGTTTTGTGAATAGGGTAGTATTTTTTTGTGTGTGTTTGTGTAGCATGGCAGTATGTAAAAGGGGGTATTTGTGAAACCAAGTGTTAAATGTTACGAGCCACCTTAAAGGGACTCTCCAGTGCCAGGAAAACAATCCGTTTTCCTGGCACTGCAGGTCCCCTCTCCCTCCCACCTTCCATCCCCGGTTGCTGAAGGGGTGAAAACCCCTTCAGTGACTTACCAGAGGCAGCGAGATGTCCCACGTCGCTGCTTCTTCCTCCGCTCATGCTCCTCCCCTTCATCACGTCAGCCGTCGGGGGAGACCTAATACGCATGCGCGGCAATGCCGCGCAGGCGCATTAGACCTCTGCATAGGAAAGCATTGAAAATGCTTTTCAATGCTTTCCTATGGGAATTTTAGCGACGCTGGAGGTCCTCACACAGCGTGAGGACGTCCAGCGACACTATAGCACAGAAATCCTGTGCTATAGACCAGGAAGTGCCCTCTGGTGGCTGTCTAGTATACAGCCACTAGAGGAAGAGTTAACCCTGCAAGGTAATTATTGCAGTTTATAAAAACTGCAATGACTACACTTGCAGGGTTAAGGGTAGTGGGAGTTGGCACCCAGACCACTCCAATGGGCAGAAGTGGTCTGGGTGCCTGGAGTGTCCCTTTAAAGGAACACTATAGTGTCAGGAATACAAATGTGTATTCCCCCCCTTAAAAATGCGATTTACTCACCTGTTTCCCAGCACCGACCAAACTACTTGGCAGAGTTCATCAATTTAGATGATCTCAGCCAACCCAATGCTCTACCATAGGAAAGCACTAGAAGGCTATTGTGCACGCGCAGCAAAACGCTGTACCAATCACCATCATAGAGATGCATTGAATCAGTGCTTCTCTATGACAAGCGTTCAGCGTCGACATGCAGATCATGGAGATGCTGAATGTCAGTGCTGCACATTTTGCAATACTGACACAGGAAGCGCCTAGGTGTTCCTAGGAAGCAATGTAAACACTGCATTTTCTCTGAAAAGGCAGTCTTTACAGCAAAAACCCTGCAGTAGTATACTATCCTCCCCAGAACAACTACATTAAGCTATATAATAAACATTAAGCTGTTACTATACATTAAGCTGTATAATATAAATTAAGCTGTAGTTGTTCTGGTAACTATAGTGTCCCTTTATGTTTGTGCGTGCAAAGGGGTAGGGACTGCAGAGGGTGCCGAAAGGAAGGGGCTGTAAAGGGTGCGAGTGGAAGGGGCTGCAGGGGAGGGACTGTAGAGGATACGGGGGAATAGGGTGGATTAGAGGCTGTAGTAGGTGCAGAGGAGGGACAGACTGTAGTGGGTGCAAAGGGTAATAAGAGATGCAGTGGGAGCAGTTGGGTAGCCCACTAGCCACTACCAAAGCGAAACCCTACTATTGCGCACAGTGCAGGGGGTAGGAGCTGCAGTGGGAGCAGCAGGTAAAAGCTGCAGTGGGAGCAGGGAGGTAGGGGCTGCAGAGGGAGCAGGGAGATAGGAGCTGTAGGGGGTAGGGGCTGTAGGGGGTGTGGGCTGCAGTGGGAGCAGGGGGGTTGGGGCTGCAGTGGGAGCAGGGGGGTTGGGGCTGCAGGGGGTATGTGGAATGCAGAGGGGTGGCAGGATTGCAGGGGGAGCAGAGGTTGGGGCTGCAGTGGGAGCAGGGGGTTGGGGCGTTTCCCAGTGGGAGCAGGGGTTGGGGCTGCAGGGGGTATGGAATGCAGAGAGGGAGCAGGGGGCATGGGATGCAGGGAAAGGGGCAGGGGTTGGGGCTGGGAGCAGGGGGTTGGGGCTGCAAGTGGGAGCAGGGGGTTGAGACTTCTTGGGGTATGGGAGGCAGAGGGAGCAGGGGGTATGGGATGCAGAGGAGCAGGGGGGTACATGGGGATGCAGAGGGAGCAGGGGGTGGGGATGCACTGGGAGCAGAGGTTAGAGGAGGATGCACTGGGAGCAGGGGGGTAGAGGATGCACTGGGAGCAGGGGGTAGGAGCTGCAGTGGGAGCAGCAGGTAAAAGCTGCAGTGGGAGCAGAGGGGTACGGGATGCAGTGGGAGCAGGGAGGTAGGGGATGCAGTGGGAGCAGGGAGGTAGGGGATGCACTGGGAGCAGGGGGGTAGGGGATGCACTGGGAGCAGGGGGGTAGGGGATGCACTGGGAGGGGGTGGGGATGCACTACTAGGGCAAGAGGCTAGAGGATGCACTGGGAGCAGGGGCTGAGGATACACTGGGAGCAGGGTTGGGGATGCAGGAGCAGGGGCTGAGGGATGCACTAGGGCAGGGGGTGCACAGAATTAGGAGCAGGGGAGTAGAGGATGCAATGGAGGATAGGGGATGGGGTGGAAGCAGGGGGGTAGGGGATGCACTGGGAGGCCGAGGCGTGGGGGGTGCAGGCTGAGAGGGATGCAGTGGGGGCAGAGGATGCAGTGGGAGGGGGTAGGGGATGCAGTGGGAGGGGATGCACTGGGAGCAGGGGGGGTAGGGGATGCAGTGGGAGGGGGCTAGGGGATGCAGTGGGAGCAAGTGGGGGTAGGGGATGCAGTGGGAGCAGGGAGGTAGGGGATGCACTGGGAGTAAGGGGGGTATGGGCTCTGATGGGGCAGTAGTGGGGGAAATTATATAATAACACATTTTAATTTAAAAAAAATAAAGCCCCCCTCCCAAACCTTACCTCTCTGGTGGTCCTCTTCTGAAGGAGGGCACACAATGCTGACATGCTGCCTGTTAGTCTGCTCAGGGCAGCTCCTCACTCTGCACTGTGACTGCTGATGTCACTTCCTGCAGAACAAGCTGCACGGAGCTGCCCTGAGCAGTTACAGGCAGCTCAGTGAGGCTGTGTTCAGTGAGACAGGCACACTGAGGGCAGCCTAGTGGGGTCTTTGGAAGGCCCCTTAGCTGTCCCTCAGTGTGCCCTGCAAGGGGGATTATATTTTTAGCAGCAGGGGCCCGCGGAAGGCTGTGCGGGCCCCTTACTGAGTGCAGGCTGGCTGGGGAGATTGTTTTACTCCCCAGCTCAGCCATTACTGCACTGCAGCAGGGGCGGGCCCCCCAGAGCCTCGGGCCCTCGGTCCATGACCGATTTGCCCGAGTGCTCAGTCCGCCCCTGGATGCATTTTAGGCAGCCATGACCCAGGAAGGATCTCTAACAGCCATCTGAGGAGTGGCCAGTGAAGTTATCACTAGGCTGTAACGTAAACACTGCATTTTCTCTGAAAAGACAGTGTTTACAGCAAAAAGCCTGAGGGTAATGATTTGACTCACCAGAACAAATTCAATAAGCTGTAGTTGTTCTGGTGACTATAGTGTCCCTTTAATGAAGGACACTATACTCCACTTCCATTTTTCCATTGTTTTCTTTTCTCTTTTCTTTCTTTTTTCTCTTTTTTTGCAATTTGGGAACATAGACTGCTTGTAGACCTGCAAAGGTTTAAGTTGTTTATTTGTATATTATTATGAGTTCCATTTCCAGCGAAGCACAATACTAATGCTTTTTCATTTCATAACATGCTTAATAAATACTAATATGAATAAATCTGCATAGCATCTTCAAAATGAACTAATTACTGGGTTGTCGGAAACACTGCTTACTATACACCCTACGAACCATGTGCCTTGCATTCTAAGTCCTCCAAGATGATAGACACCTCCCTGATACTCTATACAGGTAGCTGATTATTATTCCTTTGGTTTCAACAAGAACATGTGAAGGAACCAAGCGGTTACCAACACTGTGTCTACAAACAACAGACTGACATTTACTATTTGGTGGGTACCTAGAGGGACGACCCATTTACAGAGATATCAAATATAATTAAATTCTAACAGAAGCTGAGGGACTTGTGTGACAGTGCCTTGCAACTTATTATGATGCCAAATACATCGGGGACACCATCCTTTACAACACGAACCTCAGCACAGGCCTCCACTAAAATGGTGACATGGCTTCTGTGGATACTTTCGTGAACATCCCCCCAACCCCAAGATCTAACATGGCTAGCAAGATTCCTTTAAAATGTATTTAACTGAATTTCCCTATCGGTCCTAAAATGAAAATTATAGAGATATTGTAGCTTTTGTTCAGTTGTAATTGGTGCTAACTATTAATATGCAAATATTATGGTCCGTTAAGTTACAGCAAACCTATATGTTTTATGCTATAGTGGTCAAATCTGTGGATAGAATGGATTACTGTATTAATTACCACCTCTAATATGGAACAATATTCCTAAAAGTGTTGTTATAGATTGCAAGCTCGTTTCAGCAGGGCCCTCATTAATATATTGATCCTGTAGCATTTTGTAATTGTCTCATTAATTGTTAAATTTCCCCTTTATTAATATTGTAAAGCGCTGCGTAATAATTTGGTACTATATAAATACCGATAATAATAGCAATTAGAGAAATGAAAAAAAAAAAAAAAGTGTACCATGTTACAGTAGACTCACACATACTCACAGGTTGTGCATCATGAACAATACAGAATCATGTGCCTTATTGCCTAGATAACCCCTCTTTACCCTGCACAGCTACAAGGGCGATGAGAAATCTGATTTATTCAATGTATATCTAAGCCCTTAACTGAATTCTAAACGTTTCCATCCCCATTCTGATACATGTACACGAAGGGGCACATTCAGAGAGAACTGCTAGCCCTTAACAAAGAAACGTCCTTTTTTTTTTTTTTTTTCAAGCATAGTTTTGCTGTTGGCCATTTTGGATTTCCTATGCAGCCAAACACCCTTTTACACTGCCCCTAGTGGTTACCTTATTCCATTACATCATGCTTTGATACATTGAATGATGTTATTGGGAAGGCATAGATCAATTTTTAATTATCCTATCTTATAACACTAGCAAGTCTGATCACTAAACTCTAAATGCCATCAGTGTTAATTCCATTAAACAATGTCTGGGTATCCTAATGATAGTTCTATAAGGTTCATATTGACCTCATTGACTGATATTCTAGATGGATGACGCTACTAGTAATTGCAAAATGGAAACATTGCAGTTTTATAGAAATGAAAATGTTTTCATGTACAGGGGCAGCATATATGTCCCAAATTCACAGTATTAAGTAGAGGTGATTATGGTACTTTGGCAGTCTCTTGAGTTAAGGGGACAGTATAACCACCAAAACAAGTTTAGCTTAATGAAGCAGTTTTTGTGTATAGATCATGCCCTACACAGTCTCACTGCTCAGTTCTCTGCCATTTAGATATGTAATCAGTTTGTTTCTGTTTATGCATCCCTTGCCACGCCTCCCCTGGCTGTGACTCACACAGCCTGCATTAAAAAAAAAATAATTAGTTTAATTTCTATTCAGATGTTAACTTGCTTTAGAAGTTTTTTCTCTCTCGTTATCTCCTTCTCTGTAAATTAAACTTTAGTTACACACAGGAGGCTAAATGGCTATTAACAGAGAATGAGATAAGAAATTCTAAATTAAACAGAATTTGCAAAAAAGGACGTTTAAACATTAGGCTGTGCATACTACATGCAGTGAAGGGATATAACTCCTAAATGGCAAAAAATTGACCAGTGAGACTGCAGGGGCATGATAAATGCACCGTTAAGCTAAAGTTGTTTTGATTATTATAGTGTCCCTTTAAGATGTGTTGTGTCAATCCTCACAGATTACCGTCACGGTGCTCATTACCTGATCTGTAGGCAGATACATAGAAACCAGCCAGTAACGTAAAGTTTGCCCACATCATCTTCACTGAGGCTGATGTAAATTGCAGTGCATTTTGCATACAGTAAAGATATACATGATAATGGAGCACATTTGATATATTAACACATTTTTATTCAAGGAGGGTGTTCTTAATTTGCCATTTAATATAGTCACATAAAAACCTAAAGTTAGCTTATATAATCAGTACAGGACATGGAGGCTTTTCTGATTACGTAAATTATCTCTGGATGTTGGGAAGAGCTGGTTCTTACAGATGTGTATTCCAAAACCCCCCTTTTAAGGTTAACATTGATATTATCCTACGAATAAATAAGGGACACTCCAGATCCCTAAAGCACTTACGCTTGTTGAAAAGCTTCATGTGTGAAAAGTGTGTGCTATTTTTATTTAATTTTTCAAAAATTGCACATTTCCATAGAAATTGACATGGTTATAAATCAACCTGATTACACCCCCATGGCTTTCAAGCAGAGAACAGGTCATTTTACTTCCTGGTTTGGTTAGCTCGGTAGAGGGAAACTAAAGAGGCAACAATAGCCCAGAGCACCTGCAACAAATTCTCATTGAGCTGCATTGGAAAGCCTGTGATTGGACAGCCACAGAAATTCTGGGTGAGGTTAGAAGGGGAGGGCTTGCGAAGGCTGCAGGTAAGAGATCTGCAGCTTTTACAAGCGGTTCCTAGATATATATATATATATCCCCAATGAAAAAATGCATAAGTAAATGCATGCATATTTTCATAGTGGGAGTATCAACTAAACAGTGATTTTAATTAATCTTGTATTTGGGCAGTGGAGTGTCCCTTTAACTCCTTAACTACAACATGATAGGCCAGGATATCATATATTACAGGGCTTTAATGGCTTATTGCCCACTCTCATGTAATTTAATTTTAGTGTCAGCGGATATTTATAATGGCACCAGGGAGATCCAGAAATCAGAAAATACCTCAAATCTTAATTTTCAGCTGGATACAAATGTATTGGTCCATGCTTACCTGTTGGATGTGGCAAGCACTCTGAGTGTTCTTGAGTTCTTATTGTAGCTTGACAAGTCCTCTGATTTGAGGCATATACCTGGCCATAACCTTAATGATGCAGCCATATACTCGGCTGTAAACTCAGAACTCCTAAACCCACGGATTACAAGGCATTTCACAACCTAAGAAATCTAGGTGGAACACTTGTCTTCATTAACATCCCTCAGGCACCACACCGTCCTTTAGCCCTTTTTTTTAAGAAACTGCAATGTTTACATTGCAAGTTTAAGCCACTTCTAGAGGAGCCTCCCCTGCCCTGGCCGAGTAAAACTCAACAACATCAAATGGAAGCACACAGGAAAATATTGAATACAATGTTTTCGTATGGGAAAGCTTGGATGCTCGCGTGGAGTTTGCTGCGCATGTGTATCAACTTCCCAATGCTCGACAGCGAGGATCATTGTATCGGATTGGTTTAACACTGGATAAGGATCCCTGGTGGCTTACAGTTCAATCCAGCCCCTCTTTGCTCCTCAGGCTCATTCATGTGTATTTGCATGAGCAGCCATGGGCAGCGGATATTGGCTTAGAGCATCAGCCGACCACTCTCATCCTATCACAGCCACCTATAGCTGGTATCGTATGGCTAAAGTGGAGTGTAATCTCTGCTTTAGCTATACCTCCAGTGTGGTGTGGACATATATATGTCCTGATCAAAGTTCACATAGATGAACTGAAACGTCGAGCATTGTTTTTTTCGATTTATGTATGAATAAAGAAAATACATTTTTTAAAGACCTTGAGTGCTAGCATACATTTGGGCTATATATATATATATATATATATATATATATATATACACGATACCAGTAGAGAGCATTCAGGAGTCTTTCAAGGTAAATTTCATCTGTTGCTTTATTGAGCAATTACAAATTCACACAACGTTCCAGTCGACGTTTCAGTCTGTAAAATACTAAAGTATTTTACAGACTGAAACGTCGACTGGAACGTTGTGTGAATTTGTAATTGCTCAATAAAGCAACAGATGAAATTTACCTTGAAAGACTCCTGAGTGCTCTCTACTGGTATTGTATACAATTTGGTTGGAGACAGCACCGGAGCATTAAAAGACCGGAAGGATTGAGTGCTGGGACCTGGGACGTATATATATATATATATATAAAGGTTGAGCCTGTAGGCAGAGACGGCAGTTGTGGGTAGGATTAACTGTCCTATAAATACACAGACCTTCCCTGCCTCTAGGCCGATACTTCCTGGTTCAGCCTACCCACCGCTTCCTTTATCAAGCCATTTAATTTTGATGGGCCCTCTTTTTACAGGCTGTGACGGTAGCCACCATCACCTGGGGTTTCACATGAATATTCTATGTAGGAGCCTGGACTATTGCTATGGGGGAAGAGCTCCCGAGAGACCCCAGCCAAGCGGCTAAGAAGCGGACTGGGCAGAGGTACTCGATTGGATTACAGGAGCTCCGTCACACAGGCCTACAAGTCTACTATAACACGGCTTATTGATCCAGACCACAAATATATATATATATATATATTACTGTAAATGTATATATTTTATTTTTAATGGAAGATTCCCATTACAATAAACATTTTATACTGCATTGTAAAAATAATTGGCATTTACTAAACAACTAAAAAAATCTAGATTTTTTGTGGCAGTAAAATTCTTAAGAATCGGGTAAATGCCTTAATATCTTGACTTTCTGGAAGGTTGTTGGCCTTGTAGGGTTAATTTTGTATTTAACTGCTTCAACGAGTGTGGCAGTTGTAATACACTGAAAAACAATATAGTGCAAAAACCTAAAAATAATGAAGGATCGTAATAGGCTAGTTTACATGCACACACATGTCAATTTCATCTTACCTTGTACGAAAAACTCCAGTCATAGTCAGAGAGAGAACCAGGTTGCAATGTAGAAAGAAACAACTACTTCACAATTCACCATTAGGTGGCAATCTCACTTAAAAACAAGGCCATTTCCCTTATGAACAGTTTATCCCAATCCTCAACTCACATGACTAAAATCTAGATTCAGTCTAAAACATTTTTCAGACCTATAACAATACTCAAGTCTATATTACAGATATTACAGACAAACAGCCAGAAATCAAAAGGATTTTATTGGTGTGTTTCTTTCACTCCACAAGTTGCGATATTCATTTTAATTTTTTTCATTGTCTTTTTTTTTTTTTTGTAGAATTTTCTTCGTACAGATATCAGTTCAGTCTTTTGTACGATAGTTTTTTTTTTTGTAATTTTATTTTTGTTCGCTCGTTGAATGGCGTTCGACCCATTTCTGGTTTTGGCATATGAAAAAGAAAACAAAGAGGAGGAGAGAGAGAGAGGAGGGGAGGGGGGCGGAGAGGTATTTAACCCTTTGCCCACATCAGCATCTGGGGCTATGTTTGGCCAACCTTAGTAAAATCACTAGCAGAACACTTAATAGCAACAAAAAAAAATAAAAAATCACAATGACATACATATATACAAAATCTCAATTTGTGCAATTACTTATTTACTCAGGACGTTGATAGGGCCGTCATCGCCTCTCTCTGATGATGGGACCATTGAGTGCCAGATGAGTGCAAAGCTTTGGCACACAAAGGAGTAATCGCAGGGTTGTCCATCTTTGGTTTTTCTACATTTCCTACTAGCTGGTAGATAATCACAGGTGTCATAGTCCAACCACAGATTAGACAACCCTGCTTTAGAGCGTGATTCATTTCTGGGGTAGGGATATGTGTATAGAGTGAGATTTTATGCTGCTTTGCAGTGAAACCCTTTGTACATCTCATATCGAAAGAAGTCCTTTAAATTCAAATGGTCTGTGATATACACCCCAAAATATAATTGAAAACTAGAGAACTCTAAATGTATCCTTCCTCGTAAAAAATACTTTACTATTATTATCTGTATTTGATGGAATTATTGTACTTACGTAAGTAATAAAATGGAAAAAAAAATAATAATGAAAAATACATTTTGTAGTGTGTTCCTTGGGGGAGATACACAGCTTGTGGATTTCATTGGTCTGGAAAAAACGAACCAGTAATTTTTTTATTAGTGGTGTGATGACTGACCTCACCTTGGCATATAGTGAACAGAACTCAAAAGGCAGAGCCCAGCAACACCTAAATACAACATTTCACATCTGAAAGTGTCGGTGTTCTATTAAAATGAGTAAAAATACATAGAAGGATATGTATAAAAATGTCTCTTAAAAAAAGTAATGAAATTGGAAAACACATATGAATATTTACAGGTACAAATAAAGCGCTATTGTGACATCAGCATCAAAATGGAGCGAGACATGCTCTATCCTATAGAGGCATACTGATGGCTATTATGACTATGCAGTAACTAAATATTCAGTAATAGCAATTCTGCTTGTATCGTGCCTTTAAGTATGTAAAATGATATTCCTTTTTTTAAAACTTTTTAATGTCTTGAACTAGCTGTGCCATTTTGCAGGTTTCCTTATCAATTAATCATTCTTGTCCCTCTATTTCTTGTTTTTAAATTTTAAATACACCGTCGTTTTTTTAGTTATACACGAAATAAAATCGGGACTACATTTTCTCTTGCGAAGCGCAATCTTTAGCAATTGGCGGAGTTTAAGCAAAGTTTCATTTCAGTTGCTAAGCAAATTTATCCATAACCCATCGGTCAAGAATCCCACCTGAGGTCAAACTGCAGACATCATGGACAGAGGAAAACAAAATGCAGGAGGCCAGGTATATGGTCTGGTGCAAGCAAGAAAACATAATAATTATGTATCCCCCAATCTATTTTTGTACATACATACTGCACTATGATTTTTTTTTTTTTTATGTCACATTGATTTTTAAACTACAGGAGACAATCATAATAATTGTGTGTGCCTTTTCACCTTTTTTTAATATGGTCTTGTATGATAAGGCAAGTGCCAAATAGGGGAGTCAAATCATTAGGGGCAAGGGGCATAAGTAAATAAAAATAAAATACAAATGGCGGAGTCGCTTTAAATAGACTTTTTCCATGTCTAAAAAAAGTATATTAAAACAAATAAATCTAAAATATGATATAATACCTGCAGAGATATTCAGCTAATCTCGCAGGATCCTCCAATGACCTCAATGCTAAAAAACATGTGAGAATAAAATAAAAAACCTCAATTGTGCCTCTTATTTGTTCACATGTTTTTGCTCACATATGCAAACACTGTTCAGACACCCTGTATTGAAAACATCCACATGCATTGGTTTATACATCTCCCTCTATGTATTTTTGAACATAGAACATTCTTTCACATTTACAATCACAAACAAAGTAACACACCTTGATGTGATTAGCAAGGCCTATGCTGTCAAAGGCCGTATATCGGGTAATGATTTGAAAAAATCCCTAGGGTGGTGGAATATCCCTCCATCTAAATCATTGCTGTTAAGCAGTACTCAGGGAGTCCTTGGGAGCAGATTTTTTGTTTTTTCACACTATTTATCATGGAATTTGTAAACCAATGCGAGAACAACAAGGGTTGTACATAAAGATAAATTTCAGGGCAAAGTGTTCAATATGGAGTCACCTGCATGAACATTCTAGTGGGTTTTAAGGTGTATATTCCACCGTATGGACTTCATAAATAGAACTTTATAGAAGATATGCATAGAGAGCAATTCTGCAATGGAGAATTCAAAGGACCGGTTTATTGGTTTCCATGATGAACTTTGCCCACAATTTACTCTTTATAAGTGACTACTATTTTTTTGTTAGCTTATGCTTACTTGCTTTCTAAATTACATTTTTTAGTTTTGCAAAATGTTTGTGATCCATCCTACTGATTCACAAACAATCACCAGCTCAGTCATGTATAGTGTGCTGCCTGCAACAGCTGTGGTCCTTGAAGTGACTTGTTTGACGTGGTACATACACTGCAACTGTGGACTATGTACTTTGGTTTTTGCATTAAGTTTACTACGAGAAAGTCCATCTGTAGAACATCATCACTTCAGAAGTCACTAATTTCCTACAATGTCACATGAAACTCACTGATAGCTCCTGTTCAAAAGTAGTCAACAATTAGGGACATATTGCTCAACACAATGCATGTTTGAGGAGCAATTATGTTTTTAACTTATGATAACACAGATAATGTTAATAAAGTCTGTTAAAGGTGTCGATGCTAAATTTGTTCATAAAGTTGTTTTGTTGTTGTCACTGTTTGTTCCACCTTCGCAGATCATGGGTGAATCTTATGACCTATGCCTACATGGATGTGAGAGCCAACAACACATCTACTAACATTCAGTGAAAAGATATGATATTGAGGAAATAACATAGACCTAGTAATTAGTGAAAATCTAGAAGATGGCAGCCTAAAACCAATTAATTATTTTCAGCCTGCGATCCTATATTTAAACTCTCCAATATGTGTTATGTCCTTTTAAAATATATATACATATATATATATATATATTATCTTTATATTTATTTAGAGTTGTATATAACTTTCAACAGTTTTAACATAAAGAAAATATATTAAATAGCTTTGGGCTTTAACTTGTGCAGCCAAAACAAATATGTGAGCAAATACTTAGCAGTAAGTATAGTGTTGTTAATGTTACATCTAGGGGCTTATGCACTAAACAATGAATTAATAGCCAAGTAGCAAAACCTTTCCAACTCAGTCGATATAGATAACTTTTTGTGACCTACGTTTTGCAACTTGGTTCTTTACTATTCATAACTCACTATTTAGTATCTTTAGTGAATACACCCTTAGTTACTGTGATAGGCAACTGGTTGTCTACAAGCCTATCTAAGATACAACTATAATGGGAGTTGTGATCCACAGCTGTTGGAGAGGCAGACAGAGTTTAAATCTGTAGATAGCTGCAGAATGAGGCACAAGAGGATCAACTAAAGTGATACCTTTGATATGACCCTGAAATTAGTACTGTATTGCACTGATCCCTCTAACGCATGGCCTCAGGTTAGCAGCAGAGAGCTGGGTAAATAAACCCTTCTGGGTTAACTGTGGTCAAGGCAAGGTGCCATGGGTGGCTATATTTTACCAAAACTAAATCAAAGAAAGTGATATATCCTTGTGCTTAAAGGCTTACAACTGTTTGTTAAAAATAAATAACAATAATCTGTGTCTGCCTCAGTTAAAACCACATATGGTGTTTTTTTTAGTTTTTTTTGTGAGATTTACCCAATTATTTATATCTCAATTTTAATCATGGCCTCTAACGGCCTTTATTCAGGAAAAAAAAAAATAAGTGCTAGGTCCTTCAACATGCAAAATAAATTAAGACAGACAAACATAGATACAGGGGAAATCAAAGTTATAAACATGGGGTAAGGGTTGATTCTTTGGGAAACAGAATATGGCAGGACGGCCATTTTGAACTCATTGCAGAAGGCAAATCTATATAAATAAAATAAACAAGTGCCCCACTACTGGTCAAATCTGCACCTTGGATAATTGGGGAGGTTGTCGGTATCTCCCCTCTTCTCTCCCTTCCCGCCTTAGAAGTTCGATATTTACAGCAGTCGGAAAAGACACTCGCTTCCCCCTTATTTAAAGTTCTCTTGTTCCTCCCTGGATGAGAGGAGGGAAAGGGGGCATTTTGTGCTTAAATAAAGAATATGCAGGGCAGTTGTAGTCCGGATTTGTAATCCAACCATCATTGTTTTAAATCTATAACCCATTACCCTAGTAATGGAAAAATGGTGGTCAGGCATTTGGTTCTTCTACCCACATTGAAACATAATCCATACTATCCATAACGAAAAAATAAGTATTTTCATAAGGAGGGAAGGGGTTTGGGTGGGGATAAAAGGTGGTGGGGGAACTCTGTATATTAAAAAAAATGCAAGGAAAAAGTTCAGTATTGAATAAAGGGTATCTCCCTGTTTTGGATAAGAAGCCCTAAAACACTACCTCGCATTCTTTTTTTTCAATTGCAATTATTTTTCCTTTTGAAAAAAGGTACATGTAATTGGATATCTCTTATAAGTGCACACATGTATTTCCAAATTGTAGACAGAATAATCATTGTTTTTCTAGCTATGCGGTATCTTGCAGCTCCGTTGGTTATTTGGCACCACTTATTGCATTCTAAAGCTTTCTTCTTGCTTTTAGAATCCTTTAACTTGGAGTGTTTGCCATTATTTTTCTGGTATCCCTATCTTCCCTTGGCAAAATAATCATCCTGTTTCATGGCCTACCTTCTCTTATGTCTCTTCTTATTCTGTATTCTGATTGGCTGGACAATACTGTATGTTTCAGCACCAAACTCAAGGTTTGTTTCTGTAGAAATTCACAGGGGCATATTTTTGGCACCGATAGCCCCTACTTGTTTCTTCACTCCCCCCACAACTTATCCCCTTCCCAAACCTACAGGGGCAAAAAAGAGGAAATCCAAGACGTCATGGTTCATATACTACTTGTGTTTCCAAATCAACATTCTATAGGTAAAGACAGCATCTTGCTCTCACTCTTACACCCAAACAAAGTAGCCCCTAAATATATGCCCCCTTCCCTCCGTCTGACCTTGCTATTTTTCTTCTGTAATGGAGACAGGACAGAATTTTATAAGGAGTTAATGGGGTTGGTGTCATGTGTGGTTGAGTAAGTTCAGAGGCTGGTGATGAGCTGCATCTGCCCGTCTCCCTCGGGCACTGCCCCCTCTAGACCCAGAAACCCCTGGGGCATCTGGTAGAAGGCCTGTAATTGCCCCCGGGGCACAGACCCCAGTCGGCTGGGGAAGTACATGGCATCTGCTCCCGTAGGTGGGGGCATACCCTGGTGGCACGGCAACATCTCCCCAGCTGATGGTAGGCCCGTTTCAGGGCTGCTGTCTGGATATGGAGAGTCTCTGAGGTTGGTCATGCTTGTATAGAGAGAGTCGCGATTTGGAGAGTCACGTGGGGCTGCTTCTGCCTCAGACTCCTCCAGATCACTCTGGTAGAGGATGGACTGCGCTCTTTGCAGGAGGAGAGGTTCCTCAAGAGCCTTGTACATGCGTTCCATCTCCAATGTAGGCACCTCTCCTCCTTCTGCCACGGCGCCTGTGGTTACCTCTTCGTCTGCTGATTCTGTTGGTCCCACGTGTGATTTCCCCCGCAGATTGCTGTGTACCAACTCTGAAATTATCATCTTTTCAAAGGCTGCTGCATCACTCAGATTTCGTCGTCCTCCTCCAGTGCCGTCTGTCAGCTTAGAAGGATCAGGGGGAAAGTCTCCAGCACGGAGGGAGTAACTGTTATTAAAATTACCATTCAGAGGGAGAGGAGGCAGAGGATCCTTGCCACAAGGGTCTCGACTTAAAGTATGCTCTGTAAGCAATTTTAGAAAGAGGTGGTTAGCAGATGATATGCTATGAGATGAAATAACCACACAATAACTATTCCTTTCTAGCAGATGATACAAAGGTATGTATACTACTTAGCTGTAGAAGCTTAGTGTATTACACATTCTGGGTAGATAAATAATGGATTAAATGAGTCATGGTTGTAGGTGCGTTTAACTATGCAGTGCAAGGCCCTGGTGTCCAACCCATAGCCCAGTGTTTGTCAGTACTCCAATACCCACTTACTACATTCCTTGCAACACAATTTACAACGCCAATTAGTGGCATCATCAGGTCACAGGCATAAGTGTCAAGTCTGTTTACAGTTCTTTTCATCATTGATACTGTTTTTTTTTTACTTTGAATAGATTGTTGAGATTTCCTTTTTAAGTGTTAATCCCCTTTTCAGTGTTTATGTTTACTTGCTGTTGGTGTCATCAGTGGCATTCAACTTTTTTTTGTGTTTTACTATTAACCTTGCTGGTTGCTTTGACTGTCTTGAGATGAATCCATGAATAGGACTAAACAGTGACTGTATCCATTGCATATCTCTGCATAAATACTGTGTTTGTGTGTTGTATATTTCCTTATATTCTCAAGACATCATAATAAACCACAAGACCAAGGTTAAGTAGTTTATAAAAATCTCAAGAACCCCCAAATTACATTATTTTCCCCGAATACACGTTATTATGTATTTTTTATACTTCGTACAATTTTAAGGCTAGTTAGTGTGTTAGCTTTAATGTTAACATTAGGGTTGAAGTTAGAATTAGAGTTGATAGGGTTAGTGTTAGGGTATGGGTTAAAGGGAGTGTGCGTGTGTGTATAACATGACATGAAGTTTTATGGTAAGGCATTACTATAAATTAGATTTTTTTTCTTATCTACAGTTGCAAGAAAAAGTATGTGAACCCTTTGGAATTATATGAATTTCTGCACAAATTGGTCATAAAATGTGATCTGACAATCACAGTCTGCTTAAACTAATAACACACAAAGAATGAAATGTTGCCATGTTTTTATTGAACACACCATGTAAACATTCACAGTGCAGGTGGAAAAAGTATGTGAACCCCTAGACTAATGACATCTCCAAGAGCTAATTGGAGTGAGATGTCAGCCAACTGGAGTCCAATCAATGAGATGAGATTGGAGGTGTTGGTTACAGCTGCCCTGCCCTATAAAAACACACACCAGTTCTGGGTTTGCTTTTCACAAGAAGCATTGCCTGATGTGAATGATGCCTCGCACAAAAGAGCTCTCAGAAGACCTACGATTAAGAATTGTTGACTTGCATAAAGCTGTAAAGGGTTATAAAAGTATCTCCAAAAGCCTTGCTGTTCATCAGTCCACAGTAAGACAAATTGTCTATAAACGGAGAAAGTTCAGCACTGCTGCTACTCTCCCTACGAGTGGCCGTCTTGTAAAGATGACTGCAAGAGCACAGCGCAGACTGCTCAATGAGGTGAAGAAGAATCCTACAGTGTCAGCTAAAGACTTACAAAGGTCACTGGCAAATGCTAATATCCCTGTTAGTGAATCTACACTACGTAAAACACTAAACAAGAATGGATTTCATGGGAGGATACCACAGAGGAAGCCACTGCTGTCCAAACAAAACATTGCTGCACGTTTACAGTTTGCACAAGAGCACCTGGATGTTCCACAGCAGTACTGGCAAAATATTCTGTGGACAGATGAAACCAAAGATGAGTTGTTTGGAAGAAACACACAACACTATGTGTGGCGAAATAAAGGCACAGCACACCAACATCAAAACAAAAATCCCAACTGTGAAGTATAGTGGTGGGGGCATCATGGTTTAGGGCTGCTTTGCTGCGTCAGGGCCTGGACGGAATGCTATTGTCGAAGGAAAAATGAAGGAGAACTTAAGGCCATCTGTCTACCAGCTGAAACTCAACAGAAGATGGATGTTGCAACAAGACAATGACGCAAAGCATAGAAATAAATCAACAACAGAATGGCTTAAACAGAAGAAAATACGCCTTCTGAAGTGGCCGAGTCAGAGTCCTGACCTCAACCCGATTGAGATGCTGTGAGATGTGATTCACACCAGACATCCCAAGAATATTGCTGAACTGAAACAGTTCTGTAAAGAGGAATGGTCAAGAATTACTCCTGACCGTTGTGCACGTCTGATCTGCAACTACAGGAAACGCTTGGTTGAAGTTATTGCTGCCAAAGGAGGTTCAACCAGTTATTAAATCCAAGGGTTCACATACCTTTTCCACCTGCACTGTGAATGTTTACATGGTGTGTTCAATAAAAACATGGCAACATTTCATTCTTTGTGTGTTATTAGTTTAAGCAGACTGTGATTGTCTATTGTTGTAACTTAGATGATGATCAGATCACATTTTATGACAAATTTGTGCAGAAATCCATATCATTCCAAAGGGTTCACATACTTTTTCTTGCAACTGTATGTAAATAAAATGTGTTGATAACTCAGCTGTCTCTTTAAGTTACTAAAATATACTTACTAGGATCTCTGAAACTCCCTGATTTGAGCAGCAGCAAGGCAGAGAGGGAGGAAAACAGAGAGATATTTGTGATCAAGTTGGCAGGAGGGTATGGACAGGCATGATCAGGACACAGTGAATGGGAGGAGAAGACATGAAAGGGAAAAGGGATGAAGAGATAAAGAACGAGAGAAAGAGAAGAAGACATGCATTGAGCAATTCCATCTATCCAGTCTAGCAAGAAATTGTTACCTAGACTGACTCAAAGTATTTGATAATACTGAATACTGAAATGCATATGACGGAGGAGTGAGGACCATTTGTGGTAAATGATGAAGCAAGTATATGTGTTTATGCATGGATGCTATTTGGATTCTATATGGATGCTGTAAATGAGATACATAAAATATATTTTTACACACAAATACACACTCATAAATCAAAGTAACAGGGCTATTCAATAAACTCCAAATGGCTAAGTTTCAAAGGGGACAAAACAATCTGACTCCATACAAGGGAATTCGAACTTTAAAATCTGAACATTGATTACGCTATTTGTCCAGATTTTGCAATTCAGGCACTGATTGGGCCTCAATTTGTTCCGGATTTCAACTGGGCAAAACTAATTAAATCTAGGCCTAGATTTAGAACAAAATCCCAACTATTTGCCCTCTGCAAGCGCTAGAAGCCAGACAACAAACAATTAGATAACCCTCGGCAGTATGAGGGTTAAATTACGTGGCAGCTGGCAAGTTAGCCACCACATTAAAAAAGTAAAAAAAAATTTTTTAAGAAATAAAAAAAGCCTGTGGGGGTCAATAAGGGTCGCCTGTTACTACAAGTAAGGTGTAGATAATTAAAACTGCAATATCAGTTATAGCGCTCTGATTGGTTAACTTGTAAGCAAGTCTCACTTCTCTCAAGACTTAATTAATTTTGGCTAAATTATGAAATTATGTTAATGTGTGAGATTTGTGACCCCCAACCATCTAAGGTGATTAAGTTGGGGTAGCCATGCCACTAACTGGGGGGGTGGACAACAGCATGTCCACCCCATTGTATAATTATTTAGAGCCCCCCCAGCACCCATGGCTGGAGGAAGAAGAGAGGACATTAGGTCCCCCAAATATTATAATTATTGCTCCATTTGCTGCCAATGGGGGAAGGACAAGGGGAGGAAACTAGGATCTCCATCATGAATATTATAACCAAGGTCTCCACCCACTGCCAATGCGACCAGCTCCCACATAATTAACCCTTGTGCCACTGATGGTTTTTAACAATTTACCCACTGACTGCTAGCGCTCTCAGTGGGAAAATTGTAATTTAAATGATCAATAAACTTGCAAAAATGTAAGGGAGTACCGGATGCACTCCGTATCCGAATTTGATTAAAGCTGGTGCATTGAGAAGAATCTGAATCCTATACTTTGTATAGGATTCGGATGTGAAAGCACTGGTTTTAATCTGGACACCAAAATCATCCAGGTGGTTGTTGTAGAGTTGCTTGGGCTGACCAAATTCTGACCGTTTTTGGCTTTAATAAATAGTTGCCATTGCAGTTGGAACTTGGTCAATATAACCATATTCTGTCCATCTGGACAAAAATTGGGTGTTTAGAGCAATCCTGAAAAATAAATGAGTGTATAAATACATACACACATATACACTAGATATGGGTGCAGTACATTGGTTAAAATAAGCAACGCAAACATTCCAGGTACGTAAGTGTTCTTATTAGAAGTACTCTGTATTAGACATAACAGCATTATACCTAATTAATCAAGAGTCTTTAACTTCTATGACTAAGAATATCAAATGATTTGAAGAAATTGGCACTCACAAGGAGCTAACTAGGTCAGGCAGGTCAAGGTTGGCTAAAGAATCAAAGAATAAATGAATTAGAATCATAAGTCTACTAAACTGTCAATTAACTGCCCCTGGAAACAAAGAAAACTAAATGGTACTAGAATTATATTTAGCCCAACATCAATATTTCAGAAGAGATTGTGTGAAGCAGACTTGGAGCAGTTACTGTAATAAAACCAATATTAATCATGTATAATAGGAGGACTAGTAATACAATGTGAGCAAGATATTACTGTGCTGCAGAGGAATTTAGATAAATTTAATGTTGAAAAATGCAAATTCATGCACAAGCAACGTATACCCTTTGGGAACCTGTTCTAAAGAAGGATATTATGGCACTAGAAAAAGTGCAGAGGCGGGCTACAAAATTAATAAAAGGAACGAACATATCAGCTAAGAAGAAAGGTTAACAAATTTAAACCTCTTTAGTTTAGAAAAACGTCACCTGAGAGGGGATATGATAACATTATACAAATATATTCAGGCCCAATACAAACCACTGTCTGGAAATCTATTCACAAACCGGACTTTACATAGGACACGAGGTCATGCGTTTAGACTGGAAGAAAGAAGATTTCGTCTAATTCAAAGGAAAGGGTTTTTTTACTGTAAGAACAAAAAGGATGTGGAATTCTCTGCCTGAAGAAGTTGTTTTATCAGAGCCCATACAGATGTTCAAACAGCAACTAGATGCATACTTGCAAAAACAGAATATTCAAGGATATTCTGGGGTTGAGAAGGATTTTTTTTCCTAGTTTGTTGCAAAATTGGAAGTGCTTCAAACTGTTTTTTTCTTTGCCTTCTTTTGGATCAACAGCAAAAAACAATGTGAGGAAAGCTGAACTTGACGGACGCAAGTCTCCTTTCAGCTATGTTACTATGTAACTATGACTAGTCAGAATGAATGTACAGATAAAGTGGACATTCAAAGACCTAAAGAAAATCTGAGTAAACATTGTAATATTACAATGTAACTGTACTGTATTTAGGCTCAGAAAGGGTGATAACATCTACTTTACTTGCTGGGACTCCAAAAAAAACAAACCAAAACATGTACCTGAGTTCATATTTTAGGAGCAGTTATTTGGTGGTTTTACAGACTTGTAATAAATTAACCCGGGCCTTTTTTGGTCTTTCTAAGTGCCATTTTCTTCAAAATATTTGATGGTGTTGGCAAGTTGCAGACACTTGGCTAGATGAACACATCATTTGTTGTTGCTTTTTTAAATTTTTTTAAAACTTATAGATTATAAAAGTATTTATTAAAAAATCTGATAAAATTAATTTTATTTTTAAAATTATTTTTCCTTAGAATGACATAAAAAGCTCCCGACATGTTTCAGCTACTCTTCCACGGCTCACATTTCAGTATGATGCTGTAGAGTTGCTAAATTAACACAGAAGGACAGGATAATTAGATAAAAGTTTTGATTTCAGTAATTAGTATGACCCATTAAGGTGCACACCAGCAAGCAAAGACTGAGGTCAGGCCGACTTTACATGTCTGTCCCCTCTCCAGTTAGCCTGTTCTCTCTCCAGTGTCATGGAGAACTGAAAGGAATAGGTGAAGCAGAAAAGCTGCGTGATTGTTATGGTTATTAAACAAAAGAAGAAAAATATACTAATAAACTAATTAACATTAGAATTATCTGTAGGGGCCATAGAAACCAACCTGGGTCTTTTTAATTAGATTCCATGATGGTTTTCTCATAGGATACCCAAGAATGATACTTATACTCTTGTGACATTCATCCCAGTCACACACTCAACCTACATTCGAAAGCTGCATTACCTGTTGCGTTATATCCTGGAGAGGAAGGACTGAAACCAACAGATTCTGTTATTAGAGTGTTGTATGGACTGGTACCCACACGACTCTGCAGCACAGGATTGGTCAGCAAATGATTACCCATAGTACCTTTAGGGAACAGAGAGAGAAAATAGTCAGTATGCTTGTCTCAAGCTAGAGGACCATGTGCATTTGTCCACAACCAACTTGGAAAATTTGTCAAAGAAACGTTTACGAACCTCTATTCAATGTTGGAGTGCTATTGAGGTCCCCAGCGATGAATGAAGACTCCGTCTGCTTCCTCACAGTGTCATTCCACATTCTGCGAATCCGGCTTTGTGTGTAGTATCGGCTGTTAACGGTTGATTTCAGGGTGCCGTGCTCTGCACCTGGCCCTCTTACGCAGCAGTATGAGTGCCGAAGACACTTGCTGTATTCCTTGTGCACCTGTATGGGTTACCATTTGTAAAAATATATATATATTTTATTTAAAAAAAATAATAATAATAATTGAAATGCGTTGGGCTCATTCTCTAAAAATAGTGCTTATAGAAAATTTCTAACATTAAAAACAAATATTTTAATTAAACGTTAAGGCAGCGGTTTCCAAAGACGGGTACACAGGGGAGCCGCAAGATATTTGCCTCCTTCTCCCCTGCCGGCTCTGCAGGACTGGAGGGGAGATCAGAGATCTCCCTCTCTGTCGCGCTAGCAGTGTAGTGCTGGCAGCTGGCAGAGGAGGGAGAGAGGACACGGGGGGAGCTCTTACCTGCAGCTCCACCGGGTTCTCCTCGTAGCGTTGCTGCGGTTACTGTGGTAACACTCCTAATCTCGCGAGAGTGAACTCTAGCAGCTCCTGAGGCACTACTGGCACCATAACCACTACAATGTGCTGTAGAGGTTATTGTGCCTGGATTGTTTCTTTAAATAATCTACCAGTGCCCCTCCCAAGATTAGGTTCTGGATCTGTGCTGGAACAGAAAGTATTTCTGCCGAACAGGGGCCCAGTATTTGCCACTGCGCTGTACATATATACAACCTAGAACATTTTTTGACTTGGGGAGCCTTGGAAAAATATTAAAATATTAAGAGCGCCATGAAGCTATTTCTGGGTCCCCTCTTGTTAAAGGAACACTACAGTGTTAGGAATACAAACATGTATTTCTAACGCTATAGTGTTCCTCTACCTATAGGGTGGCCAGCACTCCCACTGTAATTTGAAAGGTAGATTTCCTTACCATATATCTTGCAGCATGTGTACATATGCAGCAAAACGCCATGTTGTGCCATTCATATGGTCTCTATGAGACCATCTGATTGTAAAAGCAGAGTTTAACTCGACTGTTTTGGCAGAAGCGTCTCTAGTGGCTGTCAGAGTGACAGCCAATAGAGGCACTTAAACCTGCAGAATGGCAATGTTTTTACTTTTAGGGTTAAAACGACAGGGACATGGCACTTAGACAATTTCGATGAGATGAAGTAGTCTTCCTTTAAACCATTGACAACTTTCACTATCCTAGCCACTATTTCTGTATGAATTTTTATGGATAGATGTCGTGGTGCACTGCTTATTAGATTGCTGGCTTTCCCTCCTGCCTGTCTCCCTCCGTGTGGGCTATACTGTGCTGTCCATGCATCTGTCCTGTCCTACATGCTCAGCTGCCCTGGAATCAGCAGAAACTCCAGGACGGCATGGGAAGTGCATTGGGTGTTCTAGAAGGTAAATTGGACAGGGATGCTCAGAGAGGAGGCACTATATGTAGAAAGGAAGTAGTCATTCTCCAATAATGTAGTCATGCTGGCCTTGACAGCTGGGAATCTGTGCTGCCTGGACAAACCGTTTGCCTGTCTGACCTTGTCTTTTGGATTAAACAAGATAGTGCTCCCTTTTGCATTCTCCTGCCTCCCGAGACAATCACAAACTGTGACACTAGAAGGAAGTGTGTAATCTTAGCTTTAGCCATACCTCCATTGGGAGCTGAGGGATGGCCATAGATCCTCATTCAAAGTTAAAACGGCTTGAAAATGGTCTAATATTCAGGCACTATAACAAGTTTAATTCGATAAAATGGTTATAGTGAATACAGCATTGGTAGGCAATCTCTGCACTCCAGATGTTGTGGACAACATTTCCCATAATCCTAATCTAGAGTGTCCATTTAACCTAGGACCATAAGGCTGGGAGTGATGAGAATTTTAGTCAAGCAAGAACATGAAACTTTAGCATTGCATTGGCTGATACAGAAGTAATGTTTAACGCAGCTGGCGTGTAAGCGAGTGACATTATTCTCAGGTAAGTGCAAAGCCCCTCATGTAATATCTTGACATGTTTGAGTTATGACACCTTTATAAGGCTGTCAGATTGTGGCGTTCTGTTGTGTAGTGATCAGTATTGAAACAGAAAATGCTTTATTTTGCTTGTTATAACCTAAGCAACATCCTACGGTGCTAAGTGATGGAGTGTTATTGGCCACAACACTCTGCTGGGAGTCATACTCAAAATTAAATTCTTTGCTAGGAGGCATGATAGAAAATTACGTTTTGCTTTGTAAGATGTCATTTGAGGGGCTGAACAATATAATCTGAACTGTCTGTGGTAGACAATAGATTTAGGGGTACAAATCTGTGTTGGGAACAGTGATCATTGGTTACACACTCTATATACTCACCTTCTTCTGCAGAGCACAGTGGAAGATAAAGATGAAAAGGCCTTGCAGAGCATTGAAGGTGGTGAAGAGATATGCCAGTACAAGGGACTCCTTATTAAAAAACAGGAGTCCAAAAGCCCATGTAAGGCCAAGAAGGAAGAGCAGGGTAACTGCACCAAGGGCCCAGGACCTATGAGAATAGGAGGAGATTGAAAAAGAGTGAGGAAGATGGATACATGTATTAAGAATATATAAATAAAGCAACAAAGGGTAAAGGTGCAAAGTGAAAGTGAGTCCTCACTTGATGTTTTCCAGGCGGCTCGAGTCTGGCTTTAAAACAGAGGAGGATCGAAGCATCTTATGGAGAGTTACCATGAGGATAAGGAGGTTTACCTAGAAACATAAAGAAAATCATGTGTGAGAGACGGAGGGGAATGGGACTGTGAGAGCAGTAGGGGAATGGCCTGTCTGAGAGCAGGATGAGAACAGGCAGGAGGGGAACAGGCATGTGTGAGGGCAGAGGGGGAATGTCCTGTGTGAGAGCAGGAGGAAGGGACTGTGTGAACGTGGTGCGAGGAAGGACTGTGTGAAAGTAGTGAGAAGAAGTCATTGTGTGAATGTAGTGAGAGGAAGGGACTGTGTGAAAGTAGTGAGAAGAAGTCATTGTGTGAATGTAGGGAGAAGAAGGGACTGTGTGAAAGTAGTGAGAAGAAGTCATTGTGTGAATGTAGGGAGAAGAAGGGACTGTGTGAAAGTAGTGAGAGGAAGGGACTGTGTGAATGTAGTGAGAGGAAGGGACTGTGTGAAAGTAGTGAGAGGAAGTCACTGTGTGAATGTAGGGAGAAGAAAGGACTGTGGGAAGGTAGTGAGAGGAAGGGACTTTGTGAATGTAGTGAGAGGAAGGGACTGTGTGAAAGTAGTGAGAGGAAGGGACTGTGTGAAAGTAGTGAGAGGAAGTCACAGTGAATGTAGGGAGAAGAAAGGACTGTGTGAAAGTAGTGAGAGAAAGGGACGTGTGAATGTAGGAAGAGAAAGGGACTGTGTGAAAGTAGTGAGAGGAAGGGACTTGTGAAAGTAGTGAGAGGAAGGGACTGTGTGAAAGTAGTGAGAGGAAGGGACTGTATGAATGTAGGGAGGGGAAGGGACTGTGTGAAAGTAGTGAGAGGAAGGGACTGTGTGAAAGTAGTGAGAGGAAGTCACTGTGTGAATGTAGGGAGAAGAAGGGACTGTGTGAAAGTAGTGAGAGGAAGGGACTGTGTGAATGTAGTGAGAGGAAGGGACTGTGTGAAAGTAGTGAGAGGAAGGGACTGTGTGAATGTAGGGAGAGGAAGGGACTGTGTGAAAGTAGTGAGAGGAAGGGACTGTGTGAAAGTAGTGAGAGGAAGTCACTGTGTGAATGTAGGGAGAAGAAGGGACTGTGTGAAAGTAGTGAGAAGAAGGGACTGTGTGAATGTAGTGAGAGGAAGGGACTGTGTGAAAGTAGTGAGAGGAAGGGACTGTGTGAATGTAGGGAGAGGAAGGGACTGTGTGAAAGTAGTGAGAGGAAGGGACTGTGTGAAAGTAGTGAGAAAAAGGGACTGTGTGAATGTAGTGAGAGGAAGGGACTGTGTGAAAGTAGTGAGAGGAAGGGACTGTATGAATGTAGGGAGGGGAAGGGACTGTGTGAAAGTAGTGAGAGGAAGGGACTGTGTGAAAGTAGTGAGAGGAAGTCACTGTGTGAATGTAGGGAGAAGAAGGGACTGTGTGAAAGTAGTGAGAGGAAGGGACTGTGTGAATGTAGTGAGAGGAAGGGACTGTGTGAAAGTAGTGAGAGGAAGGGACTGTGTGAATGTAGGGAGAGGAAGGGTCTGTGTGAACGTAGTGAGAGGAAGGGACTGTGTGAACGTAGACGAGTCCAGCACTGTGTGAAAGCAGGAGGGAAAGGAATGTGTGGGAAATGCAAGGAAGCCCTTTGTAATATGAGATGGGGGAAGAATAGTTTGAGAGGAAGGGACCAGGTGAGCATTATGATTGAAGGAGAGTGCATGATAACAGAAGGGGACAATTTATGAAGCAGCTGCTATAAAATAAGTAAATCAATAAAATAAATATATAAATAATACTGTCTGTGTTGCTTTCCATGCCTAATTGTCCATTAATAGCTGTGTAACTACATTGCAATCATAGCTTCATAGCCCAAAATAAAACACAGGAACCAGTATCAGTACTCACTATAACATCTGAAACATTCTTCAGGATAAAGTCTATGTGGGTACGAAGTGGGTGTATGTACCCTCACACCTGCCATTGATATTGCCAGTCATAGCTATCAAACCTTGCTTGGCAATTCTTACTACACTTACACTTTATATGGACACAGTGGGAGCAGTAAATTACAAACACTATAATAAACATGGTGGGGTGTCATAGTTCCCCAATTAACCACAGGAGAGCATCATTTTTACTTCTCACTTGATGTGTACACGTGTGGGAGAAGAGAAAAGGTTAGGGCATCTCTAAAAGTTAATTAGGCTTTCTGCTATTCAATCTGTGCATCTCACTTAATCCACTCTTTAATTGCAAATATATATTACCATATGCACTCCTTTAATACCTCTTTACTCTGCATTCTTATAGGAAATAGTTCTGCCTCTTTTCTAAATGTTCTAATTGTCTACCGTTCTCTCCCTCTATTCCCTATTCCATGCACTATTTTACTGCACGCGCTAAATGTAAATAATCCTCCTTATTTCCTTATACAGACTCTGAATTAGAAATAGTTTTCGTTCACTTAAAGCTATATTCTGATTAAATAAACAGGTTTTCTGGAGGACAAAAACATGTTGTGGATTTTTTCTGATGTCAAGAAAAATAAAAGCGAGAAACAATGAATTTTATCGCTCCATGGACAATTACAAAACTGCATTTACCAATGGAATTTAGTGAAGCAATATTAAACAACTTAGGAAAAAAACAGTAGACAATAAGCCATAACGGCTGGACGACTTCATTTATCATATTACCCTAGCACGGGAAGGACAACATGTCTGGCTCCGTAAGACTCTCAAAGATGCATTTTGTTGTATTTTAGAATGTGCACAAAAGGGGAACAGATACATTTCATCTGTTAATGCTACTGCTTTGACTGCCTGTGATGTTGTAAGAGCCATAGTGAAATTAATACAGATAGATTCTTTTTCCACGCACCCCTATTTCTTGTAGGTCATGTGAGACACAGTGATCCATATTAATAAAATAAATCTTCCATCCGTGAACCACCATATTGCACTGAAAAAAAATGCAATTGTCTTCATATGTTTAAAATCTGTTTAGCAGGATTTATTTTTAAAGAAACACTTCAAGCACCAAAAATACTACAATGTGCCCTTGAGCCCCATTCATAGACAACTTATCAGGCGTCCTTTGGTCAACTTTCCACCTACCCTAGAACTGGAAGCTCCTGTAAGGCACTTCTGTTAGCTCCACTCAGCTAAGCAAGCACTGTGGTACAGGGCCGGTTCATTGTCTGAGAGTGTCACTTGAGTGCTCTCAGACAATGAGCCCCACACTACACAGTCAGGCATCAGAGCTTCTGGAAGCGGAGGAGGGAGTTTGGTGGTCCTCAGGTATGTTGTTGAACTGTTCTTAAACAGCTTGACTAGTTACTGTGCTAGGGTGCCAGGCACTCCTGCCACCACAACCACAACAGCAGGCTATAGTGGTTATTTGTAATTGAAGTGCTCAAATACAAAAATACATTGGACTTCCTGTGGGTGCCTTAAGCATTAAGAACCTTTGGGCAATTAAAATAAATAACAAAACAAAACAGTCTTACTTGCACTGTGGGATGTTGGGAACTAATCTTAGCAAAATATTTTTGACTGGCTGCTGCCAATACATGATCACCTGCTAACCTCTATCCATAAATGTGTTATACTTTGATGAGCTGAAAATGCATCAACCTGTATGGAATGTCAGTTGGTCCTCATTTAAGTTCAGTGTTCCTTTAATGTTTTCCTGGGAGTCAGGACCTTGCTATATATTCTTTCATTCCTTGTTTCTCAAATTTCTCACTGAAGATATCTAACAAATCCTCGCCGTATGAACCAGTAGTGAGCTTTGAATCACCTAATTAGTCTAATCATTTTCAATGGTAGTTGCTGTTTGCGTCATGAATGAACCTTCAGACTCAATGGGTCAAAAAAATAATATAAGGCAGATTGTTGTGTTTTAATTAAATTCACCTTTTTAAAGAATAGCCTTTTCATAGCAATAATAATTCCAGTTTAATTTCTCTATATTTTCTAAAAATCCAGGACTTAAAAGCTCGTAGCAAACGTAAAAATAAATGTGTTACATTTTGAATTATTCCATGCTGAAAATCTTCTTTGAAAATTGTCTATATGCTGTTCTGTGTGCCCTAGTTTAAAATTATTGTTTGTTTAAGCTATGCTGTAAGTGTAGTGACTGTTTAAAATAATGAGACTTGCCTCATGCTTGCAATATCTAAATATCAATTTTCTGTTCTGGCTTGATTGATGGCTCTGGCTAATTTACATATAGTGAAGTTGTGTATAAAAATATGAGGTTTAAACGCTGAAAGCTAATTACAGTGGTACTGTCACATTTGGGAAATTTTGACATTTTCAGCCTCCAAGGTGATATATCCATTTGCATGGTTATAGAAGGGTGAGAAAGTAGATATGCTTACTAACGCTACCCACTCTAGAATGCTCCAGAGTACAACATTTGGATCTGTGAAAGACCCTGCGCATGGCATATATTGTACAAGATAATGTCTGTTCTATAGAAAAAAATCCCCACTTTGCTTAAGAATAATTTCTGATTTCTTCAAAATGTTAGTATAATTTTGACGTAGCTTTTAAAGTTATTGTCATATAGATTATATCTTTTTTTCTTTTCAATCTTTATTAGTCTGTGCATGTTATAACAACATTGCTTGCGATGCTATGATAGCAATAGCAAGCTCATGAAAACACATAACATACGGTATATAATAGAGGCATGGCTGTAAGAATAACCGCACATTTTTTTATTTATTTTTTGGCATGAGAATAACAGGCTAACATCGTTAGGCAGGTAGAAGAGGACAATAAAGTGAGCAGGCAATATAGTAGGTACAAGCAACACATGCATACTCAATATGTTAAACACAAACATGTGGATAACTACGTCTACACGTGGATTATGCGAATGGCAGTGTTAAAGGAGAGTAGAACCCTGACGTAGTATTACTGGAGACACACCGAGTATACTTATGAATCTCTAAAGTAAAATGCAAGCTGAAGTTGTTCTGCCCTGACTAACATGAGAAATATCCACTGAGACTGTATGCAATGGCAACACACCGCACCAACCAACATTAACATAGTAAGTGCTTAGGAAAAACCAAGATAAAATACATTTATATAGGTAACAGCAATAGGATGAATCATAGGTCGTTTTCCTGCAGTAAATATTATATGGCTTCCATTATGTGCTCGCAGATCTTCAGGCTTTTTGAGAAACTGCCAACTGAGGAAGCCTATACCGGCGAAACACATTTTGGCATATCAGGACTTGACCATCAGGACTGTTAAGTGCTTGTTTTTGGATTTTATACTGATTCATTGTTTTTATTATTTTTTGTGAATAAATACCAGCTTTTAGCACCTAATCTGCCTAATAGTCCAGATTCCAGGTTCCAGACAGGGGAGTGTCATCCCTCAATATTGACACCAAGTGTTCCCACTTTAGAGCCAAGGCATCAGTGGGCTCTGGAAAAGGTTAGAGTATTTTACTAAATATTTCTATATCACTCTAAAGTATGCTACACCAGGGCCGGACTGGAAGAAAAATTTGTCCCGGGCATTTTTTTATCACAGCGGCCCACTAAGAAGGGGGCGGGGCAGAGGAGGTGTGTTTTGTCATCACCAATGACAAACACGCCCCCTCTCAAAGTGAGCATGTTGGTTCAATGCTCTTCCAGGGCAGACCATGCACAGAGCTCTGCTGAAGAAAAGCCCTGTATTTGTTCTGCACAGCGCAAGCAAATTTAATAATGTGTTTCCTTGCAATTTGTCTCTGGTGTCTCTATAAATGGATACCAGGAGACAAAAATGCCAGGAAAGAGTATTGTGCATGTGTTTGGAGCCTGCTTGTGGTATTGCGTGTGTGTAGAGTGAGTGTGTGTGTGTGTATATATATATATATATATATATATATGTATATATATAATATAAATATGTTTGGAAGTATTGTGTATGGTGCAGTGTGTCGGGGGTGATGGGGGTTGTGTATGTGAGGGGTGTAGTGTGTATGTGAGGGGTGCAGTGTGTGTGATGGATGCTGTGTGTGAGGTGTGATGTGTGTGAGGGTGCGGTATGTGAGGGTGATGTGTGTGAGGGTTATGTGTGTGTGGATGCTGTGTGTGAGGGGGCTGTGTGTGATTGATTTGTGTGAGGGTGCTGTGTGATGTGTGTGAGGGTGCTGTGGGTGATTTGTGTGTGTGGGTGCTGTGTATGATGTGTGTGAGAGTGCTGTGTGTGTGGGTGCTGTGTGTGATGTGTGTGAGAGTGCTGAGTGTGATGTGTGTGAGAGTGCTGTGGATGATGTGTGTGAGAGTGCTGAGTGTGATGTGTGTGAGAGTGCTGTGTGTGATGTGTGTGTGGGTGCTGTGTATAATGTGTGTGAGAGTGCTGTGTGTGATGTGTGTGAGAGTGCTGAGTGTGATAGTGCTGAGTGAGTGCTGTGTATAAATGTTAGAAGGGATTGTGTTTTGGGGGGAGGTAAATAAACAAATAAAATAAGCAGGCATTATGTCCCCCCTCCCTTCTTACATTTAGCCTGGGAGGGGGGGACTGGCACAGTGGTACCTGGGAGGGGGGGTGGCGGCACTCTCACACCATCCCTGGTGGTCCTAGTGGTTAGTGAACTCTAGCCTGCAGGCTAGAGTTCACTCTCGCGAGATCGGGGGCGTTGCCATGGCAACGCTCCCGATTTTGCGAGAGGAACCCGGCGGAGCTGCAAGAGCATGTCTACTCAAGTGGGCCGGTGAAGGAGATCTTTGATCTCCCCCCGGCCCGCAATTGAAAACAGCGGGGCCGGCGTTTGGATAGTGCCGGCCCTGCATAGACTGGCAGGGGAGATCCTGTGGTCTCCCCTGCCGGCCTTGGCCCACCTGGCATTTGCCCGGTGTGCCCGTGGCCAGTGCGGGCCTGTACTACACCATAAGTCTTCTCCTGTTTCTGTGTTTTATCCTGAGAGAGTATTTCATGGGAAGAAGGGGAGGTGCCAGTTATATAAGCACCACTGCGCTTATATAGAGCCTTAATTTTCAGGCTCTGAAAACTGTGAGTTCCTCTCTTATATTCATCTGCACCTTATCTGGGTATCAGTACCATCTGCACTAGTATTTTCTTCTGTGTTTTATTCCCCTTTTATGTATTCAAGTACACCAGAACCTCCATACTTGATTTAACAGGGTAAACAACTATTGCATGCTAAATACCATTAAGCACTCCACCCATTTTTTTTTTAGATTATATCTTGATATTTGTTTGTTTGGAGTAGTCCACAAAAGTCCAGTGGGGACTGGGATATCCCCCACCGGTCCGGGGGAGGGGTAGGTGTTAGGAGAACAGTGGAGTCGGACTGGGGACAAGGAGATCGGCCGCTTCTCCCACTCTCCGTCCCAAGCAGGCCACAGCAGAGTGTCGGGTCACCAGCAGGCTGTAGGCTCATGTGAAACCTTTGATCATTTCTCCAGGACCCCCGGGCTCTTATGGTACTCGATGGTGAGTATTGGTGCAAGTTGGCAGGGCTCAGCACCCCAAAATCAGCTCAAAATACAGGAGCTCGGTCTTTATACGTCCACTCTGCTTGGAAGTCAGGCTCTGCCCCCCCTAGATTATATCTTTATAAACATCTCAATGGTGACAGTCCTACTTTAATATTTTAGAGAGGATTTTCAGTACCTTCCAAAGCTACAGCTACCCAATGAATTTTAAACACAACACATAAAAAAACAATCCCCCTCCCCGAAAACACAACATGTTATAATATATAATAAAATAAGAAAATAATTTTATTGCATATAAAGTAAACATCAGATCTGAATTAGCCTTTTGAAAGCTAGAAGGTTGCCCTAGTATTGGTAGTTCACAAACATACGTCAAGCAGCCTATGAGGACTGTTAAAGAACTCTGTCTGTCTACAGCATCATGTGCTTGAGAAAATTCTAAATATAGTTGAAAAGTGAGAAACTATGAATAATATGAAAGTGAGAAAAAGAGTTACATGTTTTACGTTTTAGAATATATACTCACACATTTAAATGTGTATTTAATGGCTAATGGTTTACTTACACCCACGATTAGCTCATTAAGAATCAATGCTGATGTTATGACCTTATAATCTGCCAATAGGTCCAATATTCTAACATAATAATTCATGCTGTTTCCTTGGCAACATGCAGTGAGCTAATTTTATTTACTTGATTAGTTTTATTTCATATTTACTCTATGCCTCTTGCAGTAATTGTTATCCATTGGTGTGCATATTTGGAAACATTGGCAATTCAGTGACCCCCGAGACAGGAAGGGCATGGTGCTTGGGAATATGGGGAGGTCCCAGCCTATAAGTAATGGGGAAGTTAAAAGACTTCCTCTACTCTGTGAGTGGGAGGATTACAGAATGTGTATAACGGCACTGGAGGACCAACATTGACCTGTATAACCCTGAGCATCTGGGCAGATCTATAAATATTTCCAGTTAAAGCTGTATTCATGAAAAATGCTGAATATAAAAAAATAAATAAAAAAATAGAACAAAATTATACTAGCTTTATTTGGGACGCATCATTCTCAATGCTCCACTAACTTAGAACAACAGCATCATGTCTCTTTGCAGTTTGTTATATTTATCCATATTCCAATTTCCTAAAATTTCTTTTAACTTTTCCTTCTATGACAACCAGGATCATTGTGGTGGGTTACATAGAGCTGCAATACAGAGAAATCCACACAGTCTACTCTCTGTATAATGCTCTACCTCTCTCCTACTAGCCCTCTCTTAGCTCTCCCTTTCATGATCTCATCTTCAGTAGTGCTCCTGCCTTGATAACCTCAACTTTCTATTAAATACTGCTGCTGTTATGAAACATGTCAGCTACGTCTTAGCTCTCAGAACACAGTGTGCACATGGTAAAAGCATCAAGATACTGATAGACTCCAAAAACAATTTCAGGTACTCCTGACTCACTATTAGCTCTCAGAAACTGTGTACACAGGGTTAAAGCAACCGGATATTGATAGACTCATTGCTTTTGCAGCTGGCTATACAAGCAATCTGCAGTGGTTAACAGATTAATTAAAACAGATTGAATTCAGAATCAGATTAGTCCTCAGAGTCACAGTCCTAGTTTGAAACTTCACAACTTTGTAGTTAGCCACAGCATGAGTGTCTCAGGTCTCAAGAATCATAGTGTTTCTAAAACAACTGCAAATACATTTTTCCACACTGGTGGGGCACTTGCCACAAGTGCCCTTATGGACGAATCTTCACTAATCTGTTTTGAAGTCTACAATTTTTATTGCAGATAAAATAAATTGGCCAATCTAATGTGAACATTCCTTCTCTGAACACCTAAGACTTATTCTTAATTTTGCTTCCTTCTCAGGAGAGCAATATGATTTCCTAAACCGCCCCACTGTATAATTTACTTCCACCTTTGCTGGTAGGCTATTTCAGGTAAAAGTGGCACTTCATTTTCTATTAAAGTTTTTTATGCTATTCTTTTGTTGCATTATTCTTTTGCCCCAGCTGACCTGAAATTTATAAATAGGACAACATAATAATAAGTAATTTCTTATTGCATTATCATTAAATTACTGAAAAAGGGACACGGAATTGAAAAAGAGGCAGGGAAAAGGAATTGTAGGTTGTTGGTTTAAGGAAGGTTAGAATTAATGCAACACCAAAACTCCCACGCCAGCTTTCTAATGGGCAGAGATCAGGACTGAGGACTTCTCGCATAGTGACCTACTGTATGTATAGAGGAGAAGCCTATGGAGCGTCTGGTGCTCACGCAATAAGTCACAGCATTTCCACGGTAAGTCAGCCCTCTGTCACATTCACAAGGGAGTACTTAAAGTGTTCACTACAGTAATTTATTTAGTATATTCCCAAATTGGCACTATACTAAATAATGGGTTTGCATGGGGAAGCCTCTCCCTGGCCTGGACCTCCTTAACAGGTGGTACTCCAGGCCTCAGTCGCATTAGCGAAGTTCTCGATCCTGGTATTTCCACCACTGGTAAATAAATATTTACTGACATTACTCTTATCTTCCAAATTACATATTTGTTCCATTCTAACCCCACAAAGACAATGTAATGGTCTACCCCTAGATTAAAAAAACATTTTAGTTGGACTATTCTCATTTTTCTTTTCACATAAAATGTGTTTGTCTTTATTTGCTGTTTTATATTACCAAAATTGAAAAGTACTGTGGGATATGTTGGTGCTTTATAAAAGAGAATAATTATAATAATAATCATGCCATAATACCAATCTGTTCATAAAAATATCTTATTCCAAAATGCATTGACCCAGACAATTAATGACTGCGGGGATGGAGAAAACTGCCAAAGTCAAATATGCAGCACATTCCATGCTGGCATAAGGTCTTTAGGGAACAGATTGTGGTAATGGCAAGTGTAACCTTTGGTCCTTAAGGGGCTAAAGATCTTGGAAATGAATGCCCTACCGAAAGAACTGCCAGCAGGTGCTACTGGCAGACAGCACTACAGCACCGTAAGGGTTAAACGCATGGAATATGCAAGGAACTAAGCATAAAGAAGAAGAAGCAACTTTATAAAAGAATAAAACAAGGGTGTTAAAAATAAAATAGAACTAACAAAGATAAAAACACATCTAAAACAGAACGTAAAGACTAATACAATCACATATTCTGATATTCAGAGTGTTCGTTTAAATTTAAATTAAATGATCAGAAAGGGTGATACAATAAATAATTATCTATGTAGAGGTGTCTGGCAAAAAGAGACCTGCTGAGGTCAGGGTTACAGGGGCGTAAAAACACAGGCCATGATCAGGTAACCGTAAATCTGGAAATATAATAAGCAAGGTCAGGGCAGGAAACGGGATTCTATCAGTCAGGATTCGGAGACTGAGCTCAGTAAACAGGAGGGCACCTAGTAGAGCAACAAGAAATGGGCTCAGGCTCGGGCACAGCAGCAAATAATATTCATAGGTCACTGATGAACAATACAAAATCAGCAGAAACAGTGTGATAATTTACAAATGTGCATAGCCAGGTAATGCAGGAATACTGCAGAATACATGGTTCTCAACCTCATCACGAACATTCTGTGTTGGAACCCACCAGCTTTGGGTTTGACTGATGGATCTCCTAACTTGCTAGGATAAGTATTTGTTGATCTGTATTCAAGGGGTCATTATTTGAGTGTCGTGATTTTTCTGATCTAATCACACTGTACGTTTAAAAATCTTTCCTGTTGATATAGCTCTTGTAGAAAGTGTTTCAGGCGAATTTGTTAAGAATGGATCTTGAACTAAAATACCAGCATAAGTCCAGAAATGGAACAGTGCTTAAATAATGCATCACCATTAGTGATGTCCTGAACGGTTCGTGAACGGTTCGCCGTGGACTCATCATTGAGTAAACTTTGACCCTGTACCTCACAGTCAGCAGACACATTCCAGCCAATCAGCAGCAGACCCTCCCTCCCAGACCCACCCACCTCCTGGACAGCTCACTAAGAATGCAGCTTTAAAATGGATGCTGTCCAGGAGGTGGGAGGGCCTGGGAGGTAGGGTCTGCTGCTGATTGGCTGGAATGTGTCTGCTGACTGTGAGGTACAGGGTCAAAGTTTACTCAATGATGAGTCCGCGGCGAACCGTTCGGGACATCACTAGTCACCATTCCATATTCAATATTTGAAAAATAATGATTTGATCCTCACCATTCCAGTATCTTATTTCAATAGGGCCCAGCTGCTATACTAACACAAGTCACTGTTTATATCTGGGGTGAAAATAAAATACATTTTTTAAAATAAAACAGAATTACATGGATCCCTTTATATATGTGAAATACGAATAAAAAGAGCAAAACAATAGCATGGAAAAAAATAAATAACTGTGTACGTATCCAAAAAAAGAAGCTTTAGATAGTTTAAATACAACAAACGACATGCAAACACACAAAATACATCACATTATGTCAAATTTGCATATCATTTGTCTTATTTAGCTTTTTGTCTTGATTTTATTCATGGTTTTCTCACCCTCTGTCTAGATTTGGATGCGGAGAAGAAGGATGCATGAGAGAATAGTGACTGCTTTATAAATCACGTGAAATCATGGCAGAAAAGACTAAATCATATTTAAAGGTAATCACTTAGCACTTATTTTGGGGTAGAATTTCCCTTTAATCTTTAACTGCTTGTGTGAATCATGCAATTGAGAAGTCCCATTTAATCAATAAGCCATTGTCTTTTATCTGGTAGAAGGCATGAGTGATATTGAACTGTTCTCCTAGAAAAATAATCTGCTGTGGGATAATTGATGGGGATAATTGCTTCTTTTTGACAACCCTATTCTATGTATAATCTGGGCGCCACGCTCCATATGACTCTTTAAATGAGAATGAGCCGCTATTTTTAGATCTAAGCCATTACGTTCAGGCCAGCGATAAACTGTGGTGTTGTGTTTTCTTTTTAAATATTTATTGGTATTGAATACTTTCTTTTAGTTGTAAATCATTATTAAAAAAGAAAGCCAGTTAATAGCATCTCATAAAAAGACTACAGAAACAAACTGCAGTATGCGTTATATAATATAATGAGCCTATTTCTTTCATAACTCACAGGAGTCTGTACAACATTATGCCATTTATTGCTCCAGGGCCACCAAATGGATTGATTGTAGTTGTGTTACTTGAAGGGTTGGTGTACTGGCAAAGGGACCCAATAACTCTGTGCTCCATGTTTATTTATTAAATGCTTGGGGGAGTAGGCAGGAGAACTATGACTTTGATGCCTGTCATCCATGTTTCATAAAACAGAGTCTCATTGCTTGACTGCCGCTAACCTTCTTGTAAATAGTGGGTGAAGGATATTCCATGCATTTAATGCATGGGGCCCCTTTATTCTAGTTAAGTCCATGACCAAATTATTAGAATGGGGCACATTAATTTGCCCAAGTACTTGGATTCTCTCAGACCATCATTGCATTTCACCCAACTTTGCCAGGGCCTCAGTAGAAGACAGAATAGATGCGTGCAATTAACTCACTCAGCATACTAAATGTTTCACTGTGTTCTGGACCTAACTGTGAGGGTAGATGGGCAATGTCTAAGACCACCTCTGGTTAAAGAGGTACATTTAAAAAAAAAAAAAATTCTCTATAAGGTTTTTGGAGATTAGAGGTGCTCAGTCTTTGGGTCTTTTTTGTTAGTATGGGAGATCTAAAAGATCCAAAATAATTTAACATAATTGGATTGTTAATACACTATTAATCAGAGGATGAGCTTGAATTCTCAGCATCATTTATTCAGATATATATCATTTATCAAACTGATGTCTTGTAGCCCCATGTAGCCAAGCGCAGCTAAGCGAAAAAAGGCCTTGACAGGGGTTAGGAGGCGGGCCTAGGAGGAAGTAAGCAAGGGAGTGGAGTTATGGGTAAGTGGGTTTGGTTATTTAAATGGGCAGCCATTTTAGGTAATTCATTCTAACCTCCTACCTGGTTAAGTTTGTGTTCGCTCCTGTGGGCACAGATTTGGCTTGGTAGGGCTTTTTCTTTTTGTCTCCCTGCAGGGCCGATGGATGAAGTGGAGCGACTGCTGGAGCGGATCCGGTCGGCGGCGAGGCACCAGGGGGCTGACTGGCTGAAGGCCCAGTTAGGCCCGGCCCTGGCGGCGGCGGCGGACCAGGACGGCGGCGGACGACGGCCTGTTCGGGCCAGGAGGCCTCCGGAGCGGCTAAGCCCGGGTGTGGGACCCGGTGAAGACATCCCTGGTGGTCCGGGAGGCTCCAGTGCGGGCGGCAGCAGGCCCGGCAGCCGCGTGGTAGATGCCCCGCCTCCCCGCGAGCGGCCTGGGCCTAGGACCAGTGCCCGGCGCCGGGGGGACGGTCGGGACGGGGCCGTCGCGGCTGCCGGGTCGGACGTGGCCGGGCGGTCCCCTGGAGGAGCGGGCAGCATGGAGGTGCGGCCCGGGAGGGCGCACACCCCGTCGGAGGCGGAGATCGGCGGGGCCGGGACCGGGAGAACACGTGGCCGGTTCCCGGCCCCAAAGGCAAGTGCAGGGGGCTCCAGCCGGGGCCCCCTTGGCGGGATAAGTGCTGAGGGGGTCCTGACAGGGGGTGGAGGACGGAGGGCCCGAGTGGGGGGTGGGAAGGCCTCCCAGGGACCGCGGGTGGTGGATGGGGAGGGCATAGGGGTCATAGGTGGGGGGAGTAGTGGTAGGGGTAGGGGGGCTGTGGGTGAGGAGGGACTGCTGGGCTCCCCTGGTAGGGGGAAGGGGGCCTCCTTGGGCTCTGGGGCTAGGCCGGTGCGGGTAGGGTCGGGTAGGACTGGTTTAGGGGTTGGGGGGGCCAGTCTAGTTGAGGGGGGTCCGGGTCCCCTTGGTCTGGGAGCCAGTTCAGGTGGGGGGTCGGGCTCTCGCTGGAGGGGTGAGCGTTTGGGGGTGCAGGGTAGTAGGGGGGGGGGGTCCGGTTCAGGGTCCTGTAGTGGTAGTCCCTCTCCGGTTCGGGAAGTAGAGCCACGGGGGAGGAGGGGGAGGAGGGGGAGGTCCCGGCAGCGCCGCTCCAGGTCAGGGAGCTCGGGAGAGAGCGGGTCTAGCGTTCCCAGGGGTGGTCGGCGGGGACGTATGCCCGGGGAAGACAGGAGGAGCCGTAGCCCTAGGGGCTCCCGCGCGCGGCGCGTGCAGGGGGCACAGCGGGAGGCTTTGGCAATGGGCAGGCGCTCCCAGGGTCGGGACGGGGGGGATGCGAATACTCAGTGCACCCTACCCAGGACTTCTTCTCCTCTTTCCAGGTCACGGAGCCGTTCCATATCGACACGGGCAAGGCACCGGTTTGGCTCCCCGGTTGGCGAGGTATCGGCGGGAGTCGCTCTCCCTGGACATCGGGCAGTAGACGACGCAGCCCCTGCCGCGTCAGTTGCAGGGGGCTTGGCCGGTGAGTCTTGTGGGTCACTACACTCCAGTTCCTTAGTTAGCACACTGCAAGCACTGCTCCACTCGCTGGGGGCGGGGGGTGACACGGGGGGTGGCGTTGGTCGGGTTTGGGCCCCGGGGACGGAGGTCCCTGGTCCTAGTGGGGTTTCCGTGGGGCTTAGTTCGGGCGGGGACGTGGGGTGGCGCCCGAGGCGATGGCGGCCGGGGGTGACAAGGCGGAACTGGCCGGGGGTATTCCGGACGCAGCGAGGCAGCACGCATACGTCTCGTTTGCGGGCCCCCTGGGGGTTCATCTGAAACAGGACGTGAAAGAGAAGCTCTGGAAAGGTGAGTTTTGCGAGATCTTCTCCCTGCTCCCCTTGGAGGACTTTATTGACCTCAAGGAGGAGGATAAAAAGGATGAAAAGAAGGAGGAGGAGGAGAAGAGGAAGCGGTATCGCAAGATTCCGAAATCCTTTGGTAACTGGTTACGGGCGTTTTGCGTGCTAGCCAGCGTGCTTGGGGAAAAATCGCCGGGATTATGCTCGTCCCTGTTCTGCTACCTGGATGGCATTTGGGAAGCATATCGCACCTATGGGGGGCTGGCATGGTGGCGATACGATGAACAGTTTAGGCAGCGACTGGCGGCTAACCCGGGGATGAGGTGGGATCAGATGGATCTGCCCCTCTGGATGAAGCTAATGATGGCCCAGAAGGCGCAGCCCTTTCCAAACTCGGCCGGCGCGAAGGGGCAGTCCGCCTCGTCGGCCGCTTTGCAAAAGGGCTTCTGCTGGCTCTACAATGAGGGCCAGTGCAAATGGGGAAACGCGTGTCGATTTAAGCATGAGTGCTCCGGTTGCGGGGGTGCTCATGGGCTCAATCGCTGTTTCAAAAAAGGGAAGGCGGGAACAGCCGGAGCGGCTGCCGGGGCCGGAGGGAATGCTTCCCCTGCCCCGGGGCTTCACGCCGGTGAGGCTAGACGCGATGGAGCCGTGGCTAAGCCGCTACGGTAACAGGACTGATGCCTCGGTACTTAGGGAAGGCTTCGGGCGGGGTTTCTTTATTCCCTTCCGGGAGCGGGGGGGTTCGGGGGGGTTGCGCAACCTGAAGTCGGTGGCGGATTTCCCGGGGGTGGTACGGGAGAAACTAGACAAGGAGGTTGCGCTGGGGCGGATGGCGGGCCCGTTTGCGGTGCCCCCATTGGAGGACCTCCGGGTTTCCCCTCTCGGGGTGGTGCCAAAGAAGGAGCCGGGGAAGTTCCGGCTCATTCACCACCTCTCCTACCCAAAAGGGGAGTCGGTGAATGACGGTATTGATAAGGACCTATGCTCGGTCTCGTATGCATCATTCGACCGGGCGGTCGAGCTGGTTAAACGGGCCGGGCATGGGGCACTTATGGCTAAAGTGGATATTGAGGCGGCGTTTCGGCTGCTGCCAGTCCACCCGGACTGTCACCACCTGTTGGGATGTTTTTTCGAGGGGAAATATTTCGTGGACTTGTGCCTCCCTATGGGCTGTTCCATTTCATGCTCCTATTTCGAGAAATTTAGTACTTTTCTCGAATGGGTGGTGCGGGTCGAGGCGGGGAACCGTTCGGTGGTGCACTACCTGGACGATTTCTTTTGCGTGGGGCCGGCTGCCTCCTCGGCATGCCAGCAACTGCTTAGGACCATGGAATGGGTGGCGGGCCACTTTGGGGTGCCGCTGGCAGCGGATAAGACGGAGGGCCCGACGACGTGCCTTAGTTTCTTGGGGTTGGAAATAGATTCTATCTTGGGTGAATGCCGGCTGCCTCGGGACAAGCTGGAGGGGCTCAAGGGGACGGTGGCTGCGGTGACCGTTGCGCGCAAAGTTACGCTGCGGCAACTGCAGTCGCTGATAGGGATGCTGAACTTTGCATGCCGTGTAATTCCTATGGGGAGGGTTTTCAGCCGCAGCCTGGCGGCTGCTACGGCAGGAGTTCGATCCCCACATCATTTCATACGGGTGTCAGCAACCATGAGGGCTGATTTGGGCGTGTGGGATGCCTTCCTGCAGGATTTCAACGGGACGGTGTTTTTCCGGCGGGCGGGTAAGTCGGCGGCGGAGCTGGAGCTCTTCACGGATGCTTCGGGTAGTGTGGGCTTCGGGGCCTACTTTGGCGGGAGATGGTGCGCGGAGCGGTGGCCGGAGGCATGGGGGTCCAGCCCAGTCATGCGCAACCTGGCTTTTCTGGAATTATTCCCGTTGGTCGTTGCAATGGCACTATGGGGCGAGGGGCTCCGGGACCAGAAAGTGGTCTTTTTCTCGGACAACATGGCGGTGGTGCATGCGGTGAATAATCAATCGGCTGCCTCTAAGCCGGTGGTTAGGTTGCTGCGGCGCTTTGTGTTGATGTGTATGTCACGGAATGTTGTGTTTCGCGCGCGTCATGTCCCTGGGTACCTGAATGAGGTGGCTGACGCTCTGTCTCGTTTTCAGTGGTCCCGATTTTGGACGATGGCGCCAGGAGCATTGAAGGAAGGGGAGGCTTGCCCGGACGAGATATGGCAGCTGGGAGCGTCCTGCTTGGGGGACTGGTGAAGGCTTCACTGGCACCGGCCACATGGGCCTCCTACAGTAAGGTCTGGGACTCTTGGGAACGATCATTAGACGGGTTGGAGCATGGCTTATGTGGGGATGCGCTGCGGGACGCTTTTCTGTGGTACACCTGCCAATTGCTGGCAAAGGGGGCGTCCCCGGCAGTGGTCGACAGGTCCATGGCGGCAATGGCTTTCTGGTTCCGATGGCGGGGGTCGGAGGATCTGACTAAAACCTTCCTAGTACGGCAGGCGCTGAAGGGTTATCGAAAGGGCCGCAGGTCCTGTGACTCTAGGCGCCCGGTGTCGGTACGGGTATTGGGGGATCTGGTGGGTCGGTTGCCGGAAATTTGTTTCAACGGGTTTGAGGTCTCTCTGTTCAGAGCGGCTTTTCTCTTGGCATTCTTCGGGGCGTTCCGCGTGGGGGAGCTGGTGAGTGCCAGTAGGGTGGTGCCCGGGGGTCTGCAGGCCTCAGGGGTTCGTGTTTTGGAGGGTAAGGTGGTTGTGCATCTGGGTAGTTCTAAGACGGACGTCCGTGGCGTGGGTAGGGACGTTACGCTATGGGCTCTGCCGGGCGCAGTATTGTGCCCGGTGGCTGCAGTGGCGGAGTACATGGCTCGGAGGCCGGCGGTAGGGGGTTCCTTCTTGGTACATGCGGATGGTTCTTCCCTGTCCCGGTTTCAGTTTACAAAGGTTTTTCGGGCCGGGCTAGGTAAGTTGGGGCTTCCGGCCGGACGTTTTGGTACTCACTCCTTTCGCATTGGGGCGGCCACGGAGGCCGCACGGTTGGGACTAGGAGATGAGGTCGTGAAGCGCATAGGGAGATGGGAGTCGGTGCGGTTCCGCTCATATGTGCGGTTGGGCTTATTGGAATAAAAAAAAAAAAAAAGGGTACATGTCTGTGTATGTATATGTTTATATATATATATGTATATGTATAGATATGGTACGGGGGCGGGCATGGACGGGGGAGTCCTCTTTTGCCTTTCCCTCATGCTTGTTTTCTTCTTCTCCCCAGGACGGGTTGCTTGGATTGTGGGACATTCTTTTGTCTTCTGGGCCGAGAGGAGGGCCGCAGCTCGAATGCAGGGCCAGCAGCTGGGCTTTCCGAAGGACCAGTTGACAGTCCGATGGTTTGGGTACAGGGGATTTTGCTGGGGGGAGGTTTGTGGGGCAATGTTTAGGATGGTGGTGGGCGGGAGGACACCGGACATGGTGGTCCTTCATGCTGGGGGTAACGACTTGGGCCTCACGCCACAACGTCGGTTGGTAAAGTGGATGAAGCAGGACATCAACAAATTGAGGGACCTGCTTCCGGGGGTTATGTTAGTGTGGTCGGAGATTGTCCCAAGGCGTCGATGGCGGCACGCGCGGGATCCGGTGGCGATTGATCAATGCAGGAAGAAGGTGAACAGCTTAATGGCAAGCTTTGTTAGGAAGGTGGGGGGTGTGGTGGTACGGCACAGCGAGTTGGAAGAGGGGTTGCCGGGGTACTACCGCTCGGACGGGGTTCACCTTTCGGAGGTGGGTTGGGATCTGCTCAACTTGGGTTGGCAGGTTGGTATGCAGCGGGCGCTGTTTCTTCGGGGTGGCGGAGCTCAGACGGCTTAAGGGGTCAAGGTCTGAGCTTATGGCGGGACGGGGAGCTGAAGGAGAGGAAATAGGCTCCCCAGGATGAACGTAATGGAAAATAAACAAGTGGTGGTCATTGGTGGTTGATAGGTTTCGAGTCCTGTCGGTGGCTCAGAACCTGGTGGGGTAGGGGTATCCGGGTATACCCCTGCCGTGGTTAATGGATGGTTGGCACTTTACATCGATTGGAATAATGTTGATGTATGTTATATATATATGTTTATTTATATGGGGGTCATTGCCCTTTATATGTTAATGGAAGGAATAGGATGCGAGGGCGGAGTATGGGGGGCAATGACCCATGTTTACTTGTTAAGTTATTATTATTATTATTATTGTTATTATTATTGTTTGCTAAATAAAGCTGTGGACATATTTCCCCATATCCTCTAGTATGTGCGTTATTGGGTTGGGTTATGGGGTTGTTGTCCTGGATTCCGACTGCCCAAAATGGCGACTATACACCTGTCATGTAGCCCCATGTAGCCAAGCGCAGCTAAGCGGAAAAAGGCCTTGACAGGGGTTAGGAGGCGGGCCTAGGAGGAAGTAAGCAAGGGAGTGGAGTTATGGGTAAGTGGGTTTGGTTATTTAAATGGGCAGCCATTTTAGGTAATTCATTCTAACTTCCTACCTGGTTAAGTTTGTCCCACCCACCCTCCCTGTTTTGTTATGTGTGGTTTTGTCCCGTTTTTTCACAGCGGCGGGACGGGGAGCTGAAGGAGAGGAAATAGGCTCCCCAGGATGAACGTAATGGAAAATAAACAAGTGGTGGTCATTGGTGGTTGATAGGTTTCGAGTCCTGTCGGTGGCTCAGAACCTGGTGGGGTAGGGGTATCCGGGTATACCCCTGCCGTGGTTAATGGATGGTTGGCACTTTACATCGATTGGAATAATGTTGATGTATGTTATATATATATGTTTATTTATATGGGGGTCATTGCCCTTTATATGTTAATGGAAGGAATAGGATGCGAGGGCGGAGTATGGGGGGCAATGACCCATGTTTACTTGTTAAGTTATTATTATTATTATTATTATTGTTTGCTAAATAAAGCTGTGGACATATTTCCCCATATCCTCTAGTATGTGCGTTATTGGGTTGGGTTATGGGGTTGTTGTCCTGGATTCTGACTGCCCAAAATGGCGACTATACACCTGTCATGTAAATTGTAGCATATGTCATCATGTATTTAATGTATTAAAGGTAAGTTGATTTTTCTTTAACAGGTTAACTTTAAAAAAAAAAAAATACAAATGAGAAACAATTACGAACTATAACTCTGACTGTTTTAACAATTACAACATTAGATATATTAGACATTAGATATATTATAATAATAAGCCATTCATTTGAACATGAAAATGAACTATTGTATAAATGAACTTTTTTCAATAACTTTGTTCTCCTCACCATGACATCATTACCTTTACAAATTCACTTTTCTATTATGGTTAAAAGTATCATAGTGGAGGGGCGTGGCCACGGACCGCATGGAAGCAGTCGCATAGAAAGAGAGCTCTGCCGAAACAGTGGGCCCTGCAGCGTTGAACACAGCAATTCTGCCACCAAAAGCAGCCCATTTAACCTCCAGCCATACCCTGAACACAATGGCAACGAAATCCTCCAAAAAACTAAAACAGAAAACGATCGACTCACATCTAAGCTCGCAACAAACGGAACACTCATGCGACCAAGAGTGAAAAACACAGAACTGATACACTGCCACCACACAAACTGGCGAGAGACTGGCAACAAGTCCCGTGGATCAGCAATACACCACAAGGCCGCAGAAACTACCAGCCCTGAACATCAGCCCACTCCGCTCCAACACACGTAACTCACTGAACTCGCATTAATGTTGTTGTATTGCTATCTAACTGGGTTAAATTATTTAATGTACAAAAAAAAAAAAAAAGAGGGTAAATGTACCGCGCAAGTGGCCCTTTCACATAGGCCCACAAATGGCGGAATGCTCACACTGCTTAATTTAGATTGTTAAAACTGTTATTGTTTAGATTACGACCAGAGTCACCTCTCTCTCTTAAAAGTACTAATTTATCTTTACACCAAGCCACCACTAAACCCCAAAACCGGCTCACCAGTAAGCCTTCAAGTACCCGTCTGCACACTGTTGCATCGGGCCTTAGTGGCTAACGGGCAAGTGTACATAGTTTTACCCCAACCCTAATTCCCGTACCCAACAAAGTTACCTCCCGCAGTCTCGGTAACAATATATAACACCCAAAGTACTCCTTTATTGGAGAAGGTATGTAGGTATATACACAAATATCACCAACATAGAGAAAAGCAATATGCCACTAAAATTCTTCTCTCTAAATGTCAAAGGCTTAAATACACCCAATAAACGCAGACTCGCCCTCCAAGAGGCCAAACGGCAGGGGGCACGTGTGGCATTCTTTCAGGAAACCCATTTTAAGTGGGGATCCACACCCAGATTTGCCTCCCCTTGGTTCCCAATTGACTACCACACTTGCTACCATAAAAAAAAACCAGTATCGATCCCAATAAACAAATCTGTTATCTTCAAGCTCATTCGCAAAATCGGAGACAAAAAGGGCAGATATCTGATATTACAATGTCGTCTCAATAATCAACCATATACGTTAATAAATGTGTATAGCCCAAACGAAAGTCAACCTGTATTCATGGATAAAGTATTCTGTCTCTTGTCAAGGTACAGCTTTGGGGAGGTAATTCTTGGAGGCGATACTAACTTTCTCCTGGACGTAAATATGGACTCGTCTACCTCAACAAGGGTAACCACCACAACACTGAAACAACGTCATAAACAAACATCTCAAATCTGCCAAACACTAACAACACACAACTTTGTAGACCCATGGAGGATATCACGCCCGGCAGAAATAGATTATACCTGTTACACTGCTGCACATAACAGCTATTCTAGAATTGATAGATTCCTAATTAAAGCCACGTCACTAAAGAGCCTAATAAACACAGATATCTGTGTTATTTCTTGGTCGGATCATGCCCCCATCACTCTGACTCTGACCGAACAATTCCCCGCTAATGGTCGATCGACCTGGAGATTAAACGAATGATCCGGTAGTGATATCACATCTTACAACAGATCTACAAAACTATTTCACAGAAAACATACAATCAGACACCACACCAGAATACCTATGGCTAGCCCATAAGGCTGTGATAAGGGGTAGCTTCATAAAACATGCAAGCCAGGCCAATAAGGCCCGCCAAGCCCAATACTTAAAATTGATAGAAGAGATAACCGCACTAACACATAAAAATAAACAATCCCAAACACCTACCACACAAGCAGCTTTACTAAAAGCCCAATCTCAACTAAGAGACTTTGAACTGGCTAAAACCACGCACATACTACAGAAGACCAAACATAAATACTTCACTAAATGAATTCGCCAACTGCTATCACAAACTGTATAATTTAAGGGAAGACAAGGAGGTGAAAGTACCCACCTCAGCTGCAATTGATGCCTTCCTGGCAAACATTGACTTACCATCCCTGACTCAGGACAACATACACCAACTTAAACAACCAATATCCCCCAAAGAAATATCCAAAGCCATAGCAGACCTAACATTGAACAAGGCACCAGGACCAGATGGTCTCCCAAACAGATACTATAAAGAATTCTCCCAACTCATAATACCACACCTCCTGAACTTATACCAAAACAGCAGCGACAAAGGAACCCTACCAACAGAATTACTATTAGCCCACATCTCCACTCTACCCAAGCCCGGTAAGCCCCCAAACATCTGTAAAAACTTTAGATCAATATCCCTCCTAAACAGCGATGCCAAACTATATGCAAAAATATTAAGCAACCGATTGGCTCTGATAATAGCGAAATTGGTCCACAATGACCAATCTGGGTTTGTTGGGGGGAGACAGGGCTCAGACAACACCCGAAAAACTCTCAACATACTGACCACAATGGGAAGAGATTCAGTCGGAGGCCTCCTCCTAGCACTAGATGCGAAGAAGGCCTTCGACCGACTCGACCGGCAACAAGTGCTTTCCAAATATGGATTCCCTGTTGAATTTATCAGGGGAGTCATGGCACTTTACACAAAGCCAGCAGCCAAAGTGGCTCACGGTGGTTTCATATCTAATACATTCACTATCACAAACGGGACGCGCCAGGGATGCCCCGTCTCCCCCCTCCTTTACATTCTATCTCTTGAACCACTGGCCCAAAAAATACGCACAGATCCCAACATAAATGAAATCACAATTTCAGAACAGGAGTACAAATTGGCGCTGTTCGCCGATGACATTTTGATAACATTAGGGAACTCCCAGCGATTACTACCACCCCTCATGGAAACCCTGAAGACATTCAGTGACATCTCCCACTATCGCCTGAACCAAGATAAAACCCAAGCCCTCTCTGTCGGGCTCCCCTTAGCCACCAAAACAATACTGAAAGACAACTACCCCTTTGACTGGAGAACGACATCACTGACGTACCTAGGCGTAAAAATCGCGCCGTCAATAGATGAAATACTGAAATTAAGCCACCTCACACTCCCCCAACAATGTAAAAGAGACATACAAAAATTGTCTCAAACACGCATCTCATGGCTAGGAAAAATTAACGCATATAAGATGATGTTATTGCCTAAGATACTCTACATATTCAGAATGCTCCCCATTCAGGCTCCACAAACACTCCTCAAATCCCTACAAAACATCTGCAGCTCATTCATATGGGGAAACAAAAAAAAACACGCATATCCCGCACCTTACTCTACAAACACCCAAAAAACGACGGAGTGGGATTACCCGATATAGGCCAGTATTACAAAGCCACACTGTTGGCATCAGGCATACTGATGCACTCAGAAAAGGGTAATATTCAATTGGTGGACATGGAAAGAGCCCAATTTGACAAAAACGCGACACTTGACTTCCTATGGACGCCGAGGAAACATAGGCCAAACAAACCGAACCTATTCCCTACCACGACACTGACCGTCCAAATTTGGTCAACATTCCTAGATACATTAGGAGCCAAAGAAACATTTCATCCCAACGCACCACTAACCGCACTAAGAGCCATATCACCAGACATGCGTATCCAGACATGGTTACGCGCAGGTATTACGCACATTCATCAACTATTACACTCCCAAGGGGTAAAGACCTTCACAGACATACAACAGGAATGGGAATTACCAGCAAACACTATTTTCACATACATACAACTAAAAGGGATCATCACCACACACGTAAACGGACAACAACAAAATCTTAGCTCAAGCCCCTCTCCAGCAAAGGCGATAGTGGAAAGATGCTGGAAAAGCCCTAGGAAAAATAAAAATATTTCCCTATGCTATAAGGCCTGGGAAAATACCCTAACTAACACTACACCGCACTGCAAAACAAAGTGGGAAGCAGAATGCGCCAACTCACAGACGACGAATGGATCCACGCACTGAATGACATATCTAAATGGACTAAGTGCTACACCCATATTGAAGCACATAGAAAATTGCTGTACAGATGGCATTTAACTCCATACAATCTCCACAAAATATATCCCAATACGTCTACCCTCTGCTGGAGATGCTCAGCAGAGAAGGGCACGCACATACACATATGGTGGTCATGCCCTAACATCCAACCCCTCTGGGTAGAGGTACAAAACACATTATGTGCCCTCAAAGTTCCATACACCAAGAACACCCCTGAAATATACCTATGTATGCGATTCCCCCCATTATTCGAATATGCACACAAACAACTGAGTGTAATCATCATTCTGGCGGCTCGTAACTTGATAGCCTGCAATTGGAAATCCGCATCCTGCCCAAACAAAGCCCAACTATGGGACAAAATACAACAATACTACACATACGAACGCATGGCCGCCCCAGACGCAAAAACAGCACAAATATTCCACACAACCTGGGCCCCCTGGGTAACCTTACATAACCTTACATGACAACAACCAGTAAGAGCTGTGTAACAGACAGACAAACACCCACTCGTGACAACAAATAGAAAAGATGCCCATAACGAGTAAATACTATAATGTACCAAAAGCACAATGAGTGTGTTAAACGATATTTGAATTTCAACTGTGTATACTCCCCCATATTACCAAACGATGTATAGGAACTCTTGTATACAATTACAAGTTACCTTACTATATGTTATACTTATTGTTACCTATGTACTCAAAGCCATTTGTATTCATGTGATGCCATAAACCATCCACTGTTCATTTCCTTGTAAACGATGAAACAAAATCCTAATAAACATTATATTGAAAAAAAAAAGTATCATAATGTTTGATGCCTTGATAGTGATAAACACTAATGAACCTTCCTTTTTTCAAAAAAGTTTAATACTTCATTTATACGTTTCTAGTCTGTTTCCTCATGCATTGTTTTTCTTTCTATTCTTTTTTTGTTTATGTGTGATGGGCGGAATTCACTGACTTGAGATCCAGAACTGTTCCACTATGCTGTGTGGCCCTTCTCCTTTGGTCCCATGGGATAGACAGGTATCAAACCTTCTGTCTTCTGAACGGGTACCGACCCCTTTGTCTGCTCCTCCTCCCAGACAGATGATTACTCTACCTACTCTCAACAATATCTTTACAAAGACCCTCTTGGCTCACAGGCTCAGCACTTTGTCACCTCCGTGTCAGATCCCCACTGCAAGTGAATAGTACAGCCAGGAAGCCAGTCCTTGAACTCTGCAACTGGAATCCCTGACTGCACCAGGCATTACTTATACTCCAAATAAATATTTTGATAACACTACATTTAACACTACATTTAACTTATGGTGACACACTCAAAACAATTCATAATATATAGTTGCACTGGAATACATACAGAAAACCCAATAAAAAATGTAAATATCAAAAGAAGGAGGGATCAGGGGAACACAGACAAATTAAATCACAACAATGTGCATGCATTGCAACAATATACAATCAAGACTTCTCCCAGTGCCCATTATGGTGAGAAAAAGACTTCCACCAACAGATGGCGCTGTGCAGCACAATGCCCATATAGGAGTCTGGTAAAAGTGTATGGACTGCTTGATAGAGTTTCTGTGAGTCTGTGAGACAGTCCATTATCTCTGGGCAGGAAGTTGGTCTACAGCCCCTCCACAGGTTTCCTTGTCTATACACAGCTGATAAAATGTGATAAGTAGTGGGTTGGCAGATCCTTATAACATGACAGAAGAGGTGACCGGAGCATTCATAAGAAAGCAAGAAGGCACTTTTTTACAATTCTATTATAAGAGCAAGTTTTGCATTCTATGTATCATATACATTAAAAGATTATTGTATTACACCATTACTTCACTGTTCAGGTCTTCAATACACTAACTCTGTTGTTTCACTAAATGGATGTATGTTTTAACTTTACCTTAAAGGACCACTATAGGCACCCAGAACACTTCAGCTTAATGAAGTGGTCTGGGTGCCAGGTCCCATGAGGGTGGGGGCACCCTCAGGACACTATAGTGCCAAGAAAATGAGTTTGTTTTCCTGGCACTATAGTGGTCCTTTAACTAGTTATCTGGCTTTTCAACATGGGGCACTGTTAAATGGCTCCCTTTCTATTTTTGTTACATGTGGACAAGGAGGAAAAAATGTAGTGTAGGGAAACCTAAATGGCAAAACCACAAAGAATGAATATTATAGTAAACGTGATAAATATTCCCACAGATGATACACATACCTCCCACAAAGCATTTTGCTTCTGCTAGAAAGCTCAATTGCACTAGTGACATAAATGGAGTGGGAAAATAACCAAAAAATGTATCTGTAACACAGCAATAGTAATATTAAGAAAGTATATATAATCTTAAAGGACCACTATAGTGCCAGGAAAACATACTTGTTTTCCTGGCACTATAGTGCCCTGAGGGTGCCTGAGGGTTAAAACTTACCTTTTTTCCATTGCCGGGCGGGGAGCTCTCCTCCTCCTCTCCTCCTCCGATCCTCCCTTTCGGCTGAATGCGCACGTGCGGCAATAGCAGTGCATGCATTCAGCCGGTCTCATAGGAAAGCATTCATAATGCTTTCCTATGGACGCTTGCGTCTTCTCACTGTGATTTTCACAGTGAGAATCATGCAAGCGCCTCTAGCGGCTGTCAATGAGACAGCTACTAGAGGCTTTAGAGGCTGGATTAACCCATTTATAAACATAGCAGTTTCTCTGAAACTGCTATGTTTATAAAAAAAAAGGGTTAATCCTAGAGGGACCTGGCACCCAGACCACTTCATTAAGCTGAAGTGGTCTGGGTGCCTAGAGTGGTCCTTTAATAAGATCATTTCTAGATATGGTGAGAGTATTGTAGCTGGGAAAGAAATCAAAATAATTCAATCCCCATTAAAAATCAGGTTTATTGTCAAAATGTACAGACTTTCAGTTGTTTGCAATGAACAAATCAAACAAAAGCAATACAAATAGCTCAATACAACAAATGCGTCAAGTGTTTTCCCCAAATGCAACTGAAAATACAACTAATAATAACTTATTATATTCAAATATGCAAAACAGGTCTTGTCTGAAGCACACCTGATGCAACTAATCAAGGGCTTCATTGGTTGCACAGGTGCTTTTACTGGGACACATGGAATGCCTGTACAGGCTAGGGGTTTGTTTAGTGTCATGTTTGACTGCGTGTTAGAAATATGGCTAAGCCATAAGAATGGTCCACAGAGTTAACAGAAAAGATCATTGCCTTTCACAAACAAGGGACAGGATACAAAAAGATAGCAGAGGTACTGAATGTTCCTAGAAACAATGTTGGAAGCATAGTTCGCAAGTTTAAAGTTGAAAATACAGTGGTTACACTTCCTGGGCGGTGCAGAAAAAGGAAGCTATCAATGGCTGCAACCAGATTTCTGTGAGGCAGGTTGTGAAAACCACTCGAGTGACTGAAAAAGACCTGCAGAAAAACTTGGTGGCAACAGGCACTGAGGTTTCAGTGAGTACACTAAGGGGCGTATTCCCAGAAGGTTTCCATGCCAGAACTCAAAGACGTACACCACTACTGACCCAAAAGTGCAAGTAAAACCTGCTCCAATATGCTCAAAATCATTTAAAGGGATATTCCAGGCACCCAGACCACTTCTGCCCATTGGAGTGGTCTGGGTGCCAACTCCCACCACCCTTAACCCTGCAAGTGTAATTATTGCAGTTTTTATAATTGTTCTCTTCTAGTGGCTGTTTATCAGACAGCCACTAGAGGGACTTCCATTTTATTAGAACACGAAAAGTGTTTTAAATGATGCTGGATGTCCTCATGCAATGCATGAGGACCTCCAGCGTCGCTGCAATGGGGATGTCTAATGCGCACGCATTAGGTCTCCCCCACCGGCTGACGTTGGCGGGGGAGGAGCGTGGGTGGAGCCTGACCCAGCGCGGAGGGACATCGGCGCTGGATTCAGATAAGTCACTGAAGGGGTTTTAACCTCTTCAGCAACATGGGATAGGGGCTGGGAGGGAGAGGGGCACTGCAGGGTCCTACAGTGCCAGAAAAACAGATATGTTTTGCTGGCACTGGAGAGTCCCTTTAAATAGGACACAGATGGTTTGGGATTCTGTTCTGTGGTGAGATAAAACAAAACTGGAACTTTTTTGGCCTAATGGATCAGCGGTATATCTGGAGGAAGAAGAATAATGCCTATACTGAAAAGTACACTCTGCTAACAGTTAAGAATGGTGATGACTCAGCAGTGCTCTGGACGACTCTGAACCATTTCAAAGGAATTTAAGACCTTTTTTCCTTTCTGAAGGTGATGGGTTCTGATCATTGAGGTTATCAGTGCTCTAAATAGACAATGCAACTACTGTAGGAAATGTAATTGATTTTACAAACAAGACAAACAGAGGTTCATTTGAAATTTGTGGATAATTGAAAAATAAAGCAGTTCTAGGGCAAACTGAAAGAACTTTCCACAAACGGGTTGCTTTGGAACTCAGAAGAACACAACACAACACTTCCACTTAACATATAACCGTATTGTATGAAAGTTCCGTTGAGTCCACTGGGTTTAGTTTATGAATCATGCTGTGCATGACTAAATCAAAAGTTCTGTCTCTATATCCTCCTGGGAACGTAATAAAAAATTGTCTTCCAATTTCTTTTCATTTTTTTCCCCACTATCCCAGCCTATCACATGACGTATCACTGGAATGCCCAGGATGTCCTCTTCACAATAGAGCAGGGATTGATGGAGTAGCTCGAAAGAATAAAAAGGAGATGCATGTGAACGAAATGTCCAGTACAGAGGACACACGCTAATGGGCTGGGTCTCAGGAGGATATGTTTCTTGATCTCATTTGTCTTTACTGATAATAATAAATGCTATTTCCCACATTTGGAAAGTTGTACATTAATTGCAGAGTCTAAGTCAGAAATTAGCACGTTAGAATAGTCAGATAAGAATATAATGATATATTACTATACTCCCCTACATTTGAAATGGACAAAGAGGAACACCTTTGTTTTAGAGGTGTGAGTGAGGGTGTGGCCCGGGGTGGGGCTGCTCTTTGATATTTTAGGTGACTTCCTAATATCTATTTTGTGCAAATAAAATGTAGGGGTCATGTGATTGCAGAAGTTAAGGGCCATTACAGTCTAATTATACAGACAGTAATAGATCCTAAAAGACAGGTCTCTTTAGGGGTAAATATGATATACTAGCAAAATGTATAGCTTAATATATAAGTAACATAGGACATACATCATTTGTCACCCATACTTTTTATGTGTATCTGGTTTGCTGTGATATATCAAATAATGAGTATTTAAAAGGCTTATTACTAAATGTTCCTTTTTGCAGACTTCTGAGTGCTATTTTACTAACTCTAAATCTTTTTCAAGCTTTTCAAATTTCTTATTGACCTCCTCTAAAAGTGAAATAAGGGACTAGCTGAGATCACTCTGTCTCTGGTTCCTGGTCTCCTATGTAGTCCTGTGTTCACTTGCATACAGTACATGAAGTACTCAGTGAAAAGCACAGATTGGTATCATATGAAATAAATAAAAAAATACGGTATACAGTTGCAAGAAAAAGTATGTGAACCCTTTGGAATGATATGGATTTTGCACAAATTGGTCATAAAATGTGATCTGATCATCATCTAAGTCACAACAACAGACAATCACAGTCTGCTTAAACTAATAACACACAAAGAATGAAATGTTGCCATGTTTTTATTGAACGCACCATGTAAACATTCACAGTGCAGGTGGAAAAAGTATGTGAACCCTTGGATTTAATAACTGGTTGAACCTCCTTTGGCAGCAATAACTTCAACCAAACGCTTCCTGTAGTTGCAGATCAGACGTGCACAACGGTCAGGAGTAATTCTTGACCATTCCTCTTTACAGAACTGTTTCAGTTCAGCAATATTCTTGGGATGTCTGGTGTGAATAGCTTTCTTGAGGTCATGCCACAGCATCTCAATCGGGTTGAGGTCAGGACTCTGACTGGGCCACTTCAGAAGGCGTATTTTCTTCTGTTTAAGCCATTCTATTGTTGATTTACTTCTATGCTTTGGGTCATTGTCCTGTTGCAACACCCATCTTTTGTTGAGCTTCAGCTGGTAGACAGATGGCCTTACTTTCTCCTGCAAAATGTCTTGATATACTTGGGAATTAATTTTTCCTTCGATGATAGCAATCCATCCAGGCCCTGATGCAGAAAAGCAGCCCCAAACCATGATGCCCCCACCACCATACTTCACAGTTGGGATGAGGTTTTGATGTTGGTGTGCTGTGCCTTTTTTTCACTACCCATAGTGTTGTGTGTTTCTTCCAAACAACTCAACTTTGCTTTCATCTGTCCACAGAATATTTTGCCAGTACTGCTGTGGAACATCCAGGTGCTCTTGTGCAAACTGTAAACGTGCAGCAATGTTTTGTTTGGACAGCAGTGGCTTCCTCTGTGGTATCCTCCCATGAAATCCATTCTTGTTTAGTGTTTTACGTATTGTAGATTCGCTAACAGGGATGTTAGCATTTGACAGTGACTTTTGTAAGTCTTTAGCTGACACTCTAGAATTCTTCTTCACCTCATTGAGCAGTCTGCGCTGTGCTCTTGCAGTCATCTTTACAGGACGGCCACTCCTAGGGAGAGTAGCAGCAGTGCTGAACTTTCTCCATTTATAGACAATTTGTCTTACCGTGGACTGATGAACAGCAAGGCTTTTGGAGATACTTTTATAACCCTTTCCAGCTTTATGCAAGTCAACAATTCTTAATCGTAGGTCTTCTGAGAGCTCTTTTGTGCGAGGCATCATTCACATCAGGCAATGCTTCTTGTGAAAAGCAAACCCAGAACTGGTGTGTGTTTTTTATAGGGCAGGGCAGCTGTAACCAACACCTCCAATCTCATCTCATTGATTGGACTCCAGTTGGCTGACATCTCACTCCAATTAGCTCTTGGAGATGTCATTAGTCTAGGGGTTCACATACTTTTCCCACCTGCACTGTGAATGTTTACATGGTGTGTTCAATAAAAACATGGCAACATTTCATTCTTTGTGTGTTATTAGTTTAATCAGACTGTGATTGTCTATTGTTGTGACTTAGATGATGATCAGATCACATTTTATGACCAATTTGTGCAGAAATCCATATCATTCCAAAGGGTTCACATACCTTTTCTTGCAACTCTAACTATACAAACAAATACATTGATGTACATACATAATATGTCATATGAATACCTTTTGTTCTCAAATATTAGATTGAGAAAAGTTAGATAAAGCATCCCAAGAGAATAAATGAGTAATTCTCACTGAGAGCCAACTCCAAGAGTCCTATAACAATGTTGCACTGTGCGTCACTGATATCCACATTATATAAACAGTGCCTCCATGACGGACGGAGGTGTACAAGCTACAATCAACCACAGTGCACAAATAATTTACATCTCGTAAAATACCACATAGCATGGGGAGAAAATCTGTTGTGTCTCTGATGTAGGATCGTGTATTCCATACACATGGCTGTAATAGTGTAGCGCAAGCATATCCAATGATGTGCTAGTTCTACACTTCTTGGGGACAGTTCCCATGTGTTACAAAAGTGGGACATCAGAGAACAAGTTGGAATGGCAGGACAGAGCTCACAAATCAGGATTGTCCTACTAAAATCAGGATGGTTGGGAAGCATGTCAGCCTCCACTTACATGGTCAGAGATGGATTTCTGGTTAGAATCTGGAGCTCCCCCTTGACCAGTGGGTGGGCCTAAACTTTTACTTATAGTATAAACATGAGCTTCAATGTGCTTCAAATTTTTCAGGAGCCGGAGTGCTATTTATAAGTTTATTTTTAAAAGCAGGTGTGTGTATTTCCCCTATTTGTCTAGACCGTAAAGGATAAAAAAAAACTGCTGGTGCATATATAAAACATATACCTCCTAAATTTAAAGATGTAATCCAGATAGGAAGTGGCAGGGTCATTGTGGGGCATGTTGGTGACACAAACTATATTCCCAGTGACATATATGACACAAACATGGCCCAGCAACCTATCTAGCAAGCTCCCCCAAGGGCTACCTCTATATAAATCATTTAGCATGTTTGTTAAAGCAAACCTATGTCATTCAGGATGTCCTCCAATTGGACATAAATGCACAATCTTGGGTGGTATGACAACATTGAGTTGCCGCTACCTGACAGGTAAATTTATCAATATTTTTCCAACCCTAAAAATTGAATAGCAACAAGTGGGTGAAGACAGAAAATATATGTCATCAGACTTAATCACTGTCATCTTCTAAATCAATTAGTGGGGTAGTGATCATCTTGGAAATAAATTTCTACTCGGCCATTGGGAATTAATTTGATGGAGATTATTGAATGGAAAAGGATCTCATTAGTTGCATCCTCTTTAGATATTTTATGCTTACACGTGGATTTATTTATTCTTAATTTATGAACTTTACAACAGAAATGTGGTTTTACTTATTTATGTTACACGCGATTATATTATTATCTATACTTCCAAGCAGGAATTTTCCAGGCACTTTGACTGCAGCTACATAGGGAGGCAGGCCATCAGTTACACTGTGTGTTTTACCCTTTCTGTGTTTGTGTGGGAGATAGTCTGGGTCATTGATTCTAGTGTGTACTAGATTTAGTTTACTGCTGTGTCTAGCTTGCTAGCTAACAACCGTCAGGGGCACTTGAAATAACTTTGAGTGCGAGATAGAGATTGACATTTTATGTGATTGTAGGTTATGGATATACAGTTTAAAAAAAAAAAAAAGGTTTTGTTAACTGTTTTTAGAAAGAAAAACTTTTTTCAGAGGGGAATTTGTTGTTTAGTAAAAACCCAAAACCCCAAAATGTTTATTTTGTCTAGTTACTCCCACAACGGCACTCACTTTGCACAAACCTTTCGTGGTAGATATAGCTTGCCACATTTATTTTAGTGTGACACTGTTGTCTGCGGTTAGTGCAAGGTCGTACTTGCACCATTTTGAAATCAACAAATTAGAGTTATTAAAAGGTTTTTGCTTACTGTCTGAAGAAAAAAAATACTCTTTTCGGGAGGAGTATGTTGTTCTGTAAAAAAAAAAAAAAAGGAGAAGAAGAAGAATTAAAATAAGAAGAAAGTTTCTCCTTCCTAGCTATTCCCACTTTGGCACTCACACACACTTTGAGTGGTAAAAATACCTTGTTTTATTAATCCTAGTGTGGATTAGTGTAGTGGGAGCGATAGCTTGCTTCATTCATCCTTATGGTTGTTATAGGTCATCCCTGTGATGGAGCTTCTGTACTCTGACTAAGTACCTTTGCCAAAGTGACTGTAGCCTTTCCCCAAACACTAGTCAAAGCAGTAAAATAACACACTTTATTGTGACAAGGGTATTATATTTATAGGTACATTCCTCACAGGAAGTCATCATAGTGAACAATGTGCCCCCTCCCTGACGCCTTTGTGTCTGGGACACAATTTAATTAACTCAGAGATGATTTTATTAACTCCCAGACAACAGGGCGCCTTACAATATGAACCATAAAACATAACTTTTACAACTTGTACAGGTTACAATTTAAAAATCACTGGACAGGGCTATCTACCAATAATAAACTGTCCAAAAAGCAATTGGATCAGAGGTATGTAGCTTGAGTAATCATCGGCTAAGATCCAATTAACATAAAGTTCCAGGCTGTTGTTAAGGAAGTGCTGGTCATCATAAAGAGGTCGCTCCAACTCAGTGGAAAGGGGCTCCTCCACCTCCTTTGCCTTCCCTCCAATTAGTTCTTTCCTAGGTGTCCTGGTGTAGGTGCGCTGGTTGTTGAAAGGTGTAACGGGTGGCTTCTGGCAGTGTGGGAGTCCCAGGCGGACCTCTGGACGGTTGGGAGTCATAAGCTGTTTGCATGTGTCAAGATTACAGAATGATCCAGCACGTAGAATTGTGTAACACAGAGGACTGATAGGTAACGTATACCAGACCTTAGAATGGCCGGACTAACGTACCAAAGAATAGTCAGGAATAGCCGAGGTCAAGGGATACAGAAATAAGACACAACGATAAGGAAAAGCCAGGAGTCAGGGATGCCAGAAAACAGGGAAGTCAAAAACAATGCCAAAGTCAAATAACGAGAATTACCAGAATCAATAACGCGCTCTCGGACAACCACAAGGAAAACCACGACAGGGCACTGAGCAGGATGAGAACTGGGCCTAAATACCTCTCCTCTAGATCTGCTAGGCTGTAACTGGCCTTTGACCCCAAAGTCAGTTACCAGGTTCCCATTTGCATAATTGCTGCTCAGCATTAACCCTTCTGTGGATTTACCACATTTTTATAAGTGGATGAATACGTGACATTACCCCCCCACCTGAAGAACGCCGGGCAGGACCAGGCTTGAGAGGAAATTTGGCGTGAAAATAGCGAATCTTGCGGCCAGCATGTATATCACATGCCAGAACCCAAGAACGATTGGCTGGTCCATAACCTTTCCTATCCACCAATTACTATAAAGTGCCCTGAGAAAACCTGGAATCAATTATGGAGGAGACCTCATACTCTTCCTGTCCAGAAACAGGGGGAGGGACACTTGAGACAGTATATTTATTGCAAACAAGAGGTTTGAGCAAGGACACATGAAAGGTATTAGGAATTTTCAAGGAGGCCAGAAGGGCCAGAGAGTACGCAACAGGATTGATCCTACGAAGGACACGAAAAGGTACAAGGAAACCAGGAGCAAATTTCATGCTAGGGACTTTGAGCCTGATGTTACGAGAAGATAACCAAACCCTCTCACTCACTTGGTAAACAGGGTTGGCACCTCAACGTGTATCAGTATAATGCTTGAAACGGTCAGCAGCAGTACCCAGAGCAGATTGAACTTTAACCCAGGTATCACGGGTGGAAGCCAGATGGTCATTCAAAGCAGGAATAGCTGTATCAAAAAAAATTGCCGGTAGGACAGTAGGATGCCGGCCATTATTAACAAAAAATGGACTGTGCCCAGAGGAGTCGTGGTCAGCATTGTTCCTCGCAAACTCAGCCCATGGTAATAATTCAGACCAATTGTCTTGAGTGCTATTAATAAAACAATGCAAGTATAACTCCAAAGACTGGTTAGCCCTCTCTTGTAAATGCTATTTGAGCTGCCACCATCGATATAAACTGTGGTTTCACCCTATCCGCGAAACCGGAAGTGACGTCATGCGGAAGTAATATGCGTTCCACGGTGGAACGCACGCCAACACCGGCGAACATCTGAGTGATTAAAGGACGGATATTTAAGAAGACTCTCAACCCCATCACAGCTACACATCCATGAGGAAGTCCAGAGAAGGACGAAACGCGTTGGAATTGTTTTTATTTCGTTTCTGTATTGAACTTTTATTTCTTATTGTTTGGTGCAGCTATCACTGTTCCAGATCCTGTATCTTGATTGGTTCAGCTGCTACATGTGAATACCACCCAGTGTGGAGACAAGCTGCCTTTATTCTGATACATTGTAAGTGCAATACATGTAATAAATTGTTACTTTTTATACAATCTGCACTATCTATTTTCCTCTTTCTATTTGGAGTGAATTAGAAGATTTGCTGCTAACATATATTTGGATTCATCGCTGGAGGTCCTTCATACTTTCCAGTCCCTTAATACAGAGGGAGATATGCCTGATCTCATATCCTTGTGAGTTCTCTACCACCCATATTTTCAAGTGGTTTTTAACAATATCACACTATATATTGTTTGTGTATTTTTTACAGATACAATTTCGAATTTAAATATATTAACATAAACTCAGTTTGTATTTATTTACACATCACTTTTTAGTGATTCACATTATTTTGTACCTTTGTTTTTTTTTCCTTTTTCTTGTCACTGTTGTTCTTTGAGTGTTTATAAGGGAACACTTATAAACCTAGGGTATTGTGTGCATTATAGCACTGACATTTACTGCTTGCTTTCTTCTATATTGGAGGGACAGACTTATTAACATTGTCCATGATTTGCAGCAAAAGAGGAGCATGATGATTGGACATGTTCACAAAAGTAAATTTCACCTTCCCCTGCAAACTCGGACACAGGACGTCCAGCAGAGCAGTCACCATTGGGTGTCTTTAAAAATTATGCAAAGACTTCTGGCAGTGACTGAGCTGCTTTAATACAAAATAGCAAAAGGCAAAAGATTACAATCAAACTTTTTTAACATCCCAGATTTTTTAATCCAGGTACTGAACGTGATAATCTAATTTTGGCAATTCAGAATTGCAATTGCAAAAATAGCTGATATGGCGTAGCCATTAGGCCAGGCAATGCAGTAGCCGTTTTGTGCCGCTTTGTTATGTGTATATCACAGCAATTTTGGATGGACAACTGCTTTAGCAGCAGCCATGCTTGTCTTTTTGGCAGTAAGTATTTGGAGTTAAATTGTTAAATTGCTCCCTATCTATCCCAAGTTCATCTCAATTCAACCATGCACATACACCCCAACATCAATGCTGTGTAAAGTGGGCCACAAGTGGGTGGGGTGAAAGGAGATGGGTAAGTGATGTGAATAACATCACTTGCTCAGCCCAAAGGGGGGCGGACTCATTCATTGTGGTGGTGGGCCTCACAATGAAATGACAGGTCTCCCCGGCGTGAATGCATCCAGACTGCTTGTCAATCACACAGGCTGGCCCACTGAGAGTGGTGCATGCAGGGAGCGCTGTTTTGTGTTCTCTGCATGATTCTAGAGCTCTGAGTGTAGTGCTCGCATGTCTAATAATGTGCTTGTGCCACACTTTCTGGGCACAGTCAGGTGGAGGACCCTAAAATAGGGAGTGTCCTGCTGGTATTGGTACAGCTGAAAGGCCTTGATAATGTTTCTCCATAAAATTACACATAAAAGGGGTGGCTATCATCTTTGAGAAATACATTCTATTAGTATTGTTTGTATCTGCATATGAAAATTACAGCACGCTGCTTAATTGTTAGCCGGCTGCTTTTATAATAGTGAGGACAAACACATGTATGCTGTGTTTTTTTTTGTTTGTTTTTTTTATAAATATGCTTTTCTTTCTTTCTTTCTCTCTTTCTTTCTTTCTTACTCATAGCTTAGGATAATTAGTTGTCTCAGTCGCAGCCTCAGGTGGCTGTAGAGCAGGATGCAGAGTTTATCCGTCTGAGTAGGCCCAACAGTTCTCCATGGCAACCACCTGAGCCCCCCCATAGAGTGAAAGAGAATGCGAAAGAGACAAAGCCTGAAAGGGAGAACTGAAGGGAGAGGCCTAGAGAGACGAGACTTATTGAAACATGTGCACATATAGTCACTGAGGAAAATGCAGCATTTCTAAAATCAGATGCAGCAAAACTATCATTATTACAGCATGGTGCCTATATACAGACACAGAACAGCATAGCATTACGTACATTAAATGTACACATAAATAACTATATGTCTACTGTATATTATATACATCAATATAAATATACGTTAATGTGTCCTGCTTTTATGATGTCTGTATAGAGAGTGAGAGAGACAGAGAATGAAAAGAGAGAAAAAAAAAAAGATACAGAACAGTGAACATTATCGGAAAATAATGCCATCTTGGGGTTCTGGAAGCTTCTTAATAAACCGTGAGACTGAATGCCAAGCGGTTTATTAATATCTTCAGAACGTCAAGAAGCCGTTATTTCCCTCCTAATACGCACATTGCCATTATGTATCTTTTATTTTATATTAATAGGTTATGGTTAGTGTAAGTAAGTATTAAGGTAGCAGGGGTTAATAATTAGTGTAAATGTAATGTAAGGGTTAATGTTTAGTGATAGTGTAGGGGTTAATGTGATAGTGTCATGTTTTAGAATCCTGCACTGTACGTTGATGGTGATGTCATCCATGAAATTATTCCACACAATAAACATGGAAAAATGCACAGATCACCTCCGTGCGATTCAAGGGCTCTCATCACAGGCAGAACATTCATGTCTCAGTATCCCTGAGATTAGTGGGATTTACGATACAAGAGGCATCTACATCCATCTTAAAGATGGCAGCTGTAATTTCTGCTCCCGGAGACTTGTTAAAAAGTTACTCCAAACATGACTTTCTTTTTTATTTAACCTCATAATGCCATATTGGCCATTCCTAGCTAGACACCCCTCCCTTCTAAATGTAAAAAAAAAAAAAATTGTGAAAGCTAATGCCAGGGGAAGCTAAAAGAGACTGCATTAAAGATTAATTGACAACTTATCTTAATAAAGTGGTTTTGGTCTAATCTCTCTTTCCTGACAGTGTAAAACATTGCCCAATATTTATATTTAAGTTAAGCAACACCCCTAGTGGCAACTTTATTAAAAACTTTTACACTGATAGTCATCATGCACAGCATGATGATACTGGATGACTGAAGGATTCAATGCTTCTATTGATTAGATTGGTGGGGCGCAGCGACTGCCATGCATGTGTTATAGGCCCCAATGATTCAATATGAAAAAAAATTCGATTGGACCAAGTGCATCAGTAAAGGCAGAGGAGCGCTTCAAGGAGTCTTTCCCAGTGCTAGATTAAAGGCAATTTTAAATGCTTTTTAACAAAATTTAAAACAAGGTTTGCCCACCTTTAAATAGGCAAATCACATTTTATACAAAATTAAGCCCTGCGCTCAAACTCCCACTACTCCTGGGCAGCAGCAATGACTATAGTACACATCAGCGTCAATAAAAAAATAAACAATAAATGTTACTTCAAAATAGAGAGTCAGCGCTAAGTAATGGATAAGGCAGCAACCACAAAGGGAATCCCTCAAAGTACCCTTAAAACACGACAGGAGAGAAAACAAAGAAAAAAAGGCTGCGCCACACAAAATAAATATAATAGGATAACAATAGTATATGCCAATAAAAAGTCTTAACTTGACAGTTCTTTCTTTAGGTCAAATGGTCTGTAACGTGCTTGGTCAGGGATAGTTCCACATGGGCCTTCCCCGGAAGGATCAAATAATATGCAAAGACAAAAGATAGAACCAAAATAGTGCAATATATCCAATAGGGTAAAAAAGAAGATAAAAACGAAGACGGTAGTGCACTCACATGAGTAAGAGCTATAGCTAGCTCTAGTATGAACAGCGTACAGCGCTACAATCCCCGCTTCTGGGATATGGTGCAGGTGTCTTGCTTCAAAGGTATGTTCAACACTCAAAGAGAATAAAATAGAGACAACCAATAGTGCTCTCTGAATAAAACAATGGTGTTAAAATATATATAAAAAGGTACTCACAAGGGTGGGGCAGACAAACTGCCCACTGGTATAAGCGTTGGTGGTTTGATCCCCACCTAGGATTTCTTGGAGTCCACAAAGATAAAAATGCCAGGTAAAAAACAAAAATTATTATAGAGTGTATAAAAAATACGAATAAAAGTAACCAAAAGATCTTTAATGAGTAAAATACACAATATAAAATATAAAATATATTGTGTATTTTACTCATTAAAGATCTTTTGGTTACTTTTATTTGTGCCAATCATCTTTTATACACTCTATAATAATTTTAGTTTTTTACCTGGCATTAAATGTTACTTGTATACTATTCCAAATTCCAGTGCACATTTATTTCATGTTGTGACCGACACAAAGGGTATTTTACCAAACACCGAATTTTGTCCAGATGGCTAAAATCCGGGGGAATATCATCAATGGCAATTCTCATATTTAATAAAGCCAAATCGGTGCTTTTTGCACCTAGCCCTATACAATGCATAGGAATCAAAATATTCACAAAGCATTCCGAATGCATCTTGTAGGATGGATGTTCGCAAATTATCGTCCACTTGCTTTTTGCTAGTGAACGATAATGCCAAGAACGAATTACTATCTGGCAGCCCTAACAGCCAGTAGGTAAATAGTTAAATAACCCTCGGAGGAGCAGGCTTAACCATGTGTTGGTTGGCCATCACTTGCTAGCCAGCTGCCATAATACAAATGTTTGGAAATAACGTTGAGAAAAGCCTATGGGAGGTCAACATGACACTCCTATTACTATAAGGAAGAAGGTTTTTAACCTCCATTATTGCTTTGGAGCCTCTTGATACTCATTCATGGCACACAATACTGTTAGCTGTATTGCTTTGGATTGGACTGTCCATATATATCTCAATCTCCAGGGCATTAAAAGTCACAGTACAGTATTGTGTGGGATGTATGAGTTTATTACAGAGCTCCACAGCTAAAAAATAATAACAAAACAAAGGCTTACATGAATGTGCAGTGTCCTTGAGTACATCACAAAACTCCCCGACAATTAAACCTTCAGTAATGTGTATAGTAGGTTATTACAGAGCTCCACAGCTATAAAAAGTGTGCATTTTGAATAACACTAACACAGAGCTCCACTGTAATAAACCTCACAATAATGTGATGTGATGTAATATGTGGTGGCTGTGTTTGGTCTGTGGGATATGTGTGTGTTGGCTGTGTCTGATATGTTTGATATGCATGTGTTGTCTATGGGTGTGTAGTGGGTGTGTGATTCAGATAATAAACAAATGTTTTACCTCCAACTCCTGCTTACTTTTTTTTGTAGGGAGTAGGCTAAATTCCCTGGTGGTCCAACCAGGGTTAATAATGAATTCCTGGTGGCCAGGTGGTGAAACGCACATTCTACACTTATGGACCTCCTTCCAGTCTGGTGCTTATTAACGAGTCAGATCACATGCTGGGAATCTCTGTGTCTGTGCATTGACCCTATAACCGAGTACCAAATTGCGAGAGAGCAGCCCATGCACTCCACCTACGGGCCACCAGGAATTTAATGATTATATTTTTATTTAATATATTGCCTATCTTGCAGTATATTAAATAAAAATAACTTTGAACTTTTTATTGGGGGCAGACAGTATCCTTGGTACAGCACCGTCATGTCAGGGAGAACTAGGGCCAGTGCAGACTTATGGCTGCACCGGCCCTGTTTTGGAGACAGCGTGACAATGGATTAAAGGAACAATGTATTAGGGGGCAGAGTGACACTGGGAACATAGTACTAGAGGGACAGGGCACTACTGACACGGGGCAAAGGGTTGGTAAAAGAGAGGGGCAGGCAGGGGAGTGGGGGGGTGGAGAATGACACAAGGCTAATGGGTCAAGGTATTAGGGAGACAGAGTGACAGGGGATTAGGGGGACAGAGTGTCACAGGGCTACAGCATCAGGGGATAAGTGGGACAGAGTGACACAGGGCTAGGGGGGCAGTGGATTAGGGGAAAGAGTAAAACAGGGCTAGGGGGGCAGAGTGACACAGAGCTAGAGAAGCAGAAGATTAGGGGACAGAGTGACATGGGGCTAGGGGAGCAAAAGTTACACAGGACTAGGGCACGGAGTGATACAGGGCTGGGGGGGCAGGAGATTTGGAGTACAGAACGACACAGGGCTAGGAGGGCAGGGGATTAGGGAGACAGATTGACAAGCAGATATCTAACCATAAGGCTTCCATATTATCCTCAGCACATTCTATTTGCCTAATATTTGGCTTTAACTCATCATAGACATACAAACATACCCCACCGGCGATCCTGCTTTTTTCTATCCTTCCTAAATAATGTTAACTGCTCAGTCATGTGTCTCATCCCACCATGTTTCCATTATGCCTATTCTGATCCTGCCCCTTACACCTCCCCTACCCACCTAAAGCCCATCTTCTTTCTGCCTTATCTCCTCTTTATACATTTCTGTGTCCCTTACCCCCACCACTAATTTAAAATCTCTCTCAATGTTCACCATTATGTCCCCCAGCACATTAGACCATCTTCCATTTAGGTGCAATCCATCATGGTTATAAAGTTTGTACCCAAACGCAAAATCAGCTCAGTTCTAAAAAGCCCAAACCCTCCTTCCTACACCATGACCTTAGCCACACATTAACCTCTCTAATTTCCCACCTTTCTAATGTAGCGTGTGGCACAGTTAATATTTTTGAAAATACTACCTCCTTTTCTTCAGTTTAGTTTCAAATCCCCTTAACTCATTCTTTAGGACCATCTTTTGTTCTGTGACTTTGTCTTTTGTACCAATATGGACGATGACAGCCTGGTCATCCCTGGCTCTTTCCAATAATCCACCCACTCTGTCAGCAACATGCCATACCCGAGCACCCAAGAGACAGCAAACTGTTTGGTTGAGATGATCAGAGCAGCAGATTACCCTGTTCTGGCCCCAAAAGTGGGGTTCCTGCCCTACTCTATACATTCCCAGACAGGTCTCCTCGGTCTCCAGCTATAGTCCAAAAGGCACCCTAATTGGTTGGATGGTGTTTGATTTGGACCCGGGTAAAGGTATGATTGGGCCGAGGCAGTCTTCTGATCTGGCTACGAGTTCCAGGAGAATAGGGAATTATTGCTAATGGATCAAAGGTGCTTCACCGGTATCGAACTATGGCTATTTTTCCAGCTTGAACAGAGGGAAAGTGGTTCCAGAGGTGGTTGCTCTTTGGAGTTTCGAACATATAAATGTCTCTTAACAAGGGGAAAAAAGGTTCCTGTCACAGTCCCCCATTTAGTAAGTAGCGATCAGCCACAAACCAGAGATTGGAGCAGGTTGGGACATTAATATGTACCCTGTTTTTTTTTTGTTTTTTTTATTGTAGCCAGCACCACCGATTAACCCTTGTATTGCAAAGGTTTTTTTTCTTTTTCACCTTCTGGCTGATAGCTCTGCCATTGGGCAAATACTTTGGATTTTTCCAGGGCTGGATTTGAAGCATTAAGGTTCTGATTTCAGTTCTCCAATAGCAATCGGGCTGATTGAAATCTGGACCTAATTCAGACTTGTTTGATGCCTGAGTTGCTGAATTTTGTCTGATTGATGCAGTCCGAATGGTTTTGCCCAGGCTCTATTAGGTCATTCAGACTAGCCCTAATTCATGTTAGCGTAGCTCAGGAACATAATGTCTGCCCAAAATGTACTTCCACTCCTGAGATGCTGCTGTTTTGGGTGACTTTCTCATTCCATGCTGTTACTGACATTATGGGAGAGGATCTATGAACTGAGGTGACAGTGTGTTTGTCTCACCCAAAAATATTAATAATGGAAAAGTGATTACTTTAACGGTGACAGTCACAAATAGCAGCTGCTACAAGGAAGAGTGACTCCCAACATTCTCAAGCAGGATGGGACATGCATGGTTTGATGGAGCTCTAACCCTAACCTTATCCCTAATTTTAAAATACCTTGTATTATAAACTATACATAATGCTGTAGCATATATTAACAACTCAGCCAGCTGGCGTTATGGTTAATGATGATATATGTTTCCAGCACTACAATGACACTCTGCTTTATGTGTGAAAAATGTGCTCTCTTTTTTTCATTTTACAAAAAGTTCAGATTTTAGTAGACATTGGCACATATATAAATTAACCTTCTTACATCCCCATGGCTGTTACTTCCTGGTTTGGTTAGCTTAGTGGAACTAAACTCAAGAGGCAAAGACTTTTCATTGAGCTGCGTTGGAATGTCTATGGACATTGGACAGTAACAGAATGTCTGGGGTGGGGAAGAAGTGGGGGTCAACAACAGCAGGCAAAAGATCTGCAACTTTGGCAAGATGTTTTTAAATATACCCCCAGTGAAAAAAAATAATGCATAATTAAAAGAATGCGTGTTTTTATTTGATGGTTATCTACTAAGTAGTGATTTAAAAAAAATAACATCTCTGTATTTGGGCAGAGGAATTTTCCTTTAAGCCCTCAGAGTTAGTTATTTAGTCAGTTCAAACTACTAAAATAGCGTTAAGAAAGAGTTATAAAACTCCTCTATATTCTTTATATAATATAATTCTGTTTTCTATTTATTACCAATTCTCTGTCAACATTACTATACCCTGCTCAAATGAGCTTACAGTCTAATGCATCTATGTTTGCCCCATTGATTTGCTTCCTGGGGACTCTACACTGTTTGACTTCATTTACCCACTCTGAAACCCTAAGTGACATACAGATATGAAAGAATAGATTACTACCAAGGAATAGGATATAGTATGGTCCTTAAACTTCTCAGCATGTTTGCTCTTACATTAATCATAAGCAGAGGGGCTTGCACTTTTACCTCTAAACCATCAGGAAACTGGGGAGGGAGAGAATAACATAGTTGGATAGAAGGGCTTAGATCAGCTGGAACCGGAGACAGAAGAATCAATCTCTAAGCAGGTATGAATTATTCTTTTTTTGCATTTCTGCTTTCTATTTAATTCTTTATGAGGCAGATGTACATTTTAAATTATGTTTATGGCACGTTTTCATGGCTCTACTTTATCACACAGACGCAGGGCTCTAGACTAGACAAGAGACATACACCATGTGTCAGAATTTTCTATTGTCTCATCCTAGAAAAAGTAACTTCTCAGCTTTCTATCCTCAAAAGGGACAGTCCAAACGCCAAAATCACTTCATCTTAATGCAGTAGTTTTGGTGCACAATACATGTGCTTTTTTTTTTTTTTGTAGCATTATAAAACTTTGTCCTTTCAATTAAACTGATTTGTCCTCTCGTGGCTGCCAACCACAGCCACCAACCACGCCTCTAGTGGCTGTCAAGCAGACAGCCACCACTAGAGGTACTTTCTCTTTAAAGATTCATTGAACACCTTGAATGCTTTTCATTGTGATTATTATTTTATTATTTATATAGCGCCAGCAAATTCCATAGCGCTGTACAACGGGGAAGCAGTGAATTTAATTATTCTCTATGAGAAGCATCCAATTGCCTTTGAGTGGTGATTGCCAAGAATGCCCAGTATGACCCCAAATGCTTCTCATTGACAACATGATCTCAGAAGAGTAGGAGTGGCTGCCTAGCGGAGACTGCTCAGTGCTGGATTTAAAGTAAAAATTGTGTTTTCTGTTTGTTTGGTTTTTTTTGATGGAGCAAAATGTTTTTATCTTGAGTCATGTTTGGAATACCAAAACCTCAGCAAATACAAGTAAAATAAAAATGTATGAGCATGATAAAGACTTTAGCATGACATGTTCCGTAATTCCTGAATATAATCTTTCAGAACATTCATGGATGTATACTGTTCTTTAAATTGATGCTGCCTTCGTATGCTTCTGTACTTGTATTTTAATACAAGTGATGGAGCTCCCAAACTCCAACTGAGTACCTCTGCCAAGTCAGATTCCCAGTTGCTGCAGCTTGACTGGGATCACTGAGGACTTCTTCCACCCTAGACCAGGCTGCTGCTCCCTGCTTGCAGACAGGTATCATCCCCTTTGACTCTTCCTCACCTCTTCCTACATTGTGACAAGCTACTGCCTTTACAAAGACATATGGATCTCTGCCCTAACTTTTTTTAACTTGTCCCAGAAATCAATGACCAAAGCAGCCAGCCAACAGGTTACTATGTTACCGGGATCCTTGAATAAACCAACCAGGACACACAGTTTCCAATGGAACCAACACACACAGTTTTATTTTTACTCAGGACTTGCCCATATGCGAATTACATCAAACATACGCTGACAATCTCAATTTAATACAAATAACCAAATATGGGGAAACATACAGAAACTTATAATAACACGTTACTATATTAATAAAGAGGTGGGGGAGGGAGAGGTGGACTACCTCTGTTCCTTGTTGTATACCTTCAAGAAGATGGATTACTACCACCTAGGTTGTCCCTTCCCAAAGTAATGTGATTATACCCTATTGTAAAAAGTACAGCTGTCTCACTGTCACGGTGCCTGATCGGCACCTCAGTGTGCCGCGCCAGATCAGTGCGGTCCCACTATCGCAGTACACGATTGACACCATAATGTGACCGCATCTAATCGGTACGGTCACACTAAAGGAGGGAGAGGTTACTCAGCTTACCTCTAGAGCCTCTTCCTTCGTGCAGTTCTTGATACAGCAGCCGGGTCCAGCTTTAGGAAGGATGCAAGGCGGTGCTATATAATAATGCCACCCACAGTGACGTCACTAGTGACGTGAACATGCACACGGCATCAGGTTTTCGCCGTGCACGCATGTTTTGGGGTCATGAGGCCCAAATCAGCCATTAGCAGGATTTACTGGCTTATTTAAACCCAAACTTGCTGTTGTTCAGTGCCCTGTTGTGGTTTCCATCCTGTTGGTTATCCGAGAGCACGTTCCTGATTCTGTTCATTGTTTTTTTTATCTTGACTTGGCTTGACTTCCTTTTTTTCTGGTATCCCTGACCCTTTGCCTTTGTTCTTACCATATTTGTTCCTTTCTGTATTCCTGACCTCGGCTCATTACTGTTTATTCTATAATGTTAAATCTGGCCATGGTTACTGTTTGTTTTTGTTACGTGTTTTACTTAATTCTGCGTGTTGGGCCACTGGTTCGGCCTGACACTCACCCAAACACTAGTTGAGACTTAGTGAAGGGTGAAGAAGAACTATTTTTATTGAGTCAAGCACATAGATTTATACCCAGACCACCAGCATGGGGTCTCCATTCATAACCACACATACCGTCTCTGTGTCTGGGAGATAATTGAGTTAGCACTCAGTTAAATTAATAATTTCCCGGATAAAGTGAGCACAATACATATAAAACACCCCAAAACAAATATAATATTACAGAGCACCCCCACATGCAATATATCCATGGAAAGGTCTCTCTGGTGTGGCCATTCTGTCCAAAAAGTGTGTCGGCTACCTCTACTTCCTCTTGATGGGCTATAGTGTGTGTGTGGGGGGCTACCACATTTAAAAGCTTTCTGTCCTCAGATTAAGGGTTTCTTGGACTTGTACTTCAATTATCAGGTTTCTACTTATGAAATCTATTTACTAAACTACAACTTGCCTAAACATTGACAGAGTTTCCCAAGAAAATGTTGCTTCACACTGAAACTTAAGTAGGATGGACAGAAAGGTATCTACACAAGGAGGAGGTATTTTAGAGTAGAGAAGTAGTAGAGAGAAGACAAGGTTTGTGAGGTTTACAGATTTCTCCTGTCACCTCATTTCCAATGTATCTATGGTGAACTATTCAGAATGGATGAAAGAATGATGGTATGTAGTTGTAGTAGTTATCCACGATTTGACATTGAGCACTGGTCATCACAGGTTTGGATATGTGTGTTTTGTTTGTAAGCTAAAAATATACATCATGCATATACATGTATATACTGCAGATTTAGAGAATGCCACCTATTCATTCGACCATTAAGGCACTTTACGGCACCAGTTCTTATCATTATAGATTACATGCCTCTTAGCTAGCGCTCCTGCTTAATGCACTGAGACCAAGGGGTTTATTGACAAAACATGCATTTTCTACTCTTATATATTGCAGCCTTGATATGCATGTAACCTCTACCTATCCTCATAAATAATATTGGAACTTGCACTTTCATCATTAATTGCAAGTTCATAACACTGTTGCGAATCTAAGCCTTTGATGAATTAGCAAAGTTTGTAAAAAAAAATCCTTATCTGAGTTAGGAATTTTTTTCCACCTTGGTTATTTTAGCAAAAGAAATATAAAGTTCAGAGATGGAAATTTAATCACCGGGCAACATATCTAAAAAGAAGATTACCCCTGGCCACCGTATCATTAAAAAATTCACATATAGAGTACACAGCCAAACATACACTTAGAACCAAGTACAAATATGTTGAAATACAAACACACTAGTAATAAACGTAGACACACACACACATGCACACATGCATACACAATGCTAAGAGCACACATACAACAGTCTAGTTCCTGCTCTTATTATTTCTGATAATTGAATTTTGGGAAATTCTATGGATCCCCTCCCTTTCCAAGCAAGTTACTAAGCAACACATCTCTGAGCACGTGTGCAAGATGCTGTGCCGATCTCTGTGTGTGTCCTATTGTGCATCTGTCTGTAAGTCTGGATAAGTGCTTGCATTAACATTTATGTATTAATGTGTGCTAGTGTATCTCTCTGTGCATGTGTGGACTCTTTGTGCTTGTTTAAAACTGTATCTGCTCATACGTGCATGCTAGCTGTTTATGTATGCATGTGATATGATGTTTCATTTCCCCAATGTTTATGAAGCTATATTTATATTTGTATATAATTTATGGTGAGAGAACAGTGTCCTATGATTTGTTTCAGGGTTTTGGTGCCCTTTGCCTCATTTCATATTTAGAATCATAAACATTGCAAATGGCCTGTGGCTTATATGTGGTCAGGCAGGCTTCAGGCAATGGTTGACAATGAAGCAGAAAACCACTGGGGAGCCAAAGGTGTGTGGATGGGGGAAGGGGTGGAGCTTGTGTAGACTCACCTAATAGTACAGGAAAATAATGTTTTCAGGTAAATTTTGCCTGGAAAGTTAATTATACCATACCAACATTGCAGATCTTGTGCTTGGCTATCTAAATATATACCACTTCCTCAGATTTGGGAAGAGACAGGGCTCACCAGCAGAGGGCACGTCACAGTTAGAAGATCCCCTACCTGAAGATGCACCTTTTTTTCTTTGACCTCTCTTTCTGTTCACCTGAAATGCTATTATCAAGAAGGAAGCTTGGGGGTGGGGGTGAGTCCTACCATTAGTGATACTTGGAACGAGAAATGACAGATTTAGTCGGTACCACTTGACCACCCCTTACAGGAACCCGTGATTCACACTAGACTATGATCTCTAGAGATTATAAACACTGCAATTCCCATTGTGCATAGATAAAAGGATATTACACAGCTGAAGGGCACTCTTCTTACTCCAAATTTACCTAATCATTCAGCCGCCACTAATGTTTTAGAAGAAAAGACCACACTTACTGGAACTGGGCTGAGTTGAGCCCTTTCATAAGCCTGAATATAGTATATCTCCCAACTGTCCCTGTTTAGGAAGCAAAGTCTCTACTGTGGGTCCAAAATTATATGTTTCTCTTTTCTATACTAGTGTCCCTCATTTAAAAGAGCTGAATATTGTTAGTGTGTTTATAACAGCTCCACATTAATACTACTCATAGCTACGTGTCTTTAAACTGCAATACATGTGTTTAGAAATACATCTGTGTATATTGTTTCTTCTAAATTACATTTTAATTGCATAAATTGTTATAAGTAAGTAACCTAAAATGTGTCCACACCTCCAGTCACACATATATACCTCCCAACATGCTTCCTCCTGAACGGTGGGTGGAGTTCTGAGGGGGTGTTGCCAGTGCCACATCCCTACTGATGCCTACAATGGGCGGTGTCGCCCAGAAAAGGGGCGATCTCATCCAAAAAGTGTGCAGGTCAGTCAGAAAAAGGGCGGGCCCATCAGCTGACAGGTAGTCTAGCTAGCTCCCCGTTATCAGAACCATGCAGGGAGCGCTGCTGAAACACTCCCTGCATGATCCTTTTGCCACTGCACAGTGCGAGTGCATTTAATGATGCCTGTTCACTGACCTGTCAGGGGACATTTCCCTGGTGTCCCGAGATGCGGGACACCAGGAAACTAAAGTAGGATGGCGGGACAGCACCCCAAATTCTGGACAGTCCTGCCGGAAGTAGGACGGTTGAGAGGAATGCACATAAAATTAAAGAGGCCCTCTTTGCCAATATGACATTTTGGGAGGTAGGATACATTATGTGTGTATAGGTTTACAGCAGATTTGATGGTTACACATATATTCCTTTACGTAGCCTATAACCTAGGCCAGGAGTAAGCAACCTTCGGTACTCCAGATGTTTTGGACTTCATTTCCCATAATGCCTTAAAGTCATAATTCTGGCAAGCATCCACTTTATCTGGAGTGCCGGATGTTACCTTCCCCTAGGCTGTACCCTTGTGGAACTTACTATCATTACTCAAATGGAAAAGTACACCCTTTACTTTCCTAGTGGCAATTAGCAACAGGGAAATAGGCCAATAGTTTAATTTGAAAGAATTTACTGTCTCTTTATTAAAACAGAATTAAAATAGTTTTTGCTGATAACACAGTGGTGGGTGTCTAACAGACCACTATGTTTCTGCACTGGCTGCTAAAATGTACGTTTCTAAAAGTGTATGCTCTTCTCCAAAATTCTAGAAATATTTGACAAGCCTTGAATTCTAGAAAGGTTTTGCAACATTCTTGATGTTGTCGGTTTTAGCACCATAAATGATTTTCCTATAGAGGCATTCTGAGTACCTTTTAGAATGACAGTTTCTGCAGTCAGCGTTCCACTATTCAAAGCAGCTGCATTAGATCACAGTGCTATAGATGTGAGTTTCCGAACATCCACCCACAGATGTAACAGTGTCAAGAACTATCTTAAATAGCTAACTGCTTTATCAATATGAAGAAAAAAACATTGATTCACAGTTTGTGAATATCACCCCTTGCAGACTGTTTTAAAGACTGTACAGTTCAGCACTGTGAGGACATGTAGCTTTGGAAATGGGTAACAACTGTGAGGGTTGGGGGGAGGTGAGATATCACCAGAATGGAAATAACTAAGACTGTAAAAGGAACACTCCAAGCACCATTACCACTACACACTGCAGTGGTTATAGAGCCAGGAGAGCCCTGCCTCTCCCCCATTGTAAGGAGTCAAACTGTTTTAGAATGTTTTGACTTCTGAGGTTTGCAAGACATCACATTAAACCTCCACTACCTTAGCTAAAGTGCTGGAATCTTTCCAGGATAAGCCTGAGGATTTAGTTTATTGGCTGAGAATGATCAATGATCAAGTGTTTACTAACGGAAGCTCATACGTTGGAAGATTTCAGCTCTCTTTTGATATGGGAAACAGCGCCCAGTCGACTCCAGGTAAGAAGTTTTAAGCCAATTTAAAATTGTGTGACTAATTACAATGGGAGGCGCTCAAATGATTCTTGCTTGGGAAGAGCTCAGGTGATCCTTGCACCTACTGTGCTCTGTAGTGGCCATGGTGCTCCGAGTGTTCTTTTGAAGCTCTTCTTCCCTCAATTTGTGCTGCAGGAATTGAAAGCCCACAGTAATCACTAATGAAAGATAGGACCATGGTGATGACCATGAGATATTATCTAGCCAAGCGAGCCAGATTAAGGTTGACACCAAGGCCTTGTAGGGGCTTCCGAGTAGCAATTTACAGAGACCCGGACTTAGCCGCAAATCATCTGGAACTCTAAGTTGGATTGGAGGCTGGTCATGGCCTAGTAAAATTTTAACCTATGATTACTCAGGCTAGACACCTGCGACCTGAGCACTTTTTGCACTGATTATTGGTTGAGAGGGGTGTTAAGTGTGACAAAGTTAAGGGTTGAAAGCAACAGGGTGAGGTTGATTGATTGTGACAGGTGGTAAGTGTGAGGGGTGGTAAGTGTGACAAGGTTGGGGGACAAATGACTGTGGCTGGGTGAGGGATGGAGTAACAATATATGGGGACTACGTTGTGTTGGGGGAGTGTCAACTTGTGGGTAGCCTGTGTTAAACACAGTCTCCTCACACTGAAATGCCTTTTATTTTTATATATAATGTTTGTCCCATTCCTGCTTACCTGTTGAATATATATAGTAATAATATATTTCCTGGTGGTCCAGTAGATTACCTGGTAGTCTAGTGGGCTCATGGTGCAACCACAGATCTGTGCTGGAGCAGACAATATTAATTGCTTTTTCGATCTGGCTCTTTGTAGGAAGTCAGAGTGCAGGGTGGGAATCCCAGAGACTGCTGTCATATCACTGCGCTCTGACTCCCTTACAGAGTGCTGGAACTGTAAAGAACACCAGGGAATCATTTTTATTTTAAAAGCTATGCAGGAAGATCTTTTGAGCTCCATGCTGGCTTGAGAATGGCCAACTCAGAGCCAGAGCTCCAGGCTCAGACAGAGGCCCACCGGATCACCTAATGGATAATTCATCGTTGCTAGCAAAATCTCCATTGCTACATAAACAATTTTTCTTTTCAAATATATTTTCTTAAAGAGATATTTTTACGATAACCATAACTTATTGTACAGGCACTTTATAGACCATTTTCATTGTGCTCACATATTGGTATGAATGAACTATGCAATTAAATTGCAAGGTAATAAGTAAAATTAAAAAAATAAAATAAAAAATTGGGAGGGGGGGAAGCAATAAGAAAAAAAAAGGAAAAAAGGGAAAGGGGAGTGCATCCATCCATAATCACTTTTTTCAACTTAAATTCTAATGACTATAACCAATTCTAGTATACATAACATGACACAATACCTAGATCAGATAATCGCGTCATAGAATAAATTTTTTTGTTGTCAAACCATTTTCCAAATACATTTCTTTATTCAAGAAATCAAAACCTATGTTCTCTTTTTAATCTTTGTTTCCCATTCGTCCCAGTAGTGTCTATGGTTATCTTACTGCAAAGAAGGTTGTCTGAGAGCCAGTTCGTACCCCTTATTTTCAAGCTTATAATTAAAAACTTCTTTAATAGTAGGGATTGTTGGTGATCTCCAGTATATGGGGATGACCGTAGTAGCAGCTAAAAGCATATGTCCATTTATAATTTTATACATTTTTTCAATAGTATCAGGGAAGAATTTGAATAAAGCCAATTCTGAAGTGAGTACAGGAATATTAGAATTTACTTTTTGGATTAATTAATGCATTTCCTGCCAAAATTTTGTGAGTTTAGGGCAAAACCAAAAACATGTGAAAGCGAGCCAATCATTCCACAGTTTCTCCAACATTTTTCTGAATATCTGGAGTTAATTTTATTCAACCTATAGGGGGATACATACCATCTATAAATTATTTTGAAATGGTTTTCCCAATGATTGGAGCACTGTGTAACTCATTTAAGAGCTGGTACAAATTTAAGCCATTTCTTCATGTTGTAACAAGCTCCATATCTTTTTCCCATGTAATCATCTTTTAATCTAGGTGTGGGCATTAGATAAGAGTAACATTGAGATATAGTACTGCGTTTATTAGGGTTGTGTAAGTATGTTTTTTCCAGATCAGATAATGCATTTTCTGTATAATTTTGATATAATTTTTTAATGGAAAATTTATCGTTTATTTTATTAATAATTAATTAGTGTTCTAATTGCATATGATCTTCTAGGCCGAATATATCTTGAAGTTTCATAAAAGACATTAAAGAATTACCTAAGAAAAAGTCATTTAAATTTTGACTTGATTTAGTGTGCCAATTATCCAAATTTAAATCAGGAAAATCTAGTTTTAATACAGACAGCGGCATTACTCGCGACCACCCAGAGTAAGGGCCGACTACCTTAAACACAATATCCCAAGCTTTGATGGTATTCTTAGTACTGTGAAATGAGAAAGAAAGCTAGATACCCCGAGGGGAATCAGCTTGGTGTGTGTCAGGGGCGACCAGAGTAGGGGATAACCCTCACATTAGTGAAAAGGAGAGAAAAACAGACCTAGTGGGTCCTCAAAAATGTCCCATTCAGGAGCATATATCCTATCTCTCCTTACTCAGTTATTATTATTTTATTTCGTTTTTTCTATTTTTGAGGATTTCTCTATTTTATTCTAGTGCTATTAAAAGCTAAGTTTTAGTATATACATACCCACTAGGGGGCGCCCAATTCTATCAGACGCACTAGGTCTGTTTTTCTATTCTTAGTAGTGTGAAACATCTCAGCTATCCTGGGTTGCCCAGACATCGGAAGCCACAGTACTTCTATAATAGAATATGGTGACATATTAGGCCAAACCTAAGTGCTGTAGCGGCATTAGTTGCCTGGTAATATATATATATTTTTTTTTTACATAAACTATTTTTCTTATAGATATGGGGGAACCTCACCACACTATTAAAGTCATCCCTACCTACTGGTCAATTCAGAATACATATAACAACTTGTAGCACAGTAAGAAACAAATCTCCTAAAGAATTCTTATTAAAAAAAACAAAAAAAAAACATTCAAATGCACTATTAGGTCTAATCAGTAATTGCAATAGTTTTTTTGTCAGCAATATTTATTATTAGGGGCATTACTAACCTAACCAACATAAGCAGCAGCAAGGTCCAGCCAGACTTGCAGCAGAATACTCGACAGCCTGGTAAGTGCCTGCTTTAAAACAGGCACTGACGTCAATAAGGTTGGTGCTACCCAGCGCGGTAACCATGGTGTCACCTCCATTGACCTGTTCCTGTACTCAACCATACAGACCCCTATTTACTGCCAGCAAAAAAACAACAGCAAATGTGTTTGTGGTGTATACAGACAAAACCACGTGATTCAAAGTTTCATTGTAATTGGGTAGTAACACAGCTCTGACCGGCATATTGATACATGTAAGCTGGGCTTAAGAAAAATAGTTTTGTTGCTATAGCTACAGAGATATTTAAAATATATATATATATATTTCTGCTGATGGCACACTGTACAACAAATATTACAGACAGTCTATTTGGTTTCATGGCCCACCCAGCCTCCCTTTTCTTATTTTGACAAGGCAGAGCTGGAGTGGAACCTTATCTCTGGGGTCCAGTGGTATGCTGCTGGGATCTATTTCTGCTATTGATGCCCAGTTTCCAGGATTAGGGTGATGTCACATCCAAGCTCCTATTATCAGTACAAAATGTGAAAAAAGGAGGACATTTGGTACAGAGAAATCCCAAATTTGCAGCCACTCAAATCACAGCACCAGTGCTGAGTCCTGCCACTGAGACCCAGCAGCAATATACCAATTGGCAGGTGCTGCCCTTTTGAATGGATGATATTCTGTGCACCCACTTGCTGCTTTTCACCCGGGGCAAACCCCTGCTTAGCACTCTATGAAACCCCTGCTTAGCACACTACTGGTGTCCCCCAGCCATCTGGTGGTGTCATCCTTTGTGATCTGCACCCCCTAGTGATGCCACTCAGAAGGACACATAGAATTCTAATGTTCTTTGTTGACCTGCCCTTTCAACACAAAGACTGTACTTTTTAGGGTCTTCTCAAAACAGTAAAATATTGTTTCAGCATAGGGTAAGCCTCTGATAGTCTTTCAGTAATAGGAATCAAGAGGACTGACTGATTATCTTTCATAATCAACCATATGGCTGATAATACCGCCCAACAGTTCCAGAATTGAGTTCCATATAATCACTGTCCTGCTGGTTTCTTATTTGTTTGTTTGTTCATTTTCCAGAATTAGCGTCTAGCTTCTGAGGACACCAGAGAAAAATCTTTAAAAAGCTCGTCTCTTTGGAGTCATTCTGCATGCTTGCACTGCATGAAGTCACTGCAAATTTCCACCCATGCATGCTGGATTTAGCAGCACGCTTTGCAGAGCTAGTAGACTGACCAACAAGGTATGCCAATTGCTGCTGCATTCCATCACTGACTTACCCTTACTAGAACTCACTAAAAGTTAGATTTTATACAGGGCTACTCAAAGATAATCAGTAAATAGAGAACAATTCATATGATAATTAGTAGGGAGAAATAATTACTAGAAAAAAACAAACTATAAATGTATCACCTTTGATTTAACCAGTTGTTCCTGTGTCTTTGCAATTCTCTGAGAGGGGTACTGACTTACCCCAGAGCATTCTGTGTGAGAATGCTACATTTTTTATGGATCATATGACTCACAGATTGTCTCTTTATTTTTTTATTTTTTTATTTTTTTACAGAGCTTATACGCTATATACATCCTATACTAAATACAAAAAAAAAATGCAAATATATTAATCAAAATAGCATATAAAACTATCTATATGTTAATATAATTTCAGTTCAATTTTCCACAGTTTATTTGAGAGAAACATGCAAAAGCTGATACTCGTGGGGATTCCGGCATAGTGAGAAGTGGCCTTTTTGTAAAGTAATTTTCAGCCTCCACAAATTTGCTCACTAAAATTGGCAGTATCAGTGCAAACATTCCCTATATTTTGCAATGTTTTAGGTTATATTTTATGATAGATAATAAAATCTTTGCTGTCAAACATATTATGACTGTTGTGATTTATTAATTAAGAGTCATCTTTTCTTGAAAACCCTTCTTTTCTTGTACCAGTTAACGCTAATAAATATGTAAGACTTAAAAATACACAAAACAAAATGCTTACATGATTATTTTCCTCTCATTCAAAACTGTTTTATACAAAAAATATTTTATAAAAGCTTTCACACACAAAAAAAATGCACACAATTTGAAGCCAACCGGGCTAAGAGGTTTGACTTTGTGAGTTTTGGGTGCATATTCACTAAACTCTGTAACTGATATCCAAATACCCAAAATTCAGACGAAAACGGCCAAACTGTAATTAAAGCTGAGACGGAGCATTTCTCAAGATCAACTAAGCTTGGCAAGGTTTTGCCATCTGGGATTCAATTTACTACAATTGAGTTATATGACAATGTGACAATGTGACTACAGTTGGCAACAGTTTCTTACTCCTCCCCATATCTTCATTAGGTATAATTAAAGAACGATTAAAATTTGCCTCGTCACCTCGACTTATATTGCATAGCGGTGAATGGTATTTCTCAATTTTTTTTGTCATTAAGCCCATGTATTTGGAGGATAGATATTAGTTATCACATCAGATATTTTTTGAACCTGCCATCACAATTAAAGGAATACTATGGCGTTAAAAATATAAACCTGCCCTAGTGCATTATTAGTTTTAGCCCCCTATTCAGTAAAAACTTTCAAAAAAGGGTTTCTTATCTCCAGAGGCGAAACTTTCTCGATGCTGCCACCCGCACAGACTCTCTTACTGATGGTCAGTCCAGAGAGGAGCATTGGGGGCAGATGCACATGCGCACCCAAATGCTTCTCATAGGACAAGGGCAAAGCATCAAGGGAGATGTAGTCCACAACATCTGGAGGGCAAACGGTTCCCCACCCCTGTGTTAGGAGAACATTGAATTTAATGGACCCAGTTTTGTGGACCCAGGACATACTTGAAAACAAGAGAAATCTCAGTTGTATCTTTCCTGGTAAAATATTTTATAAATTAATAAATAAATAAATATGAGCTGCATTTGGCCACATGGGTTTCACTCGGCCGTTGTAAAGTTTTACATTGCAGGTTAACAACTACAGGACTACTGCACTCAGACCACTTCATTGAAATTAAGTGGTCTGGGTGACTTTAGTGGTCCTTTGATATAACACTGAATGACACATAATGCTTAGCATGTCTCATACAATGAGAGTTGTAATCCACTTCATATGGCAGTGAGCTAAAGAACAGTATGTTCCATTAAAGATGTGATATACTTAGTGGGATTAGTATAAATGGGTGTTTGAATTGTTTAACCTGTAGGTGTATTTTGTTAAAGAATTTGCATTTTTTTTTATTTTTGAGATTTAATTCCTGCCAGCTGACAAAGACTGTAATAATTGCAGGGGTCTCTGATAATAATGGAGGGATTGCTTTGAGATTAAATGGTTCAAAATATATAAAAAAGAGATTAAAAATGAAAAGTAGCATTTACTGTATTTCTCTTGTTCCAGCACACTTACAGGAAGTTTACCAGTGACATTCTTGGACCTCTACTGGCCACAACATGTACATCTACTACCAATCTACTTTCTAATTGTGGACCTTTTTCCTGTTTGGTGAATATCCCGCTAGGTACTCCCTATTTAAATACAAGTTACAAGTCATCTCTATAAGGGTATCAACAATTGCAAAGTTTCTTTATTTAGTGTTTTGTCATTCACTTATCTCTTTTATGCTAGTTTACATACTGATCAGCCACAAGATTAAAACCACCTGGCCAATATCATAAAAGTCCCCCTCTTGCTGCCAAAACAGTTCTGATGCATAGAAGCATGAACTCCACACGATCCATGAATTACTCATGTGGTTTCTGGCACCAAGACATTAGTGGCAGATCCTTTAAGTCCCACAAGTTTCTAGGTTGCATCTCCATGGATCAGATGTGTTGATCCAGCACATAGCAAAGATGCTCAATAGGATTATTGAGGAATTTGGAGGTCACAGCAACACCTTGAACTTATTATTATGATAGAGCGCCATCAAATTCCGCAGCGCTTTACAATGGGTGGACGAACAGACGTGTAGTTGTAACCAGACAAATTGGACACACAGGAAATGTGGGGTTGAGGGCACTGCTCAATGAGCTTACATGCTAGAGGGATAGTGGGGTAAAATGATACAAAAATGTAAGGATAGTATTAGACTAGTGACAGTTGCAGAAGAGGAATCAGTTTAATTGATATGCTTTTATGAAGAAGTGGGTTTTTAACGATTTTTTGGAGGAGTGGAGACTGGGTGAGCATCTAACGGAGGAGGGAAGCGAGTTCCACAGGAACGGTGCAGCCCTCGCGAAATCTTGAACTTATGGTAATGCTCCTCAAACTATCACTGAATACTTTTTGCAGGGCACATTATCCTGCACCCTGCTGAACGATGCCACTGCCATCACGAAACAACATTGCCATGAAGGGGTGTACGTGCTTTGAAACAATCTCTAGATAGGTGGTACATGTCAAAGTACCATCCACATGAATGCAAAGACCCCAAATTTCCCAGCAGAATATTTCCCAGAGAACACACTACCTCCCTCCGCTGGCCTGCCTTCTTCCAGTAAATCCTTCTTCTGCCGTTTCATTCCTCATTGAGCATTGGGAGCCTATGACCCTGACGTCTGTTCACCGGTTGTCCTTCCTTGCACCACTTTGGTAGGTACTAACCATTGCATACCAGGAACACACCACTAGACTTGTCATGTTGGAGATCCTCTGACCCATCTAGCCATTACTATATGGCCCTTGTCAAAGTCATTAAGATCTTTTTGCTTGCACATTTTCCTGCTTTCAGCACAACTGACTGTTCACTCGCTGCCTAATATATTATTATTGCCATTTATATAGCGCCAACAGATTCCGTAGCACTTTACAATATTATGAAAGGAGGATGAAACTATAAATAGGACAATTACAAGAAAACTTACAGGAACAATAGGTTGAAGAGGACCCTGCTCAAACGAGCTTACAGACTATAGGATGTGGGGGTATAAGACACGTTAGGACAGGAAATATCAATCAAATAAGGTGGGAGTGAAGTAGAGCTGGAGGAGAGAGTAAAGCACTGCCCTATAGGAGATAGCAAGGGACAGGTATGTAAGGTAGAGGTTACTCTGGGAGGCCATAAGCTTTCCTGAAGAAATGTGTTTTAAGGCTCTTCTTAAATGATTGAAAACTAGGGGAGAGTCTGATGGTGGTAGGCAGGCTATTCCATAGGAGGTCCTGCAAGCGCGATTTGGCCGTACGGGTGCGAGCAGCGGTCAGGAGGTGGTCACGGGCAGAGCAGAGGGAACGAGGAGGGGCATACCTATGGATCAGTGAAGAGATATAAGAGGGGCTAGAATTGTTCAGTGCTTTAAATGTATGGGTTAGCACTTTGAATTGACTCCTGTAGGATCCAGGGAGCCCATGTAAGGACTGGTAGAGGGGTGAGGTGTGAGAGGACCGACTAGAGAGGAAAATCAGTCTAGCTGCAGCATTCATTACAGACTGTAGCGGGACAGTACGGCTTTTGGGGAGACCAATCAGGAGAGGGTTACAGTAATCCATGCGGGAAATTACTAAAGCATGGACAAGCTCCTTGGTAGCATCTTGTGTAAGAAAGGAGCGGATGCGGGCTATGTTTTTAAGTTGGAACCTACAGGATTTGGCAACAAATTGGATGTGAGGCTCAAAGGTGAGGCCAGAGTCAAATATGATGCCAAGACAGCGCGCTTGCAAGGATGGACTTATGTGGATATCACTGACTTGAAGGGAGAGTGAGAGAGGAGGATCAGTATTAGGAGGAGGAAAGACAAGGAGTTCAGTTTTAGAGAGATTGAGTTTCAGAAAGCGTGAGGACATCCAGTCAGAGATGGAAGAGAGGCAAGCAGTGACACGTTGCAGGACAGCAGGGCAGGAGTCCGGGGAGGAGAGGTATATCTGAGTGTCGTCAGCGGTGATAGTGGAGTCCAAAAGAGACAATAAGTTTGCCAAGAGAGGCAGTAAAAAGAGAAAATAGAAGGGGACCAAGGACCGAGCCTTGGGGAACTCCAACCAAGACAGGACGAGGGGAGGAGGTTTCCTTGGAAAACGAGACACTGAATGAGCGTTGGGAGAGATAGGAGGAAAACCAAGAGAGGACACAGTCACAGAGACCGAGCGATTGAAGAGTTTGAAGGAGGAGAGCATGATCATCTCTCTGAAATTAGTAACTGTACATGCACTCTTAAAATACAATATCACTCAGCAGGACTGTGCTGTGACAATCTCAAGGCCGAAGCTTTCCTTACTTCCTTCTTTCTGTGCCAATATTTAAAGACATTTTGCTCCCACACATGGTGACAAGAATGTACCACACTTGCACTGAGAGGGTGCCTGAAAGAGAGCTTTTTAAAATGACACATTGGCCTTGACAAATTTCCCTTGGGAATCTGAGCACATGAAGAAAATACCCAGGCATCCACTGGAAATATTAGCAGAGTTGTGAAGTTTGTGGAACTTTATCAAAGAAAACAATTGGCTATCTAATGGCATCAGAGGACAATGGGCGAAGACAGAGCACAAAGTCTGATTGGTTACTAAATGCTTGAGAATGTTTAATTGAGTATTATTAGTATGATTTGTCACAAGAGACTGTACATAAATCCTGCTTTGTCCCCATTTGTCTCTGGTCTACTACATTCAGTCTCAGCTAATGTTCGTGAGTACCCTGGGTGTTAAATTTATGACAGCATTATTTTTGCATCACAGGTTACAGTTTCTTTAATTAGATTTGGACAAGATCCTGTTAACCATCCACACCTGCATTACTACAATGAATTTAAAGATATCTTACCATTGGATATAGGTGAAGAAGCACTATCAGGAAATATACATTGTGACGCGGTACTCTCTATGTGAGTAGGGCTTGTGCTAATCCGAGAGGATGTGACATCAAATCCATCCCAGATCTGGCCCCAGTGCCAGTCTACTCAATGCTACTTTCCACATGCACTTGTGAGGGTAGACTACTTGTAGTGCTACTTGTTTCTGGAGATGATACTTGTGGGATTGTGCGTGCGGGAAGCTGCTTGTAAGGTTGCATTTGTGGTTCAGATGCTGCTCGTGTGGTGGAGGCTGCTTTGTGTGTAATCATTTATTTCCAGGGATGCTGCTTTTGAGGTTTCGTGTTTGCAGATACTGCTTGTGGGGTTGTCTATGAGGTGCAGATTTCTTGTAGGAGTGCATGTGTGTAGAAGATACTACTTGTGTTGTTGTGGATGTGCAGGGGAAGGATGTTTGTAGGGTTGCATGTATAGGACAGAGGATTGTGTGCTTGTGGATTGTGTGTGAGTGGGGATGATTGTGGTGTATCATGTCTGTGCATGGAAATAGTGGCTGTATCTGGGTAGGAGCTATAGTATGTGTGTTTAGAGGGTAGGTGTTGTAGTGTGGGTACGTTGGGAAGGACAGGGACTTTAGTATTTGTGTGTGTTGCAGAAGAGGGGCTGTAGGGTGAGTTTGGGGAGCTAGAGTCTGTATGGTGTATTTAGAGGAGTTAGTGGCTGTACTGTGTGTTTTAAAAGTAAATTGAGGCTGCAGATTGTTTTTGCTGGGAGGTCCAGAAGCTCTGGGAGAATAGTTTCAATGTCTATTGTGGTAATCTTTGGAATTCTATAGAGCCATTTTATTTTATTAAGAAGGATGTAGCCTTCGCCGTCACTGTGGGTAGATGTTTCCGACGGTGTGTGCCACCTTACTTATTATATCAACTACTAACTTCGTAGCGCTGCACCGCTTTTAGATGACAGCTAATAGATCAAAACCACGGAGACCATTGTTTTAAGACACCGAGGAAAGAATATTTGAATCTTCTTAGCACTGACAGGGCAGGCTCTGCGAAATGTCTAATGTTAGAGTCTGGCAACGGAAATATTTAGGCTAATAGAAGACTCTTTTGTTATTCCTGAATAGCAAGGAATAGGATAATCACGATAAATTCAAGTGCTTATGCTTGTGTGTCTTCAAAGGTGAGATCCTGATTTCTCTCTAATCAAGTTAGCAGCATGGTTTATTTTCATATCAGGATAGATAGCTTTTGTTTGTTCTGTCAGAGAAGCACAATAGGTAGGTTTATATAAACTGTGAGAGAATTTGAGCATTAATTATTCAGTTCCCCTGAAACTGTTTAACTGGTAAATATAAACTCATTTTTATACACTTTCTGCTTGCTGTTTGAGACATTATTTTTATTAAAGGTGTTTATCACTTGGAAGAATACTCTGTGGTCCTTAAATCATTTCTTTGCCATGCAGTTATTTTGGACTGACCTAGAGGTCTCCAACTGTCTATTCGAAATTTGATTTGAAAGTAGATTGGACTCACCGATGATCCGGACATGTTGAGAAAAAGGAATGGACTTTTTGGCAAAATTCAACTTACCATATATACTCGAGTATAAGTCAACCTGAATATAAGTCTAGACCCCTAATTTTACCCATAAAACTGCGAAAACATATTGACTCGAGTATAAGACTAGGGTGGGAAATGCAGCAGCTACTGGTAAATTTCTAAATAAAATTAGATCCCCCAAAAATTATATTAATTAAATATTTATTTACAGTGTGTGTATATAATGAATGCAGTGTGTGTGTATATAATGCAATGTGTGTGTATGAATGCAGTGTGTGTGTGTATGAATGCAGTGTGTGTGTGTGTGTGTGTGTGTGTGTATGAATGCAGTGTGTGTGTGTATGAATGCAGTGTGTGTGTATGAGTGCAGTGTGTGTGTACGAATGCAGTGTATGTGTATGAGTGCAGTGTGTGTATGAATGCAGTGTGTGTGTACGAATGCAGTGTGTGCGTATGAGTGCAATGTGTGTGTGTATGAGTGCAGTGTGTGTGTGTAGGAATGCAGTGTGTATATGAATGCAGTGTGTGTGTGTATGAATGCAGTGTGTGTGTGTATAAATGCAGTGTGTGTGTATGAGTGCAGTGTGTTAAAACAAAGCCTCAGGCTCTATTGTGCTCCTATTTGCACATGCATGAACACCTAAGAATCCACAAATGATTACTGTACTTTTCATTCCCTTCAAAGAGAAATTACTATGTAGTGGCTTTTGGAAATGTGTCTCACTCCCACTTGGTTTGTTGTTATCGTACATATTTTGTGCGTGAAATGACCATTTACGGGACATTTCCCCTGCACAGTTTCAGTTCAATTTTAAACGTCTATTAATTTTATGTACGTATTGTGCTAGATGAGGGAATAACAATACTGTATAACAATGTCTACAGCAAATTAGCCACATGGATATGAATGCCTGAGCCTTACTCCACATCCCCTGATTCTGGTCCACAATGATTTGCTCTGCTAACCTATACATATGCAATCATTCAGCTGCCAGTCTAGAGGTACGATTTGTGACATTATAGACACAACATGGTCTCTTTAATTTAAGGACCAAGCTTCTGGAATAAAAGGGAATCATGGCATGTCACACATGTCATGTGTCCTTAAGGGGTTAAGCAACTTTTTTCATTTTTTTTTTGTATTTTCCTGTTTTGTATACTTGTTCTGAACTCTTTTTGACACAAATAATTTATATAACACTGAATTATGTATGCCTTTGTTAAAGGGTTATATATATATATATACATATATATATATATATATATATATTTTTTTTATTATTATTATTTTTTTTATTATTACTTTAGAAAATGCTAATAATTCTAATAATTAGGTTAAAACTTACCTGGAATCCAGAGCTGGGCAAGGATCCTCCAAGCTTTTCCCCAACATCACACCACGTCACTAACTTCCTCTCTGTGGACCAATGAAATGCTTCTTATAGGGAAGCATTTATTTCAAACATTCTCAATGGCTCAGAACGCATACATTTTTGATATTCTTGATAATCTGAGCTATGGAGGTGGAGCGTGGAGGCCAGCCGCCTTTAAAGATTCTATGCAGTATGAGCTATAACATATAGTAATGGTTGGATGGTAAGAACAAACCTATAGCTTACATTCTTAAAACACATATCTAAAGTTGTCCAGACTTCTAATTTAGCTTTACCATGGTGTTTGCCTCTCTTGGTCTTTAAGGGGCATTCCACTTAGGTGGTTTTCCATCTTGCACTAGATGTATAAAATTCCAGGAGCCCATAGCTAGGCTATGCCTATTAGCAATGTAGCAGGGAAGAAAGATTAAGGATCTTAAAGGAAAACATGTTCTACACTCAATAGTCCAACTTCACACGCAACAAGTGGAAACTCTGTAGAAAACTGCTGCAATCCCCTTCTCAGTGATCTTATGTGTACCCAGATTGCACCACTTCAATCTATAATGAATGCGGCGGAGAGGCTCATTTTCTTGTACGCCCGCAACTCCCACGCCTCCCCCCTCTGTCAGTCAATACACTGGCTTCCAGTTAGATATAGGGCTCAATTTAATATTCTGGTGTTTGCTTACAAGTCCCTACATAATGCTGCTCCAACCTTTCATCCTCCCTAATACACAAGTATGTCCCGTTGAGGCCCCTGTGCTCTGCCGAAGACCTACCTCTATCCTCTGTCCGTACTCCCACATTTGATGCTCGCCTCCAAGATTTCTCCAGGGCTGCACCTTTTCTGTGAAACTCCCTTCCCTTCTCCGTTAGACTTTCACCCAGTCTCCACTTATTCAAAAAGTCTTTGAAAACACACTTCTTCAGGAAAGCATTTCACTTAAATTGTTAGTGGGTTTTCATTCCCCCACCCTCCCATATGACTCCTCTCCTGTAGCTGTCAAAATAACCTCAGTGAATACTTTTTCTAGCAACCTATTTCATTACCCCCTACTTATACCCTTTGTGTCACTATACCCCTCTACTTCTAGCATATAAGCTCATTGAGCAGTGTCCTCAACCCCTCTGTTCCTGTGCGTCCATTTGTCTGGTTACAATTACGTGTCTGTTAGTCCACCCATTGTACAGTGCTACGGAATTTGCTGGCGCTCTATAAATAATAAAATAATAATAATAATAATAATACAAGCTCTGTTGAGTGGCCCTAAGACAGTCAAAGACAGTCAAATAAGGAAAAGTCTGCAACTGATTCTAGAAGCAATGTGAAATTTAAGGTAACTGATGAATCTCAAGGTTCAGTGATAGGCATCCACACATTTATAATACATACGTAAACACTAAAACACTAGTCTATTTTTATTTAATTTTTTTTAGCATTTTGCTTTATATGTGTTTAAGCACAATTTTTTTCAGATAGCTTCCAATTCCTACATACGATATAATTTTTTCAGCTGCGCAAGGAAAGCTGACCAAAGCAGATTCTCATGTTGCAGAATAAAAATAGTAATGTGGGCACATTGATATGGCTTTCATAAATATATTCAAAGTCTATCCAATAGCATCTGATTGTGGGTGACTTAAAACGAAACTATGCTGCAAACATCTCTTTAAATGTCATTATTGTCTCCACCAATCTTCAACGGCTCTATTTTAATAGACAAAAAAATATTAGTTAAATATTGAAAATGAAAATGTTACAAAATATGCCATGATTAATCGATGCGTGAAATTGTATATTGACATTTAATTGATAGTAATAATTATAATCATTAAATAGTTAACCATGGTAAATTTTTGTTTACAAATAAGAGTGTCCTGCACCTAACAAAAAAACTCTATACAGCTGTATCCAACATTTTCCCTAATAGTACTAATTGTACTATAAAAATTATACTCACAAGATTCTTTAAACATGTGTTTTTCTACCTATTTATTTTTTAATGATTACTTCATTTATAAAGCACTAACATATTCCGCAGTGCTGTACAACTGGGAAAACTATAAGCAGGCCGATACAAAAGGTAGAGGGCCCCACCTTTGAGTTTGAAGACTTGAGTCCTGACATTTGGCACAGAATCCATTTTCACCTCTTTACATCTCAACATTTGTGATATTCCCCCACCCCTCCACCCCAACCCCCAAAAAATTGATTACCATGTCTGTTAAGATCATGTGAATGATGATGTCTTCAGAGAAAAAAGGAAATTGGTGGCACACCCGAAACAGGCATTTATCAGCAGTGGTGTTTCTGTAAGGACCAACATGTATACAAAATACAGATTAAGGAACAGCGCATACGTAAAAAAGACAGTTTTACATTTTACAGGGCTACTTAAAATCACTTATCTCAGCACACAAATATGGGGATTCATGACACCATATGGCCATATCTTGTTAAGCCCACCACTACGTCACAATAGTACCAATATTGTTGGGTCCTACGATAATTTTAACATGAGACATAAATATGCTATCTGCAATACTTACTGCTCAAACTGCTTCCAGAGGCTCTCCTCAAATTATTATTATTATTATTATTATTATTATTATGATATTTATAGAGCGCCGTCAAATTCTGCAGCGCTTTACAATGGGTGGACAAACAGACATGTAGTTCTAACTAGACAAGTTGGACACACAGGAACAGAGGGGTTGAGGGCCCTGCTCAATGAGCTTACATGCTAGAGGGAGTGGGGTAAAATGACACAAAAAGGTAAGGATAGTATTAGACTAGTGACAGATGCAGAAGAGGAATCAGTCAGGAGCTATTAACAGTTTAATGGATATGCTTTTATGAAGAAGTGGGTATTTAACGATTTTTTTGAAGGAATGGAGACAGGGTGAGCATCTAACGGAGGAGGGAAGCGAGTTCCACAGGAACGGTGCAGCCCTCAAGAAATCTTGAAGGCGAGCACCAGAGGTGGGAGTACGGACAGAAGATAGACGTAAGTCTTCAGCAGATCGTAAGGGCCTAGACGGGACATACTTGTGTATAAGGGAGGATAGATAGGTGGGAGCAGCATTATGTAGAGATTTGAAAGCAAGAACCAGAATTTTAAATTGAGCTCTATATTTTATAGGAAAGGTATGCTTTCCTGTGGTCACCTCCAAAAGGGCACCTATAGTGGATGGGTGGGGTGCTCAACCCAAGAGAAATCTAGTTTAGATTCCAAATATACACATTAAAACAATACCCAGAACATGCATTTCTCAAAAGTGCTGCTACTCTAAGGACCAACATTTATACAGAATACAGAATCAGTAACAGCGCACAGAAAAATAATTTTTTTAGGAAACATCAGGAGCATTTTCACTGTTTTGGCAAGTTTCACATATGTATCATAGTACCACATAGAAATATATTAATATGCCTAGATGATATGGCTTTACACTATATTTCATTTAGCCGTATTATAACCCTCTCAGAGAGAATTTTATTAAGCAAGAGCTTCATCTCCATTGTACTTATATAGATAACTTCTCCCAATGGTATTTTAGAAATTTTCTCCGTAGAATATTCACAGTTGCAGTTCTAGGTTAAAAGCTTAGAGATGTAAGGAAAAGTATAGTGAAACTTTAAAAAAAACCTCTGCTCACCACAATAGGTAAGTTAGAGATGATAGGTCACACTGTTGTGAGAATTTAGACTTAATATGGGCTTACATATGCCTACAGAACTCCTCCAGTCAAACATGTACCTAACATGGTTTTAAAAATGTTGGTGGGTTAATTAGAGGGGCAAAGGTTTAAAATAATATCAGGAAATATTACTTTACTGAGAGGGTAGTGGATGCATGGAATAGCCTTCCAGCGGAAGTGGTAGAGGTTAACACAGTGAAGGAGTTTAGGCATGCGTGGGATAGACATAAGGCTATCCTAGACTTAAGATAAGGCCAGGGACTAATTAAAAGTATTTCAAAATATTGGGCAGACTAGATGGGCCAAATGGTTCTTATCTGCCGTCACATTCTATGTTTCTAACTCTACAGTAATGTTTAGACATGTTTATTTACCAACTGTCCCTTCAATCAGTATGTAATCAATTGAAATGATTTCAATGAATGAATGAATTTTAATGCTCCCCACTTATTCTTTTATTTTTTTAAATCCCCCTTTTGATCTATTAAACACAATTCTCACTTGATTGAAGAGGTTATCATAGCAAAACATTTCCTGATTAAAATGAGACATATTTCTTTTTCCATTTCTATTGTAAAAACAGATTAAAAAATGTTTACCACATTTTACCTTTAATTCGCGAGAATGCGATTTATACAGGCTGTGAGGTTTATGCTTATTCAACATAGGATTATCATTATCCTCATTATCAAAATGACATTTTAACTTAAGCCACCTGTAAAATTTACATAAGTTCGTCATTAGTTCTGAAAGACAAGCATTAGCAGATGGATCTAACGATAAAAAAATTCTGCAACACTTTTCATTCATAAAACTCAAAGACGTAGGAAGCTAATTTCACCTTATCAATATGATTTTAGATATTGGGCGTCCTCCACGGACCTTATATGGAACCAAGACGTCTCTACACTATATTTTTTCTGCTGGCCAGATGTTTAACTCCATGTATTAGGTCTTCCATGGTCTTTGATTCTTTCTTTATTTTCTCCAATGATCATTTGCCCAATTGTCCCCGTGGAAGGCATCTGCCTGAATAAAGGTTCCCGACAATAAATCCAGATTGTTCCCAGTTTAGTATTATCAATGCGATTTCATAATCCTGCTTAAACAGTTGAAATATCATGCAAATTTTCCAATTTAACTCCTGCCTCCATTTTCAGTGATATAAAGTATGTATTTCTTTAAAGTCTGTATGTTGTTTATTCAGATCTACTGTTTATATTACATTCTTTGATGTCACTTGGAATTGTTGTGTGCTTAGCTTTAGTTGTTTCAATAATTAGCAGCAGGAGGTCCGTACTGCATTGAAAGATAGCTTCCCATGTATCTAAAAATGCAGCACTTTTGCACATTTTAATTTTTTTCACATCAGTTCTTAGACTGTGGTTTCAATTAATTTTTCAAAAGGCAGACAATGTTTGCAGGTGGTGTACCACTTTAGCCTCCCCCTTTTGTGTGATCTGATTTCCATTTGTAAATAATACTTTGGGCATCAGAGTGTGCCTCTGTGCTTTTAATGCGAACCCTAAGTAAATTTTTGGCTTTTGCCTGCATGTGTGAGTGGCATGTTGCTATTATGTCGAACTCAAATGTGAAAAAAGCTCATTCTGCTTAGGAATTCACAAAATAAAGTATCCATGGAGTTCTTTGATGCTAAATAAAAGAGCTCGAACTGACTGACAGCTGAAAAGTACAATGCAAGGGAAAAAAATCTCGCCAATCAGAAAATTAGATTAAGTACTTTACAACTGTCCGTGCTATATAGCACTAGTAATATAGACATTTGGTATTCATATATTCACAAACGCATGCAGGTAGCAATATACAAAAATCCACTTTAATTTTTATGTATTCTTTTTTTTTTTTAGATATTATATTTTATTGCGCATAAAATAGTACAAAACAGGTAAGACAAGCACCACAACAGCGTATCAATCAATATATCAAGATATACCGGCATTGGAATCTGCGCATTTTTTTTTCTTTTCACAATTTTAACATATAGTAAGGTAACGGAATATAATTCTAGAGAATCCAGTTAATGAACATAGTACATATTTGGTCAGAAGGCATAGATTCAACTCGTAGGGTTGTATATTTGGTAGTGCATAACTGGGATGGAGGGGTGAGGTAGGGGTTATGTAGGTAATAAGGGAGTCGTATGGGAACAGCACTTGGATCGACCTAGGTAGGTCAACCACGGTTGCCATGTTAGGGTGTATATGGTATATTTATTTGAATATGAGGCATCTAATTCTTCCATGGTCCGTATGAATTCCACCTTCTGTATCCACTCAAGTACTGATGGGACCACAGTGCTCTTGCATTTTAGTGGTATCAACATGTTTGCTGCTGTCAGCATATGGTTGACGAGTATGCGCAGGTATCTTGGCATGTGGGTGGTGTGCATGAGGAATAAAAAAGTTTCGGGCGAGTGTGATACCTTATGGCCAGTGATAGATGCTATTAAGCTTCTCAGTCTCTGCCAATAAGTTTGGATGATTGGGCATAGCCACCAAATGTGGGCTGTGGTTCCCTTAGGTTGCCCGCATCTCCAACATGTATCGGGCACTGTCGGGAAGAGTGCATGAATCTTAGTGGGTGAGTAATGCCATCTGGATATCCTTTTGTATGTGCTTTCCCTCACTGCTGTGCTGATAAATGTGGTATGGGTGTGCGTGAATATCCTATGCCATGTTTCCTGGGGAATGGTGAACATTTGTGTTTGTAGGAGGTATAACACTTTAGGCAATGTATTCATCTTCAATATGTGCTCATACCCGGGACAGTTCTCTACTGACCTATAACGTCCTCATAGCCAAACACGCAGAACTGATGCCATTATTGCAACACCAGGCCAAAAAAAGGTCTTAAATACCAAGCACTCCTACTATGCAAAGGGAGGCAAATGTGGCAAACTACTTGCCAATGCCCTACGACAGTCCAGGCAAAACAGCGTCTATGTAATTTCCTGCGTGAGTGTGTCTACTCTCTGTGTTCTCCATTTTTTAAGAGTGGCCGCAATTGCTAGAAATTCCCCCCTTATGACACATTTGTGTGCTTCCCAAGTGGTCACGGGGGAGATGGTTGGTAGCGTGTTCTCCTGGAAGTAATTAGTGAGTGCAGTTTCCACTCGCGCTGTAATGGTGGAGTCATTAAGGAGAAAGTCGTTGAGCTTCCAATGAAAGGACGTTAGTGGGAGCATAGGGATTTGTATGGCAAGAGACAGGGGTGCATGATCCGACCAGGTGATCGGGCCGTGGGTGCAGGAAATGGCCAAATGTAGGTGATCCTGGGGAAGGAACAGCATGTCCAACCTGGAGTATGAACGTGAGGCCGTGGAATAGAAGGAGTAGTCTCTAGTTTGGGGATGTGTAGTCCTCCAGCAGTCAAACAGTCTAGCTTGGTCAAGGAGGTGTGTTACCCGTTTCCTTGCAGTGGTCTGATATTGTGTGGAGTGGGAGGTCGTGTCGAGGGCAGAGTCTAATGATATGTTTAGGTCACCACCCATAAAAGGTTCAATTATGCAGAGGTATTTCTTGAGGGCCTTACCTTGGTGTCGGTTGGGTAGCTATACGTTAGCAAAGGTGAGTGTGGTCTGGCCTATCTGGCCCTTTACCAAGAGCAGCCTGCCCCCATCATCAGTTTTGTGATCCTTGTACGTGAAGGGGGGTGTGCTGAAAAAAGTATGGCCACCCCCCTGGCCCTGGTATTACCGTAGTTACTGAAAAATCCTGTGGGATATACCCTGCTTTTGAGAGTGGGGGCTTTGTCTTTTTTAAAGTGGGTCTCTTGTAGAAAGACCACATCAGCTCGCAGTTTGTGCATCTCTGTGAGGGCTAGGGATCGCTTCTCAGGGGTGTTAAGGCCCTTGACATTAAGGTTGACTACTTGTCAAGGGCCTGGGTATGATTATGCAGTGCCGGTGGAACTATTTCTCTCACAGTGAAGAATACCCTTGGGGAGGGGAGGAGGGGGGGTTCAGTCACAGGGAAGAGGGAGTAAAAACCACAATAAGTAACTTATATACAAACAAATAATCAATGAGTAAATTGAATTAGCAACTGTCCCCTGAGACTACGAGGAGGCGCAGGCTTAACACCAGTTGTCAGCCAGCAGTCTGAGGGGAGAACCTCTGGTGTCGGACCCAGAATGGAGTGTCGCCATCTGGGTACGTTCGTGACACCGTGGTGTAGGTCGTGTCGACCTAGTACAATGAGAAACTTCAAGTAAGCATACGTTAATAGGTAAATATTAGATGAGGAGCGGGGGTGGTCTCGGGCAGCTGACGTCAACTAGCAACTCCCGTGAGAGAGCAGAAGGAGTATCAGTCATCAACAGTCACCGCCAGAACACAAACCCGCATATACATTCCACATCACATCAAGTAGATAGACATAGCTAGTAAGGAGATTATACAAACATATTAAACAGTGTTATCCTATTTTTTTTCCCCTTTGTTGTCGTGTAATAAGTTGATGATCAGTCTAAACTTCTTTTAGTGGGCCAATAGGTAGGATCCCAGGGGTGCGCAACAACTACCTGCCGCCGGCCTAATTAGTAGGTCAGCGTAGTGGGGGAAAATAGGTGTATTAGATCAAGGCCGTATAGTAGTAAACTGCGCCGTCATTGGGGATAGCCAGTGCTGTGGGAGACATGGAGAGGTTACCCGGTTCGATATCACTCTCAAATTGGGACAGTTGGCTGATAGTGTATCTACTAGGGGTTGGTAACTAGAATATCGCTGCCCTATACCATAACAGGGGGGGAATCATCAAAGAGCGGCATAACTGCAGCGGTTGACGGATACAGTCACCTGGTTCCAAGAAGTGTTAGGAGAGCCTAGGAAGGAGGTGGCCCTGAGAGCTGTTACCAAATCTCCAGCAGCGTAGTAGAGGTGTCCGGTTTAGCAGGTCTCCTTAGCCATCTGGAGTAGGCCTCGTTCAGCAGCAGGCACCATAGAAGTTTCAGCTAAGGATGAGGTGGTGGGCTCTAAAGCCCTAGCTGGCAGCAGTTCGTGCTGTGTGCGCAGAGTTGGAATCTGTTCAGTGTTGCGACGGGTCCTGGATGTCTGTTCTCTTTTTCTTGGGTGTTTGTTTCCATCGGGATCTCTGTGGCAGCTGAGGTAGCTCAGTTGTGTGTGCATGGTGTCTCGATCGTCTTCCAGGGTGACTACCCTGTCAGATACTTGGCGGATTTCGGAGCTAAACGCATCCATTTTGGCTTGGACTGAGGCCTCAAGCCGGGTCAGCATACCTGCAATATCTTGCTTGGAGGGCAAATTTCAAAGGAGGGCCCAAGTTCTCTGAATCTGCCGGGCTGGAGGGAGACATGCAGAGAGGTTAGGAGTCTGCCGCCATATTGAGGCCTATCAAGCCCGCATTGCTGTCCGCCCGATCGCGGAAATATTTAATAAATGCGCCTGATTTCCCCAAAGGGGTCTTGCTGGGGGCTTGTTGGGAAGATGTAGCTCGCTTTGGGTGACCCATCGTTATTTTTTTGGCCTGATTAGGTTGGATGTGTGTCTGGCACGGTCGGAGCTGTTTTAGAACGCAGCCATTCAGCAGCTCGGTCGGCTCCGCCTCCCAATTTTTATGTATTCTGTGTGGGAGTAGGTACTCACAGCACATATAATTTTCCGTTAATAGTTATATTACTCTAAGAAAATAAATGACTATCTATCTTCATCCCTCAGTGAGGGAAAAAAATATTTGATCCCTTGCTGATTTTGAACGTTTGCCCACTGACAAAGAAATGATCAGTCTGCACTTTTAATGGTAAATGTATTTTAGCAGTGAGAGGCAGAATAACAAAACAAAAAATCCAGAAAAACTCAAAAAAGTTAAAAATTGATTTACATGTCAATGAGTGAAATAAGTATTTGATCCAGTATCAATCAGCAAGATTTCTGCCTCCCAGGTGTCTTTTATACAGGTAACGAGCTGAGATTAGGAGCACTCTCTTAAAGGGAGTGCTCCTAATCTCAGCTCATTACCTTTATAAAAGACACTTGTCCACAGAAGCAATCAGATTCCAAACTCTCCACCATGACCAATACCAAAGGGCTATCCAAGGATGTCAGGGACAAGATTGTAGACCTACACAAGGCTGGAATTGGCTACAAGACCATATTCAAGCAGCTTTGTGAGAAGGTGACAACAGTTGGTGTGATTATTTGCAAATGGAAGAAACACAAAATAACTGTCAGTCTCCGTCGGTCTGGTGCTCCATGCAAGATCTCACCTCGTGGAGTTTCAATGATCATGAGAATGGTGAGGAATCAGCCCAAAAGTACACGGGAGGATCGTGTTAATGATCTCAAGGCAGCTGGGACCATAGTCACCAAGAAAACAATTGGTATCACACTACGCCGTAAAGGACTGAAATCCTGCAGCGCCCACAAGGTCCGCCTGCTCAAGAAAGCACATGTACAGGTCTGTCTTAAGTTTGCCAGTGAACATCTGAATGATTCAGAAGGGAACTTGATGGAAGTGTTGTGGTCAGGTGAGACCAAAATCGAGCTCATTGGCATCAACTCAACTCTCTGTGTTTGGAGGAGGAAGAATGCAGCCTATGAACCCAAGAACACCTTCCACATCGTCAAACATGGAGGTGGAAACATTATGCCTTGGGGGTGTGTTTCTGCTAAGAGGACAGGACAACTGCTCCGCATAAAAGGGACGATGGACAGGCCATGTACCATCAAATCTTGGGTGAGAACCTCCTTCCCTAAGTCAGGGCATTGAAAATGGGTCATGGATGGGTATTCCAGCATGACAATGACCCAAAACAAACAGCCAAGACAATAAAGCTCAAGAAGACGCATATTAAGGTCCCGGAGTGACCTAGCCAGTTTCCAGACCTTAATCCCATAGAAACTCTGTGGAAAGAGCTGAAAGTTTGAGTTGCCAAACATCAGCCTCAACACCTTAATGACTTGGAGAGGATCTGCAAAGAGGAGTGGGACAAAATCCCTCCTGAGATATGTGCAAACCTGGTGGCCAATTACAAGAAACGTCTTACCTCTGTGATTGCCAACAAGGGTTTTGCCAACAAATACTAAGTCAAAGGGATCAAATCACTCATTGACATACAAATCAATGTATAACTTTTTTTGACATGCGTTTTTCTGGATTTTTTTTTTTTGTTATTCTGTGTCTCACTGTTAAAATACACCTACCATTAAAATGATAGACTGATCATTTTTTTTGTCAGTGGGCAAACGTTCAAAATCAGCATGGGATCAAATACTTTTTTCCATCTATCTATCTATCTATCTATCTATCTATCTATCTAATAACGCCTTGTATTACAAACTGCTATGCATTGTGGATACCTAAAAGTGCTAACTTTCTGCTCGCTTAAAGGTTGTTAAAAATAAAAAAATGTAAAGGTTTTAATTACTACTTGAGTAGCAAAGGCTGAAAATGTCTCTTGCACATGATCATGCAAAAATAAAGAAATAATAATTAAAATATAAACCTTGCATCTTCGCTCCCCCCTTCCACAGTATTACATTTCTTATAATTGTTGGTCTCAGCAGATGCAGAATGATGAGATCATTGCGAAAAAGCCCTTTTAATGAAGAAACGTTGTAACCTGTGAAGTGTTAGCTTGAGTACGACTGAATCGCCACACTAATTTTCGTCCCATCATCAAGAATAGCTGCAAAAGATAGTTCCATTTTAATTTATTTTGGAAAAAAAAACATAATGCATTTTTCTTTTCATATATTCAAATTCACTAAACCCTATCAAGTTTAAATGGTTAAACGCCCCTACATTATCTCTTTAATAACTGGCTTTCTGGAAATGATATGAAACACAATTATCATCAAATTAAATTTAATACATCACAGTATGGGTGATTGCCTTCATGCAAGTCAGTTTGAGGAAGAAAAGCTCTAACTGGTTACCAGACCTGATTTGATAGTACCAACTGGGCCAGTGTTAATATCAGGTGGCTCCTTTTAATTATGTGCAGAGTTAAAGAGACAAACCCTTAAAGCACTCCAGTTTGCACTTATAATCTTGCATTTTCAGGTGAATGCAACCCTTTTGCTCCATATATACATATAGTTGGAGTGCTAACACTTACACTAGTCATGGGTGGCCAGGTGGCCTGCTTAGGGATATGAATCTGTTGGTCTTATTCTCCTTTGTTCTATCTTTTCAATGTCCAGTTCTTTTCTCTGTTTTTTTTTTTAATGTAAGAGAAGGCACAAACCAAACCATAATGAATCAAATGTCTTTATTATATATTTGAGAGCAACTTGCATACCCTCCTCCTTCTATTCACTTTAACATGTTGTTGTTGATCAGACAGTAATCTTGCAAGGTAATTAAACATTATGTAATATGTATATATACTGTACACAACTTAAATGCACTGTCCTAAAAGAGCATGCTCTGTCTAAGAACTCTGAATCCCATACCACACCACACCACACCACACCACACCACAAAAGACAATGTAGACATAGGCACAAGGGAAGGGCATAGGGACAAGAAGGGTACCTGGAAACATAGGCACGAAGGGGACAAAGACACAGGGGGGAACTTGGAGCCATTAAAAAGGGGGGACATAGACAAAAGGGCAGAACATAGACACAGGGGGCTGTGGGGGCCTAAGAACAAAGGGGACAATGGTGAAAGAGAGAAGAGGGAAAAAGGTCATAGTAGGGAAACATGGGAACATAGACATATGGAGGACATGGTCATGTAATCAAAGACATAAAGAGAGAATGGACACAGTAGGGAATCCTAGACATGAGGAGGACATGGTCACAATGAAAGGCCAGGGAAATCTAGTCACTAGGAGGGCATAGACAAAAAAAGGGGCAAAGACACCAAGAGGAGATGTGGGCACAAGAGGAAGAGAGTTGAGTAAGGGGCAATATGAAGAGATGGACACAAGGGGGAGAAGATGGAACATGAGGAAAGTGTCACAAGTTGGGGAGTGGAAATATGGGAGATGGACAATGACAATGAGGTCTGCGGAATGAACTGAGTCATTGATGCAATGTGAAGTTTATAACTAGGAGAAGCAAAATATAAGTCCGGTACATATTGGGGACTTATATTTTCTAATGAATGTGGGGAGTGTGTTGTGTGGGTGTGTATGTAGGGGATGGGATGGATAAAATAAATATATATATATATATATATATATATAAAAAGAAATGCAACTTGGCACTCACCCTTTACTGAAAAAACCAATAATTCTTGCCTGGGTGCTGACCTTGGCGTTATGCATATAAAAATATAAACAGGAGGTGCACTCACAGGTCTTAAAATATATTCAATTTTATTTTACATGCAAAAAATACATGTGCAAAAAAATCTGCAAGTGAATCGACGTTTCGACCCCTAAAGGGTCTTTTTCAAGACCCTTTAGGGGTCGAAACGTCGATTCACTTGCAGATTTTTTTGCACATGTATTTTTTGCATGTAAAATAAAATTGAATATATTTTGCAAGTGGGTCGAAACGTCGATTCACTTGCAGATTTTTTTGCACATGTATTTTTTGCATGTAAAATAAAATTGAATATATTTTAAGACCTGTGAGTGCACCTCCTGTTTATATTTTTATATATATATATATATATATATACATACAGTTGTAAAAGACTTGTTACCCAGTCAGTTTGTGTTTCCTTTCTTTGATGCCCTGTATTTCATGTAGTTTATGCCTAATATTACATTATATGACCCTCTCCCAAAACGAGGTAGATGGCCCATGTCCACAAATTAAAAGGGCGCTCCATGCACATGTTTGTCCTCTATTCTTTTTTGAGTTTTGAGTCTTTTTTGAGGTTTTCAGCTTTATACAGTTTTAGCCATGTCTCCAAGCAGCTTCCTCAGTAAACACTCTGAAATTTGTTCCTGGCATGATGACCCACAACCAATCATTACACTTTTATTGTGCACACCCTACCTCCATAGGATTGCTTTGAAATACTGTACAAATAATAAGAGGACAACGGTTGGCTGTGGGGGTGAGAATCTTTGTTCACATTAATTTCTTATTGGCTGAGCCACATTTTCGACCTTTTACTCAGAATGAGCCTCTTCACACAGGAATTCTTCAAACAACATGACTAGTAACAACCCCTGGATGTTGGGCTAAGGTAACATCCCCAGGACGTACTTGAAAACCAGAGTAATCTGAATGTACCTTTCCTGGTTAAATACTTTGTTATTATTTTAATTATTATTTCCTAACAATGTGAACTAAATGCAAGACATTGTTACATCATATATGGGTTGTCCACAATAGAGAAAAAAAATTTGTTTTAGTCCTAATGATAATAAAATGCGTGTTACAGCTAATCTTTCTTCTCTTTAGTTTTCCTTTGCCACATTAGCATTTCTACAGCAAAAAAAAGGGATTTAGTGTCTTCAGTCATGCTCGTTGAAATCCTTCTCGTGTTGTAAGTTTTTCTAATTAAGTGTGATCTCTTATTTCCTAATTTCAGTTTACTAAAATAAACTGCAGAATGACAGGAGGAGTTCCATCTTCTGTAAGAGCAGGTAGCAAATTCCTGTCATTTTTGTTAGCTTGTGCATTATCTTGCGCATGGATTAGCTCTATAGTAGCATGCGTGCAGGTGCACAGCAAATTAGTAACATAACACTGGCACCCCTGTGGAGGTAATGGCTGCATAAGTATCGCTGGATGTTATGGTATGTGCACTGATAATGAAAATGATCATCTTCAGGAAGTAATATTAATTTTAGGGCAGATAAGGTAAAGCTTCAAGAAATAATCCTGTTTCATTCCAATGGTATAAATAACGCTATAAAGCCACTAAATAAATTTTAATGTTTGGGATATCGCCGATGCTTTACCAGCATTATGGGCTGATGGAGCATTATGGGAGATGTAGTTCACAACATCTGGAGTGCCTAAGGTTGCCTGCTCTGGGTTTAGTCAATTGATTATAAATATTTGATAGTATTTAATGCTGGTCCCTTGATGATGTGCAACATAAGGTGCTATAATTATAAAGGTGGGTCAGAAATGGTAATGTAGCAAGGACCCAGGTCTTCTTACCTTCTTACCCTCTTACCACTGCATGATTTATCAGCAGACCCTGGACTTGAGTATTAATGATGGTGTAACATAAGGTAAAAGAGAGTTCTTGCTTGCCCTGCTACCCTACCCTTTCTTGGTAAAGGCATGTTGTGGGGATAATAAAAATAAAACATCCTAATTCTTGACCCCTGATGTAATATGTCCACCAATAGAAACATATAGGGCTGACATGACAGCATTCACGTCTCAACTGACAAAGCAGCGTTAGTTTAGAAATGAAAGAACAAAAGAAATGATACTTAGCTGGGAAACAGTTAGATGGGGTTGTTCATTTGTCCTTCTGACAAAGATTCTTGGAAGCAATCTGTTCCCTCTAACATCCCCTCTACTCAGGTTGTATCTCGGAATGTAGAGAAATGGTGGCCAACAGCTACATTATGGACGAAGGCGGTTGTGGTGGTAGGGGAGTAAAGTATTCAGAGGATGGATGAGATTATCTGTCCCTTTGATCATATCAGTTGTATAGGTTGCTGATTCTGGTAAATGTGTGAATGAATAAGGGTCTTTTTTCCTTTTTTCGAAGCACAGTTAGAAATGACTTTCTTTTTTATAATTTCGATCTGCAGCAGCAACAGGGAAGTGTAAAAGGTTGAGTTTGATGGTCTTAAGTCTATTTTTTTTAATGTTATATTTAACCCATTAGCACCAAGAGCAAGCATATTAGATAAAACTAAATTATATCCTCATTAGCGTTTAATTAAGCAATGCCTAAATCTTTGATTGTTGATAGTCCTTATTATGCTTAACCAGTAATGCAGACATTTGCTTAAATTAGCATACGTCTGCATACATCATCATTTCCTTAATACTACTTTGTAATGTATAAAACTTCAAGTGTGGCTGATTTTGGAGCTCACCTGATATTATTTAATTCCAGACACCTGCCATGGATTAGCGCTTACATTAGACACATATCTATCCCGAGATAACTGGCCTTCAGAGCTTTGTAAGTTAACAATTCCTGGACTGGTGAATGGTGAAGCATGCACAAAAAACATATTTTGTTTTTATGTAAAGGAGGTTCCTAAAAAGATCCCAATTACTTAGCATCTCTAACTTTTCACATATTAGTTAATCTACAACACATCTATGACGTATGTACAAGTTTTATTAAGCAAGGAATGTAAGATGTTAGCGCCTAAAAAAACATGTTACGAGAAGGAGAAAAAGAGTTGGCTCTTACAGAGACAAAGTATGTCTACCCACCATTCAGTTGACATTCCATCTCAATGTAATGCACATGAGAAATAAATCTGGCACTTAAATTCGCTATAAACCTGAAGTCCATGACACTAACATACATTTTCAAAGTTCAAAACACAAAAGCATTATCCCCCCCCCATGATAATTACCTTTAATGCTTTTATCGGCGGATTTGTGTTTTAGTAAAAGTACACTGCTTCTGGAAAGCCACGTGCTGAGTGTTTCCTCTTTATTGAACAGACAAGTCAAATACCAATGATTAATTAAGAGAGTATCGGGAGACGTGTTTTTCTTAATAATACTTTTCAAGCTGCAGGGAAATAATCTCTGAAGCATTTATTGCTGATGGGATAACAGTTGTTATTGCTGATCAAGATATGGTAACAAATGGAAAATATGCCATTGCTACCGGGGTGAAATGGTAAATTTAACACATACAGTGCTGTGTGACTACAAAACATACAAAACCTCTCTCACTGAAAATGTGAGTTTTGGAAATTTACCTGTTATGGAGGCCTCTTGGGGCCTGTGTTCTTCAGACAATAGGAAGCATGTATTCCTCATTCAGTTCATCCAACAAACAATGATGCGCACTCAGTTTTGCATCAGATTGCCCTCTTTCTGCCAGGGCCGGCCCTATCAGAGACAATTTCTCCACACATTCAGAACCAACCCACCAAATTAAACCAGACCCCAGTGGAAGAGAAAAGTAGCAATTTCTAGATCACAGATGGTATAATATTCATGTTTATCAACTAAATCTTGAGATGAAAGATGACCCTAGATTGTAAGGATAAATGACTGTTCTTCTGGGCTTACAGATGCTATGCCTGAAGCCCAAACAACAAAATTATATACAGCTTTCATTCTAATGCTCTTTTGCTATTTGGCAATGCATTGTTAGAGTTTGATATCAACCGAACTACAGTACTTAAGGAAGGACACCGCATGATATCATACTTTAAATGGTTTGAGTTCATGCTATACTCCAACTAAAACTTTGGCAGTGCAACAACCTTTAACCGCTTAAGGACCAAACGTCTGGAATAAAAGGGAATCATGACATGTCACACATGTCATGTGTCCTTAAGGGGTTAAAGATTGTTTGATACCTCTGGTGTTAACCCTACATCAGCAGCACATGGGCAATAATGCAAATGAAGTGCAGAATCAGAGTCTATACACATAGGTTATGAACTGATGAAGTCTGGGAAATTTAAGATGTTGATTAATAAAGAGAATCGTGTTTTGATCACATCTCCAGGAAGGAAATAGCACCGATTAGCACTAGACCTTACATACACCAGAAACCGCCAGAAAGTCCACAGTAAATTGTTGATGAGATTATGGTTCAAGGCTTGTTCTTCCAAACACTATATCAAGTGTTAATATTAAAGCATAATGACATTTGAAGGGATTTCAGGCACTATGCCACTGATGTAACGGCAAGTGATGATGTTATTCTGCAGCAGTTCACCAAGGCCATGAGTATTGGATGATACACAGGCTAGACTGAGCAGAGAGATGAGGTCTGAGCTTGCACTGCCAGCAATGATCTGGTGCCAATTGAAAATTGTTCTAGGAAACAGTCACACTAGATGCATGTAGCCAGGAAATAGGTGTGCCAAGATAGTACAAAACCAGAATCTTATCATCACTGATGGACTACCATGCATGCCAAAGTTCTAACTGCCTCAGTAGGATATCATGATACTGGATGCACAAAAGCTTAAATTTTACCCAGTCCTCAAAATGGACAGAAAACAAGTATATATTTTGACAGGGAAAAAAACCCTATTGTTATTATTATGATATTTATAGAGCGCCGTCAAATTCCGCAGCGCTTTACAATGGGTGGACGAACTGACATGTAGTTGTAACCAGACAAGTTGGACACACAGGAACAGAGGGGTTGAGGGCCCTGCTCAATGAGCTTGCATGCTAGAGGGAGTGGGGTAAAATGACAAAAAAACAATTGTGGGGGATATTTAACTTTTCTCACACTTTAACATGCCCCCAACTGTTAGGTTTGGCACAGTAGCCCAGATTCCAGGCTTCTGGGTTGTTCCCTGGTGTCTACAAAAGCAATAACAACTCAAGAAACTGTCCCTAGAAAGTGTAAAGTAAGGGCATCAGATGCACTAGTGATAACATTCTCAACCATTAATGCTACTGGCTTTATTCTAGTGGTTCTGTTCATTTGGGCTGTGCTAATGTCTCAGTTGCCTGCACCCTTTAGTTCTTTCAACATTGTCCCAATTCCATACCTCCCTATGTTGCGTGGTGTGACCTGGTACATTTCTAATTCTTGTAAATTATTCATGTGCAATGCTCGTTTTGTATAGAGTCTGTTTTGTGCCGCTGAAATCCTGCATTTAATTTCTAGTTGGTCAATATATCTAAGGGCCACTGAGGACAATTGAGGCAAACATTTTAATTTGAAATATTCCAGACTAATTTCTTTCTTTGTCTCTAACCGTTTGGCTTACCTTATGGCTATATGTATTTTGTCATTGCTACAGTTTTTATTTTTGCACAGTTCATTGGTGTTTATAGTAAAATATTTTAGGTACAGAATTTTATATTAGACCACCTGTTGGTGCTTTCTGTTGGTCTAAAAAGTTTAGGGGTCAATCTGATATTGAGAATACAGTGGGACCTTGGTTTACAAACGCCTCGGTTAACATAATTTTTTCGGTTTACAAATGAAAATCCATTGAAAATAATGCCTCGGTTTACAAATTTGTTTCGCAATACAAAGCAAGTTTCGCAAGGATGCATTGCAACTGGGAGGTTTATAGCACCGCCCCCTGCATGCTGGAGTCTGTGGGTAGCACGTGGCGTCGAGAGTGGAGGTGTTGGAGCGGCTTTTGCATCGACTTTTGGAGCCATTCTGGAAATTGTTTGCAGTTGTTTTAGGACTTTTTGGTGCATTTCTCAAGCGGTGGAAAGGTAGGGAGCTGAGCTTCGTCATTTGCATGCCTTTTGATGTGTGTTCTGCATTGTGGGTGGGTTTCCATACCAGCTCATTTTGACTTTTTTCTGACCTCCAGAACGGATTAATTGGTTTTCAATGAATTCCTATGGGAAACTGTGTTTCGGTTTAAAAATTTTTTTTCGCAATAAGAAACGTCCCGGAGAACGCATTAAATTCATAAACCGAGGTCACACTGTAGTTGCTTCTATACCATGGGTTTCTGAGGCAGTTGGAACCTATCTGTAATTATACAGGGGCAGTATGCTAGAAAGTCATAAAGTCCTTTATCATTGCTACCCTGACCACATCAGGATAATTGGCAGCTATGGACTCCTAAACGATAATCATGTATCTATGTACATCTTTAACAACGAATTTATGAAATATGCTTCTTGTAAAACTTGTAAGAAATTCTGATGAAGCACTTGAGAACAAGGAATATATCTTCAGAATCAACAGGTCAAAAAAACAATGAAAACAGGGTGTGCCAAAGAAAAATGAATAAGGCAGTAGTTGAAGGTTGCTTATGTCAGAGGACATTCTTTGTTTATTTCAATAGTTATTGTTCATTATGTTAATTTTAGACTTTAATTTTGTGGGTTGTAGGATATCCTGAGGTGGACTTCTGTGTTTTATCTACTACTAGAATTGCCACCTGAAAATGATGTAGTTAAATACATTGAGTCTCTTTTTAGACTCCACTGTGGGTTCATTGTGATGTTTAAATGTATTCACCCGGAGGCATTCTACAGAAACCTGTGCAAGTGATGCAGTACATCTGTATATTTATGATTAAACAAAATGATGGTAGCAAAGAAGGCTGCATACTAATACACAATCCAGTTCTACCTTTAAGATTACTTTCAGCTTGTCTGAGTTTTTGTCTGAGCAAGTTATTACAAGTCACTTCAATATTCTTGTATGGTGAAATTGTGTATGGTATTTGGTATGCTGGAATCGTTTTTGCCTACGTTTTTCAAATTCCATTTTCAACTTGTTTAGAATATCCTTTCTCTCTTCATATTAAGGTTGTGTGACCTAGACAATATTACCTGGGTTCTCGACTAGTTTTCACTTGCAGCTGAGTCCCTAACTCCTTCTGAAGTCCAGAACCTCAATTTGCCATTACATTGAATTCATGTCAAAAAGTGGGTATAGTATTTGCTTTTCCACTTATTTATCTAAATCAAACCTAGCAAGGTATCTTCATCTTATTGTAGTGCTGCATACCTCCCAACATTTCAAACAGACAAAGAAGAGCACTTTAATTTTGCAGCTAAAATGTAATTTATAACAAGAACAATGTCGTATTTACACAGACTGATTTCTAAACAGATTTATTGTAGTTTAAAGTCACATTAATGTGAATATTATTGCTGTGGAGCTCTGTTATGCACTCAAACACACCTACAACATGGAACACCAAGAAAATAGGGACATTGTGACAGAAAAACGTGACACAGGATTTGGGGCACAAAATAGGAAAGTATGCTGTTCTTACAATTGTACCTTGAAATGCCAATTCCTCGCTTTAGAGTGCCTTATTTGTTCATAAAAATAACCAATAAATTGAGCTCTTAATTTCTAAGCTTGCATATACAACGCCTGTCTTTACTTCACATACACTCTTATCACTGTATCATTGTCTTATGACACAGTTAGGCTTACCCAGTTCTTCAGAACTAGAAACAATGCTATAAAAAGTAGCATGTTCTGAAATGTGGTTGAAGTACTAGAAGTGGGCCATCACTGTGGAAAGCAGTGGAACCAGCAGGCACATTCCATTGGTGACGGTGCCCCTTTTACATCTTGTATCACTTTTTAGATAAAAACACATTATATGAATAACCCCCTGTGTCACCATGCACATTCTTCTCTTTTTTTTACATTGAGAAACACGCTTTTTGTCTACTCAAGACCATTTTGTATCTATCAAGTCACGGCTCAAAATGTCCTACAGTACTAGGCAGGCTTTCAAGCCTAGAGGGTCCATGTCAAACTCACCAGGGCTGAATTTTCTCTGATCAATGGTTAGTGGAGAATTAGAATTTTGAGAACTGTATGGACCATCCATCTGGTTATCTCAGCTTCATCTTGAGCAGTCATCGGTTCAGCTTCCACAATTTCTCTGATCTAAGATACCATCAATAATCTTGAATGATTTCAACATTCTTTTGTACACTCCTGAATGGATTCCTGTACACACATTGACACCTCATTCAGTAACTGGATTTAGCCAATGCACAGACAGGAAAAAACACTGACCTCTGTTGCTCCAGTGCCACAGCCACTATCAAACGCTATAGTGCTATCAATGGGAGAAAGTGCTAACTGCTCCCTGGTGTCCCCACTGGATCTCCAGGACAAGGTAGTTTGAAAGTAAGGGAGATACCAGGAAAGTATGGGAGAGATGCAGAGAGACTAGGAGCGATAAAGAGACAGATAAAATGAAGCTGAGTAGGACAGATTGACTGAGTTTTTGGGAAAGAGATAAAGTGTATGGAGAAGAGACGAACGAGATGAAGTAAAACTACAAAATCATGGTTGATGGAGAAGATGAAAATACATCACGGTGCACTATATATCTCCTATTTCCACTAAAATGTAACACATCTGTCTTCCCATATGCGGTGCCAACTGGTTTAATTCCCTCCAATGCTAATCATTCTGTGTCTTTCTACAAGTCATGCAACCAACATACTGCAACAACGGAACAAACACATTCCAAAATATCAGGTGCACCTCAGTGCTTCTATTTTTTTAAGACAATCTCGTTTTTATTGAAAGGTTTTAGAACAGTGGTTACAAGTAATAAAGAGTACATATAGGATAGGCAGATTGGTTACCGACATGCGTGCTGAACAAGGGTAGAGTCATCGGTGAAACACATAATGTTCACTTGGGTTACACTATTGTATCTAAGCCTGCATGTACTTGCCTAGCGCCTCGAACAAGAGAGTGCCACTGGTAGGAGGGAGAGTCAATCTCTCTGTTGCGCCTTGCATGTCACATACAAGAGGGTCATATGAAAGTGTGCGTCGTGTCTTACTGCCTTTAGGTTCTAGCCTAAGTAGTGGGTTGTGGGTGGTAAGGTCAGGTGGGCCCTAGGTCGGGGTTTGGTCGTGCGAGGTCGAGATCGCTGTGTTGCTGGTGTCTGTTGCCGTCTGACTCTGTGTTCGACTGCCCTGGGGGGAGCGGGAGTTAAGGGTGTATCACCAGTAGCCCCGGGAAAAGGGGAGGAAGGAGAGGCAGGAGGGGGGGTGGAGAAAGAAAGGAGACGGGAGAGGGAGGGAAAATGGAAGAGATAGAGAAGAGGAAGAGAAAGAGACAAGAAAAAGAGAAAGGGAAAAAGAGAAAGAGAAAAAAGGAAAGAAGAGAGAAAAAAAGGAGAAAATAAATAAATAAATGTAATTGTTGGGGGGAGGGAGTGAGATATGGAGGGTGGGGGAGTGGGTAGAATGGAAGGTCTTTAATTGCGTGTCCCGTTATTGGTTATGTATAACAGCCAAGAGGTCCAGGTTCTAGTGCAGGCCTCCGAGCGGTCGTGGAGGGCCGCGGTCAGCGACTCCATAGAATGTATCTCGCTCACCCTGTCTACCCATTACTGGAAGGATGGCACCCCTGTCTTTTTCCAGTATGTAGGGATAAGGGAATGGGCCGCCGTGAGGAGGTGTTTGGTCAGGGATTTCTTGTAAGTTTTAAGGGGCTGGTCTGTGTGGTGGAGGAGCATGGGGAGCAGCTGGTAGGGTATGTCCGACTCCGTGATTTCTCTGATCTTGTTGTGTATCATTGTCCAGAAGGGGGTTATGGCCGGGCACGACCACCATACATGGAGCATGTCCCCAACCCCTGCTCCGCACCTCAAACAGTTGTCCGGCGTCCCACCATCCATACGGTGTAGCGCGGCTGGGGTTCTGTACCAGTGGGATAGTAGTTTATAGCTTGTTTCTTGGTATTTAGAGCTGATCGAGCATTTGTGTGTTACTATGTAGATCTTATCCCAGTCTTGGTCGGACAGGGTCACCCCCGTTGCGCTCTCCCACTTCATGATGGAACGTAGGGGTGGTTTTTTGTCTTCCCCGAGCAGCAGGTGGTATAGCAATGAGATGCCTCTGGCTGGGTGCCGTTGGGCTACACACAGTGTCTCAAAGTGGGTGAGTTCTCGGTGCAGTAGACGTTTACAGGTACATGACGTGTAATAGGTTTTGATTTGGTGGTAGCGATATAGGTCCAGGCCTGTGGGGGTGGTGTCAGTTGTCATGGCAGCCAGACGTTTGAATTTCGCGTCCGCACTCCATAGGCACATATATGACCAGGTTGTGGAGATCAGCAACGGATAGTCCCCCACCCAGTTCTGGGTTATGGGCAATGGGGGTCAGGGGATTGGGGGACGTAGCAGTGCTTCTATTTTTAATGAAGAACAAGCAAAACAACCGTTTCAGGTAAATCGACCCTTTCGCATTGTACAATGCCTCTAATGCGCATTCTACATTAAAGACCATTCGACATTAAGAAAAAGTGATATTGCGTGAAATGTTTTGCTTGTCCTTTGCTAAATGTGGTAGCCATCACTTGATATTCTAGCTGCTTTATTTCTGTTCTTGAATTATTTTGGGTGCTTACATTGTTACCATCATAAGAGAGCCACGGTGGTTCTGGAATCAGCTGCACTGAAGTGACATTTTTGCCTATTTTTGTTTGTTCTTTTTGATATTGCACTATCCTAACCTCTATGTTTCAATGTTTGTATACAAAGCATACAAACTCCATGCTCAATTATTCCACATGACACATCTCACAGTGTTCCATTTCGAAAAACAGTGTTCCATTTTCCCATATTGACTTTTACTCTTCCAACTCCAATAAATGTTCCATTTATTGTCATGTATAGCCCAGATTCCAATATTTTCTTTTCATTGCCTTGTATCAACATCCAGTTTCTCCTTTGACAACTCATACAGGTATATTCAATAAAGTGAATTTCAAATTTAAGGTGAAAATAAGCGAACTGAAAACATTCTCCAAATCAGTTGTGCTTTCCATTCAGCTACTCTGACCTTAAATTTGAAATTCATTTTTTAATCACTTTGAAATCTCACTTTAGTAAATAATCCCCCCATCATATTTTTCCTCTCTTATCTAGGTCCCACCATCATCTCACCTCTTCCAACTGTATTCCCACCTCTAAGTTTAGGTTCTAGAAATTTCTCATCTCACAAACATGTTATCCTTTTCGAAGGGTGTTCTGCGCAGATTTTACATCAATTCCTTTCAGACCTTAATTTGTTTCAGAAACCCTCACTACATTATTTTACTTGAATGTTGTCCACTGTACAGTATCACAGAATATGACAGGACTTTATAAATGCAAAATAATAAAATAATAGACAAAACCAAGGCACAGCTTCCCTCTGTGAAACACTCACTATTAAATGTATTTGTCCTTGTTGGTACATATTCCCAATATACTAGGGGCAGTGCATAGTTCATAGAGAGATGAAAAGTTACAAAGATTTGTGTACAAGTGTGTCAGTTAAAATGTCTGCTCTCGGCCAAGGGAAGAAACAATGCTGTTTCATAGGTTTAGCCCTAACAGGTGTTCTTTTGGATTTAGAGATATTTCCTGTCTAACTGCACATTGTGTGGATATAATGGGTGAAAGTTCTTGTGTGCAACAAAAGGCATCCTGGCCTCCCATGGAGACTGATTTAATGTTTAGTAATAGCTTTCATTATTCGAATACCAAGACCAGAGCCAGTGCTTTTTTGTTATTTATTAGCGTTTTTTTGCTGAAGGCTTCTGTATATTTCAGAAGGTGACAGAAGACAAGCAGTAACTGGCTCCTGGTGCACAAAGACAGTAGCACATATATAGCAAATGCTGTCTGTGTATTTTCTGCTTTCCCCCATAAACAGAAGGTGGTCTGAAGCCCCAGTTTGCATGTTGTGCCACTCACAGAAACTTATACTAAGTGATGCCTAGCTTCATAAATATATACACTACGTGCCCGTTATTCCCAAGATCTTGTTGTTTACTGTAAAAAGACCCACCTCCCTATCAATATTACTCAGTAACTGATAATAGTAACAAGGGACACCACACAAGCAGATAATATTAACAGAGGACCCATAACACACTGCACACACAGGCATCCCACACATGGCACCCACACAGTACACATAGCCTCACTTAACACACAACACAACAAGAAGCCTCTGTGGTGGAATCTCGGTAAAAATAAATTTAGTAGGCCGAGATTACCACGTGGCATGTGTACGTGCATATGCTGACGTATCGATCAGTTGGTTGCACGAGGCAAGATACGATCAGTAGTGTACGGAGCATGTGCAAGAATACAGGATGTAGTATTCCCCTCCTCCATTGTGCTGGACAAGCCATGTGGTCAAGCAGGAAGTTAATTCTTATTTGTAATGATTGGTCAAGAGAATGTGCGGGTGGAGCTTAATATGGGAGGAGTTATGTGCCTATATAGGGAGCCTGCACTATTGTTCAGGGCTCAGAACTTGCTGTATTTTTGGTGACATTAGTCCCTCTGAGTCCCGATCGGTGATCCAATAAAGAATCTCTTCCTTCCTGAAGAAACCTGTGTCCATCCCTCTGTGCTTTGCTTCCGTCAGTTTCTCCGGTATCATTTGGTGCATTGGCCGGGAAGCTCATCGTTCAACGGTAGCTGAGAGGCAGAGGCGTGAGACGGTCTATCTTTGCCCACGTTCTCTACGGCTGCACCCCTGAACTTCTGCGTGGACCTCCCTTCGTCTCGGCGCCACTGGTCTGTTGTCCAGGAGATCATCGGCCTCTACGTAAGAAGTGCTGGGGTGTCCCCGTCGATGAGTGTGAACTCAGGTTCAGGAACGAGGAGGTAAGACAACTGCTGTTTTAGACGGCAGACCCACTAGGGGTATACCGATTGTGCGGTAGGCCCAAAAGGGGTTTAAATCTGTGTATGGAATCTGCCCCCTCTGTCGGAGGGAAGGAGCGAAGGCGCACCGCTCGATCGAACGCTCTTTAGTAAGACCGTTTGATCTGGTTAGTCAGGCGGGGTCCTGTGTAAATAGCCCTAGCCGGACACCGGTGTCTTGTCTAGACTAGCGTTCTAGGGTGTATATTACGTTCGCTAGGTCGGAGGGACCGGGAGACTAAGCGGCGCCTGTGTAAATTCGGTTCGCTAGCTCTCAACCTATCTTGGCTAAGTGGGAAGGCGTGTAAATTTGGAACCCACTAGACTTTTGATAGAGTAAATAGACTAGAAGGGCAATTTTGTAAATTTCGCCCTCTAGTTCGCTATATGTGGTGTTTGGGCAGTGTGGCTAACCAAAACGGGTGTATATAGTTTTAGGTAGTCCATTCAAGGTACTGGCCAATAGTTTAGTTGGGATTGTAAATGTGTTAAAGATTGTTAGTAAAGTGTATATCTTGTTAGATAGCGCGAGCTCAGCCGTCTAGCGAGAGTGTTAATAGTGTGTTGCTGTATCATAGTGCACGGTACCATAACCCTGTATATTTACTGACACTGTATATAAGTACTAATCATTGTCGTCTATTGCATGTTTAACACCGTAACCACTAATAATTGTATTGTGACCTTAAATTGTGCTTTGACCTATGCTAACCGTACTGTAACCGATACTAGTAAAAGACGATGTTACTGGGGTGTGTTATAGACGGGTAATTCATATATAGAGAATTATAGCGTGGGTGACTGTATAGTTTCGCCAAAGGGCATAATATTGATTATTTAGTGACTGGTGTAACAGCTGTGTGTGTACGGGAATTCCCTGAGTGATTATTGTGTTATTGTGTACGTTTCACTCGGTAACTGTACCACGTGGTGCTGTTGCCAGAGGAAACGGGTGTGACTGTTGAATAAGAACGCGTGCATAGTATTCGTTGTCAACGACGTTCCATTGATAAGTATGGGCGCGTCAGAGTCAACGATTTCGGATCCCTTAGGTTGTATGGTAAAGAATTTTAAAAAGGGATTCAAAAACATGTGATTTTGGGGTTAAAATGTCTCCTGTACGTTTGGTCACTTTGTGCACTAGGGAGTGGCCTATTTTGGTTGCGGCATGGCCGCCGCGTGGCAGTTTGGATCCAACCCTGGTACAGCGTGTACACGTGGCTGTGTCAGGTAGGCCTGAACTTTACGGACAGTTTCCATACATTGATTGTTGGGGGCAGGCCGTAAACGACTCGCCAAAATGGATCCGGATATGCCACGAGGAGCAATGTCGCCTCATGGTGGCCAGGACTTGTTTGCCCACTAGGACTGGTGTTAGGCCCATTTTGGACACGCCCCCTGAGTCCGAGATCCCTTTGCCGCCTCCTTACTTTCCTTTAAGAGGAAGTGACGCGAATGCAGGAAGCTCTGCACCCCTTCCCCTATTGCCCCCATCCACTTCCGCTTCCTCCTCCAGTACAGAATCCACCCCCCCTCGTATTAAAACTCCCCTTCCGGAACCAGGACCAACCCCCATTAGATTTGAATATCCTGATTTGGCGCCACTTCAAACTTCCGGTCAAGCTTCTTCTAGCTCGGCTCGGAGTATACTATTCACTAACTTATCCCAAAATCAAGTTCCCACATCCTCATGCCCTATTACCTCTCGACCGGAACCTTTAACTGACGCCCCTCCACGTAGCCCCATACTAACCCGACAACTGACCGGTACCCAACAATTAAAACATTATCAGATGCCTCTTCGTCTGAATCCTGGGTCAGCCTATATCGATGCCGCAGGTCAAATGGCACATGCTGACCCAGTTTTCGTATATGTCCCGTTCACGACTACCGATCTCTTGAATTGGAAGACCCACAATTCCTCGTACACTGAGAAACCACAAGCTATGACCGATCTGTTCACCTCGATAGTTCAGACACATAACCCGACATGGGCTGATTGCCAGCAGTTATTAATGACATTGTTCAATAATGAGGAAAGGACAAGGATTAACCAAGCGGCCATTAAGGCGCTAGAGGAGAGAGCCCGTGCTTTAAATCAAGCCAATCCGGCAGCATGGGCCGCAACACATTACCCTAACACCGATCCTGACTGGAATGTAAATGGCGCAGATATGGCTCAACTTAAAGCCTATAGAGATGCTATAATTGCTGGCATGAAAGCCGGAGGGAAGAAAGCTATTAACATGTCGAAGACAGTTGAGGTGATTCAGAAAAGTGATGAAGCGCCCAGTGTCTTTTATGACCGATTATTGGAGGCATACCGCTTGTATACCCCCTTTAATCCGGAAGACGCTGATAATTCCCGAATGGTAAACTCCGCCTTTGTCAGCCAAGCTTACGGAGATATTAAGCGCAAGCTACAGAAATTAGAAGGGTTTGCAGGTATGTCTATCACCCAACTAATGGAGGTAGCGAACAAAGTATATATGAATAGGGAAACAGAAAGTAAGAAAGAGGAAGAGCGCAAGATGCGTAGAAAGGCAGATATGCTAGCGGTAGCGATCGCAGGCGTAGATAGACGGGGCCCAGATAGAGGCGATGGTAGATGGAATAGGGAGCCTTTGAGTAGGAATCAGTGCGCGTACTGTAAGGAAGAAGGGCATTGGAGGAACGAGTGTCCGCAAAGAGAGCAGTATGAGAGAGACTTACCCAGGGCAGGTTATGGAAACTTTAGAGGCAGAGCGAGAGGTAGAGGAGGCCCCGGAGGGAGTAATGGTAATAGAGGGAGTAATGGGAACAGAGGAAGTGTAAGGGAAGATAGGTACTATCCAGCAGCGCAAAGGTCCCGCGATAGAGAAGGTAGGGACTTTGTGGGATTGGCTGACACGGTCATGGAGGACTATTGATACCGACCGGCTCCATCCCCCTTGGTCGAGCGGAGCCTATGGTCGATGTATCAATAGGGGGAAAAAGGAGTGCGTTTATGATCGACACTGGTGCTGAACATTCGGTGGTGACTAATCAAGTTGCTCCTCCATCTGGAAGAACTATTACTGTAATAGGAGCAACTGGAAGAAGTGCTGAAAAACCGGTTCTTAAAAGTCGACTCTGTACATTGGGAGGCCACGTAGTAAAACATCAATTCCTTTATATGCCTGAGTGTCCAGTCCAATTGCTGGGACGTGATATGCTATCCAAATTACAAGCGCAGATTACGTTCCTACCAAATGGAACAACATCCTTAAAGTTTAATGGACCCTCAGGTATTATGACATTGTCCGTACCAAAGGAAGAAGAGTGGCGACTTTATACAGTGTTGACTAGCCAAAACCCGAGGAGTGATGAATCCTTATTTAACATACCAGGAGTTTGGGCAGAGAACAACCCACCAGGACTGGCCCGCAATATTCCACCTATTAAAATCGAACTAAAACTTGGGGTTTATCCAGTAAGCCTGAGACAATATCATATTCCGCAGAAGGCTAAGAAGAACATCCAATCTTATCTGGATAAGTTCATACGGTATGGTATCCTAAAATTCTGTACTTCCCCCTGGAACACCCCATTGCTGCCTGTTCAAAAGCCCGGTACAGATGAGTATCGACCTGTGCAGGACTTGAGAGCAGTCAATGATGCGGTTGTTAGTATACATCCAGTCGTCCCCAATCCATATAACCTGCTTGCTTTAATTCCGGGCGGGGCTACTTACTTTACAGTCTTAGATCTCAAAGATGCCTTCTTTTGCCTCCGAATTGCCGCCGAAAGCCAATGTATCTTCGCTTTCCAATGGGAAAATGCTGTAACGGGCTCGAAACGCCAAATGACCTGGACAAGATTGCCCCAGGGGTTTAAAAATTCACCTACCCTATTTGGTTCAGCTCTAAGTCAAGATCTACTAGATTTCGAGTCTATCCCAGGAAAGTGTGTATTATTACAATATGTAGATGACTTGTTGATAGCAGCAGTTACAAAGGAAGTATGTCAGCAAGCAACGCACGATCTACTACACATTCTCTGGAAGGCAGGATACAAGGTGTCAAGAAGGAAGGCTCAGTTGTGTTTGCCAACTGTCAAATATCTGGGGTTCCATATCTCTGAAGGTCAAAGAATTATGGGGCCAGAGAGAAAAGAAGCTGTGTGCCAAATACCGATACCCAGGAATAGAAGACAAGTGCGAGAATTCTTGGGGGCGGCAGGCTTCTGTAGGATATGGATTCCCAGCTACGCGATACTGGCAAAACCTCTGTATGCAGCTATCAAAGGTACAGAGCACGACCCCTTCTTATGGACTCAAGAACAGCAAGCGGCATTCGAAGATGTGAAGAGGGCTTTGATGAGTGCCCCAGCATTAGGTCTACCTGACCACACACGGCCATTCTACCTGTATGTACATGAGCAAAGAAGAATGGCTGTGGGAGTATTGACACAGTACTTGGGATCATGGCAAAGACCTGTTGCCTACATGTCTAAGCAACTGGATGCAGTGGCAGCGGACTTCCACCTTGTCTAAGAGCTGTAGCTGCAGCCGCCCTGCTAGTAGCTGAAGCCGATAAACTCACTCTGGGTCAAGAACTTTATGTACGAGTTCCACATGCAGTACAGACGTTGTTGGATTACAAAGGAAATCATTGGTTTAGTAACAGCCGTATGACCAAGTATCAAGCAATGTTGTGTGAAAAACCAAGAGTGCATTTAGAGACTGTAAATACCTTAAATCCAGCTACCCTTTTGCCACAACCTACTGAAAGTCAACATGATTGTTTGGAAGTAATGGATGAAGTATTTTCAAGTAGACCAGATCTTCGTGATTTTCCCATCCAGAACCCTGATGTTCAATATTACACCAACGGCAGTAGTTATGTAAAAGAAGGGATCCGCTATGCAGGATATGCAGTAACAACGATAGACAAGGTGATAGAAGCTCGGCCACTGGCAAAAGGAACATCAACACAAAAGGCAGAATTGATAGCACTGACACGAGCGTTACAATTGGCTGAAGGTTTAAGAGTGAACATCTACACGGACTCCAAGTATGCGTTTTTAACCACTCATGCCCACGGAGCTTTGTATAAAGAAAGACTATTGAATTCAGAAGGCAAAGAAATC
>OW240914.1:51699418-51808182 GCA_933207985.1 Pelobates cultripes
GGGGCAGTGTGTGTAATGGGGGGCAGTGTGTGTAATGGGGGGCAGTGTGTGTATGGGGGGTGCAGTGTGTGCATGGGGGGCAGTGTGTGTAATGGGGGCAGTGTGTGTATGGGGGGGGGAAGGAGGCTTTTAAATAATTTTTTTTTTATTTTATAAAATAAATATTCTATGTCCCCCCTCCCTTCTTACCTTTATTTAGGAGGAGGGGGGACATATTTCGATCCCTGGTGGTCCCAGTGGTGATTCATTGGTGGTCCCAGTGGTGATTCATTGGTGGTCCCAGTGGTGGTGAGGTGAACTCTAGCCCACGCTCCCGGGCTAGAGTTCACTCTCGCGAGATTTGGAGCGTTGCCGTGGTAACCGCGGCAACGCTCCAAATCTCACGAGAGGAGGACCCGGAGGAGCTGCAGACTGAGCTCCCGGGTCCTCTCTCTCACTCCCTCCCTCCCGTGCCGGCTGTCAGCACAGTGCCTGCGGACCGGGGAGGGAGATCTGTGATCTTCCTCCCCGGTCCGCAGGCACATTGCAGGGCTGGCACTTGGGGAATGCCAGCCCTGCGTTAGCCGGCAGGGGGGAATCTCGGGGGGGCAATTGCCCCGTTGCCCCCCCCCTGGATCCGCCAATGGCCCTGCGTTAGCCAGCAGGGGGGAATCTCGGGGGGGGCAATTGCCCCATTGCCCCCCCCCTGGATCCGCCAATGGCCCTGCGTTAGCCGGCAGGGGGGAATCTCGGGGGGGCAATTGCCCCGTTGCCCCCCCCCTGGATCCGCCAATGCTGGTGGGGCACTTGCCACAAATGCCCTTATGGACGAATCTTCACTAATCTGTTTTGAAGTCTACAATTTGCAGATAAAATAAATTGGCCAATCTAATGTGAACATTCCTTCCCTGAACACCTAAGACTTATTCTTAATTTTGCTTCCTTCTCAGGAGAGCAATATGATTTCCTAAACCGCCCCACTGTATAATTTACTTCCACCTTTGCTGGTAGGCTATTTCAGGTAAAAGTGGCACTTCATTTTCTATTAAAGTTTTTTATGCTATTCTTTTGTTGCATTATTCTTTTGCCCCAGCTGACCTGAAATTTATAAATAGGACAACATAATAATAAGTAATTTCTTATTGCATTATCATTAAATTACTGAAAAAGGGACACGGAATTGAAAAAGAGGCAGGGAAAAGGAATTGTAGGTTGTTGGTTTAAGGAAGGTTAGAATTAATGCAACACCAAAACTCCCACGCCAGCTTTCTAATGGGCAGAGATCAGGACTGAGGACTTCTCGCATAGTGACCTACTGTATGTATAGAGGAGAAGCCTATGGAGCGTCTGGTGCTCACGCAATAAGTCACAGCATTTCCACGGTAAGTCAGCCCTCTGTCACATTCACTGAGCACTGCAACAACAAGGGAGTACTTAAAGTGTTCACTACAGTAATTTATTTAGTATATTCCCAAATTGGCACTATACTAAATAATGGGTTTGCATGGGGAAGCCTCTCCCTGGCCTGGACCTCCTTAACAGGTGGTACTCCAGGCCCCAGTCGCATTAGCGAAGTTCTCGATCCAGGTATTTCCACCAATGGTAAATAACTATTTACTGACATTACTCTTATCTTCCAAATTACATATTTGTTCCATTCTAACCCCACAAAGACAATGTAATGGTCTACCCCTAGATTAAAAAAACATTTTAGTTGGACTATTCTCATTTTTCTTTTCACATAAAATGTGTTTGTCTTTATTTGCTGTTTTATATTACCAAAATTGAAAAGTACTGTGGGATATGTTGGTGCTTTATAAAAGAGAATAATTATAATAATAATCATGCCATAATACCAATCTGTTCATAAAAATATCTTATTCCAAAATGCATTGACCCAGACAATTAATGACTGCGGGAATGGAGAAAACTGCCAAAGTCAAATATGCAGCACATTCCATGCTGGCATAAGGTCTTTAGGGAACAGATTGTGGTAATGGCAAGTGTAACCTTTGGTCCTTAAGGGGCTAAAGATCTTGGAAATGAATGCCCTACCGAAAGAACTGCCAGCAGGTGCTACTGGCAGACAGCACTACAGCACCGTAAGGGTTAAACGCATGGAATATGCAAGGAACTAAGCATAAAGAAGAAGAAGCAACTTTATAAAAGAATAAAACAAGGGTGTTAAAAATAAAATAGAACTAACAAAGATAAAAACACATCTAAAACAGAACGTAAAGACTAATACAATCACATATTCTGATATTCAGAGTGTTCGTTTAAATTTAAATTAAATGATCAGAAAGGGTGATACAATAAATAATTATCTATGTAGAGGTGTCTGGCAAAAAGAGACCTGCTGAGGTCAGGGTTACAGAGGCGTAAAAACACAGGCCATGATCAGGTAACCGTAAATCTGGAAATATAATAAGCAAGGTCAGGGCAGGAAACGGGATTCTATCAGTCAGAATTCGGAGACTGAGCTCAGTAAACAGGAGGGCACCTAGTAGAGCAACAAGAAATGGGCTCAGGCTCGGGCACAGCAGCAAATAATATTCATAGGTCACTGATGAACAATACAAAATCAGCAGAAACAGTGTGATAATTTACAAATGTGCATAGCCAGGTAATGCAGGAATACTGCAGAATACATGGTTCTCAACCTCATCACGAACATTCTGTGTTGGAACCCACCAGCTTTGGGTTTGACTGATGGATCTCCTAACTTGCTAGGATAAGTATTTGTTGATCTGTATTCAAGGGGTCATTATTTGAGTGTCGTGATTTTTCTGATCTAATCACACTGTACGTTTAAAAATCTTTCCTGTTGATATAGCTCTTGTAGAAAGTGTTTCAGGCGAATTTGTTAAGAATGGATCTTGAACTAAAATACCAGCATAAGTCCAGAAATGGAACAGTGCTTAAATAATGCGTCACCATTAGTGATGTCCCGAACGGTTCGTGAACGGTTCGCCGTGGACTCATCATTGAGTAAACTTTGACCCTGTACCTCACAGTCAGCAGACACATTCCAGCCAATCAGCAGCAGACCCTCCCTCCCAGACCCACCCACCTCCTGGACAGCTCACTAAGAATGCAGCTTTAAAATGGATGCTGTCCAGGAGGTGGGAGGGCCTGGGAGGTAGGGTCTGCTGCTGATTGGCTGGAATGTGTCTGCTGACTGTGAGGTACAGGGTCAAAGTTTACTCAATGATGAGTCCGCGGCGAACCGTTCGGGACATCACTAGTCACCATTCCATATTCAATATTTGAAAAATAATGATTTGATCCTCACCATTCCAGTACCTTATTTCAATAGGGCCCAGCTGCTATACTAACACAAGTCACTGTTTATATCTGGGGTGAAAATAAAATACATTTTTTAAAATAAAACAGAATTACATGGATCCCTTTATATATGTGAAATACGAATAAAAAGAGCAAAACAATAGCATGGAAAAAAATAAATAACTGTGTACGTATCCAAAAAAAGAAGCTTTAGATAGTTTAAATACAACAAACGACATGCAAACACACAAAATACATCACATTATGTCAAATTTGCATATCATTTGTCTTATTTAGCTTTTTGTCTTGATTTTATTCATGGTTTTCTCACCCTCTGTCTAGATTTGGATGCGGAGAAGAAGGATGCATGAGAGAATAGTGACTGCTTTATAAATCACGTGAAATCATGGCAGAAAAGACTAAATCATATTTAAAGGTAATCACTTAGCACTTATTTTGGGGTAGAATTTCCCTTTAATCTTTAACTGCTTGTGTGAATCATGCAATTGAGAAGTCCCATTTAATCAATAAGCCATTGTCTTTTATCTGGTAGAAGGCATGAGTGATATTGAACTGTTCTCCTAGAAAAATAATCTGCTGTGGGATAATTGATGGGGATAATTGCTTCTTTTTGACAACCCTATTCTATGTATAATCTGGGCGCCACGCTCCATATGACTCTTTAAATGAGAATGAGCCGCTATTTTTAGATCTAAGCCATTACGTTCAGGCCAGCGATAAACTGTGGTGTTGTGTTTTCTTTTTAAATATTTATTGGTATTGAATACTTTCTTTTAGTTGTAAATCATTATTAAAAAAAAAAGCCAGTTAATAGCATCTCATAAAAAGACTACAGAAACAAACTGCAGTATGCGTTATATAATATAATGAGCCTATTTCTTTCATAACTCACAGGAGTCTGTACAACATTATGCCATTTATTGCTCCAGGGCCACCAAATGGATTGATTGTAGTTGTGTTACTTGAAGGGTTGGTGTACTGGCAAAGGGACCCAATAACTCTGTGCTCCATGTTTATTTATTAAATGCTTGGGGGAGTAGGCAGGAGAACTATGACTTTGATGCCTGTCATCCATGTTTCATAAAACAGAGTCTCATTGCTTGACTGTCTAAAGACTGGACCCCCATAGCCGCTAACCTTCTTGTAAATAGTGGGTGAAGGATATTCCATGCATTTAATGCATGGGGCCCCTTTATTCTAGTTAAGTCCATGACCAAATTATTAGAATGGGGCACATTAATTTGCCCAAGTACTTGGATTCTCTCAGACCATCATTGCATTTCACCCAACTTTGCCAGGGCCTCAGTAGAAGACAGAATAGATGCGTGCAATTAACTCACTCAGCATACTAAATGTTTCACTGTGTTCTGGACCTAACTGTGAGGGTAGATGGGCAATGTCTAAGACCACCTCTGGTTAAAGAGGTACATTTAAAAAAAAAAAAATTCTCTATAAGGTTTTTGGAGATTAGAGGTGCTCAGTCTTTGGGTCTTTTTTGTTAGTATGGGAGATCTAAAAGATCCAAAATAATTTAACATAATTGGATTGTTAATACACTATTAATCAGAGGATGAGCTTGAATTCTCAGCATCATTTATTCAGATATATATCATTTATCAAACTGATGTCTTGAAGCAGGAAATATTTCTTGTTCATTTACTTTCAGACATAAATTTAGCAGCTAGAAAAATGCTTCTAAATTTTCAACATACAAGACTGATCACATCGAAAATATAATTTGAAATATCAGGGATTAAACAAAATCCAAGGTTCTAATATAGGCACAGCAGGAAGTAAAACGATTTGATAAACCATTTATGTATAATTTTAGAGAATTTATTTTCTCAATGAATTCCCCTATTTACTAACACTGGTGCACAAAATAGTGTAGGTATCATGTATTTATGCTAAACTGTGTATAAGTCACAATTAATGACATTTTCTGCAGAAATGATCAATTTCAATTATGACCCATATCTAATATTTTTGGGATAAGCTTGTCAAATAAATTAAAGTTTTGGGTAAACAGGTAAAAATTATTAAATATTTTTATTTTTATTTTTTAAATGTATATTGCCATATTTATTATATTTTGGTATTTTGGAAAAAATAATTAAAAAAGTTTATCCAAAAATATGAAAAATCATTTGAAAGGATTATCCAAAAATATCAAATTGTGGCCATTATCTGATGTCTGTTCATTAGTTTGGTAAAAATAAATAAATAATAATAATCAGACATTTTCTATCAAAGTAAAGCAATTAGCTGAGATTTTCACCTTTGATCAATATACCTGAAAGGAGAAGATGAAAAGTCTGATAAAGTAGGGAGATAATAGAAGAAAGTGTGTGTGTGCCTGAGATCTAGAGTAAGACGTAGGACAAAGTGGGACAAGGATTGTCTCAGTACTCACCACAATAACAAGGGACACGGGGCCGATAAAACTCCAGATAAAATAATTATCAACTCGCAGCCAGCAACTGTGAGGGACACAGAGGAAGAAACTAGTAAGTCGGAATGACTGAGAGAAAACGAGAGAGATGAACAGAAATGGATCACACAATAGGAAAATTCCGGGACCAGAACAAAAATAGTAAGCTGAACTGACAAGAGAATGAAAGAAAATTCTGAATAAATTAATCAAGTCAGACGTGAAACCAGGTTGGACCCATAATGGATATAAAGAGCTATGAAAGCACTCTAAATATAAACAGAGCTGATGTGCTGATGTCTCAATGCCAAAGACTAGATATGATAGTGTGGAAATAATTGTCAGATTAAGACGTCAATGGACCTTAGGCGGAGAGACAGTTTACCCCCCTTTTAAGTAATCTGTATACTTTATCTAATACCAGTAGGTATAACACCTGATTCCACACTTCACAGTAGAAAAAAATTCTCCATTTTCTTTATCACTTGCACACTCTGGTGTTCGGTTTGCATTTTCATTTTCTTCAAGCTCAGCTTCCCATATTCTTCTCAACCATCTTACTCTTGCTCTCTTTAGAAGTTTTTATTTTTTATTTTTCTTGCTCTACAGTTTTTTTCACTATCTCACCCCCAAGTCTCCCCAAGTTTTTTGTTATAATGTTTTTCACTCCATCACTCTCTTTTATCAAATTTCTCTGCCCATCTTCTTTCAGCCCTTTGCTCCATTGCCTAGTTAATATTTTTACATGTTTTAGAGCTGTTTCATATCAGTTCCTCACCCCATTTCCTGTTCAGTATTGTTTAATGAGTCCTTTTTGCAACCAGGGATAAATACCCCTGTCTGATGCTTGGACTGATATTTACCCTACATAAAAAATACATCACTTTGGGCAAACTCACTTTCCCTCTTCACTGCGTAGCTACACCACTGTACATGTGTAGTGTTTTAATAAATAAGGATAATAGCTAAGACAGGAGAAATAAGTCGGACAGTGAGGGAGAAGACAGGAAATGAAAGTGAGGTAATGAGTACATAGGTATTTAGAGAGAATATAGGACTACAGAGTGAATAAGTGAAAAAAAAAGAGAATGAACAAGACAAAGAGAGGAAAGACACAGTGACTTAAAAAGTGAGGTACGTGGTAATTGAAAACATATAATGAAAAACTGGAATGGAAACACAAAAACTAGTGAAGACGGGCAAACACAGGAAAAAAAAGATGAAGAAATTAAAGTTAGTCGCCAACACCAATGAAAGGCTAAAAGTATTAGTAACTGTAGATGTTCTTCATCTTTGATACTCTATATCAGGGGTAGTCAACCTGGTCCCTACCACCAACTAGGTGCAGTTTGGGATTTTAGGTGGGCGGTGGTGGGTATGCAGAAAATGCCCAGTAGGCCTCGATGACCGTGGACAAAGGCTGGCTTGGGAGATCCTTTCATCTCCCCTGCTGGCACATGCAGAACCAGCCTTGCTGTAAGCCCTCTCAGGCTGTTAAGGAGATCAAATATTTCCTTTACCAGCCTGCTGGCACTTAGTTCCATGCAGAGGGAGGGAAGGGCCTGGGAGGCTTTGTGTTCCTCCAACGAGCAGGCTGGTCAGAGCATTGCACTTGCACTGTAAAATAAGTCACTGCGACACTGGTGGGCGGTAAGGAAATTTTACTATCAATAAAGATACAAAAGTGGGCGGCAGGTATTAAAAGGTTGACTACCTCTGCTCTATATCTTTCCTTATTTGTGACAGTTTATATCAGAGACACTTGACTGCACGCCCTTTGTGGAAATTACTCTTTTAGCACAGCATTTTAGTGTTTTACGTTTGTGCCTCTTCTATTCTGTACTACCCTGGCCATTACTTACGCTTTGTCTGTGCCATAGCTCCTGTAATCAACAGCTGCCGATATCCCCACGACAAGTGCAGGAAAAACATATCCGCAGAGGTAGTAGTACTTGCGGCGAGAGTGCTCGGTTTCAAACACCTCCACTAGCATGAGGTAGAGCTGCACTCCCTCCAGGCACAACCAGGAGAATGCTGACAGACTGAAGAAATGCAAGAGTCCAGCTAGGATAGGACACACCACCTGAAATGAAGCAAGAATGTATTTTAAAGGACCAGCAAGAAGTATATACATGGCAGGTAGAAAAAAAGAGTTGGTCAAAAAATATACATTTAACACATAAGACAGAAAGGAATCAATGGAGGTACCAGAGGTAGAAGGTAGAGGCAATAGACGGTGGTACAAAACTTGAAGTATAAGAGAAGTTGAATTTAAAGAAGTTGTCTTTAAATACAAGCTTAAAAATCTTACATTTTACTTAGAAATTTTGTTTTCATTTAAAAAAGAAGGTTCTCTCCACTACATGAACTATAATGATGGATCAGGTAAAATAAATGTAGTTTACCTGGCCAGTCTAGCACATACCTTTGTCTGATATTTATCATATCAGGAGATATTTGTGACCACCAGGAGCAAAAATACCTTGCTAAAACAAGTATTTGGTACATAGGACAGGCATGAGGCTATACTCAGCTCAAAGCATGATTTTTGAACTTTGTGTAAATTTCTAAGAATAATTATCTAAGCTCCTCGTTTAGAAAGAAAAATATTAAAAAAGTAAAAAAGTTTATTTTAAAACATTAATATAGTAATATTTGGAGGAGCAAGTACAATATTGCTTAAAAGGAAGGAAGGTGATTCCTACCTGGTACTGTGTTTTGTCAATTCCGGTAAGGAAGAGTAGCTCTGCAAGGAATAGGCTGACACATAGGTTCTTGTGGATGGTGTTTCTGTCTGTCTGAAGACCTCGGAGGAAGCCGAAAGTCAATATACAGATTCCGAGACAGACCAGAGAGATCACAATTCCCACCCAAGAGATGACCGAAAGCAGCAACTCATTAATACGTCCTTGGTACTGAGAAAGAAAACAGGCAGATTGGTGTTAGGACACGTTTATTTGCCCACAAAGAAATGAGGAGCTGAACAAAAGTAGCAATTGGTAGACATCATTGGCACATACGACATGACACATCGTCCTCTACAAACATGGTAAATACCAACACTATATAATACAGTCACATGCTGGTTTATCTCACCATGTCCCTGTGTGCCATCAACACCGCAAAGTTAGTGAGGTGACTGCATGCGCAGGTCGTGTGTGTCTTGTTCGTGTGTAGCAAACGGCAGCCCTGGGAGGACCAATATCCTAACATGGAGCGCTCCGAGTAATTCCAAAAAGTGCAATTGGCATTAAAGTGGTTCTTGGTCTATGAGAACAAGGAAATTTATCACTGATGCAACAATAAACAAAAACATATAAATTGGTAAGACAAACATATATAAGGCATTTATGGGATAGCAAATGCATTACTGAATTGTTTTTTTAATTTGTAATTTATTAAAAAACTAATTTACGGATGACCAACTAGAATACTTACCAATATGGCATGAATAGCAAATTATGCGGATTGAAATATATTTACAATTATTTCTGTTGAGACTTTTAGGAATATATCTCACTATTTTCGGACGAAGTTGCTCACGGGCCAGAAATTCCCTTTCCAACATTCTAGTTTGTTTTGTCAGTATTTAAATTTATTGAATTGTTTTTATGAACAAAAAAAAACAAAACAAAAAAACCCCCTGAAAGTTTTAGACTTGTGGTTCACTTGCAAGATGACTGCTTCCATACTAAGCAAATACTCACACTCTCAAATGGTATTTAGAAGATTAACCTGTTTTATATATAAGTGAGTCATGTCAACCGATCAAAATCACTTTTTTTGCATCTCAAAATATTTAAGCTAGAAAATTCTTGCTCATTACTCAATTGATTCTCTGTTATTTATTGTGTTATTCTTTTTTTTTTAATATCCTTTTTCTCTGTGACATCTTACCTGGAGATGTGGCAGTGTGAATATAACTGGGTCCATAAGAAAAACTCTACTGGACTCCTTGTTAATTGAGGCAGCAATGATCTGTGAATTCACCACCAGTGAGTGACCAGTTGAGCCACTTTCTCCCCCGATACGCACAGTTGAGTTCTCGGTGGACAAGAACAGGCCTAGATTATTATATAAGACAAATACCACTTTTACAACACCTGTGGAAAGACAAAGGGATGATCAGAAACAGACCTTAAAAGGTTATACACTTATTGCAGAATCATTCTTTTTCTCTATATAAGTTTTAATACGGACAGTGTTACAATAAAAACTAATTTTTAGATCACAACAAATATCCAAAAGCAAAAATCCACAGCAACCATGATCTTTAACATAGATAAATGATCTTCATAATCAACATTTCAAGGCATCTACAAGTCTTCATGAGGACTTGTTGGACCATCTGTGTAGGAGCCAAACAAATTTGGGGGACAGCCTTTCATAACAAATTTGTACCCTTCAGGGAGCATATGTTAAAGCAAGTAGTGATACACTATCAACTGGAAGCCTATTAGTACCTGACCGCATCTATTAATACATATAAATTAATTTCTCAAAAAAATATTTTATTTTAAACGTTACATTATCATGACAAGGAGGATGTTACCTCTCTCTTATCCTCCCTACTAGATTATCCCTGGATATTTTTCTTTCTACTCTCCCCACTTCCTAAACCAACGCTTGAAACCAAATGACAGGTATAAATAGTGAAAAACTGACTTCACGTCGATTCGTAAAAATCTGGCCTTGAAAGTTTTATAACAACCTGTGCTAATATTTTGCTAAAATACAATTTTAAAGTATGTATCTTAGCTATGCTGCTTTAATTTGGAATTAATAGACAAAGCAGAATATTATAAGCAGTATTTATTAAATACTGTAGTGACAAAGAAAATAAGCACAAGATCAAAAGACTTATCATGCTCCAGCCTGTATACTTTCACGAGCAGACCCTGTTCATTAAGTTTTATTTCATGTAATGTTCTGTGTTGTTCAATTTATTTGCCTCCCTACCGTGCCTCACTGTATAATACACTGGTTCTTAATACATTCTGATAATAATATTATTCTTCATAAGAAACCATTCTGAATGTTGCTAGAGTAAAATCAAGGTTGCTATTATCTCCATTGCCCATTAATAGACATCGAGCAATAGCTAGGTTAAAGGGACACTATAAGCACCAAAACAACTTAAGCTTAATTGAATGGTTTTGGTGTATAGATCATGCCACTGCAGTCTTGCTGTTTAATTCGCTATTCTTTCAGAGTTAAGTCACTTTGTTAATGCAGCCCTAGTCATTCAGTTCCTAGCTGCGACGTACACAGTCTCCCTACACATTTCCTGTAAAGAGAGCTCTAATGTTTAAACTTCCTTTATTGTTTAAACTTCCTTCCTCTCGCCCCACCACTTGCCCGCTGGATCCTGTCCCGTCTCACGTTATCAGATCTCTCTCTTGTGCCTTCCTTAACACTCTCTTCTGGCATTGTCCTGCTGACCTTAAACATGCTACTGTAATACCTATCCGGAAAAAAACATCCCTCGACCTGTCCACCCATTCTAACTATCATCCCATATCCCTGCTCCCTTTTTCCTCAAAGCTTCTGGAAAGTCTTGTCTTTACCCATATGTACCCCACTCTACTGAGACTGCTCTTATTAAAGTTACTAATGACATAATTGTAGCTAAATCCAAACGCCACTATTCCATACTAATTTCTCTTTACCTCACTGCTGCCTTTGACACCATTGATCATTCTCTCCTTCTTCAAACTCTTCAATCACTCGGTCTCTGTGACACTGTCCTCTCGTGGTTTTTCTCTTATCTCTCCCAACGCTTATTCAGTGTCTCCTTTTCTAATGATACCTCTTTCCTTCGTCATGTCTCAGTTTGAGTCCCCCAAGGCTCCGTCCTTGGTCCCCATCTATTTTCTCTACATTCAGCCTCTCTTGGCAAACTTATTGCCTCATTTGGATTCCACTACCACCTGTGTGCTGATGACACCCAGTTATATCTCTCCTCCCCGGACCTCTCCCCTGCCGTCCTGCAATGTGTTGCCGCTTGCCTTTCCTCCATCTCTGAATGGATGTCCTCCTGCTTTCTAAAACGAAATATCTCGGAGGCGGAGCCTAGCGTCTGAAGCGAACGGTCGCATGGCCGTGGAGCTCCGGACCGACAAGCAAAATAAAAGCAAAATAAACCTTATTACCGGCACTCCAACCCATGCCAAACTTCTCCCGGAATGACCCAGAGACCCCACAGGCACGATGGGCATAAAAACTAAAAAAGCGAGACCTGACAAGCCCCGCCAGGGCATGGATATCGGAGAATTATGGAGACAGGCGCACGATGCTGCAGGAGCCAAGATGGCGTCCCTGCACGGCGGTTGCTCAGACTTCACTGATGGATCATGGGAAGATGACGGGGGAGACCCCATGGGGCCCATGCTGACCCAGTCGCCAGCCCAGGCGCAGCCATTTACAAAGCCTCACACCCCTGTGACCATGGAGGCGATCGGAGCACTTATGGCCGACCATCATAAGAAAATAGCAGATAATGTGGCTTTGCTCAGAGAGGACATTAAAGGCATCACCAACAGGCTGGGAGCAGTAGAATCTTCCTCCACCGGCCACACCATCCAGATTGCAGTCCTCCAAGAAGCGATCCGAGACCTGCAACAAAAAGCTTGTCACCACGAACAGCAACTTGCCGCTCACGAAGATAAAAATCGTCGGAATAATATAAAGCTAAGGGGGGTAGCCGACACCGTTCCAGAGGCCGAACTCCCACATTTCGTCAGGAGATTACTTACAGAGCTACTAACCCCAAAAGCAGCGAAAGCAACCGCCTTGGAAGGAATATTCCGCACACCGCGACCAGCAAAGGCCCCACCAACTGCAACAGGGGACCTGATTCTCCAATTTCAGTCACTCAAGGACAAAAAAGCAGTCCTAGAAACCGTTAGAGGACAGCCCACGTATCCCTTTGAGGGAATGACCCTCTCATTTTACACGGATCTGTCGGGAGGGACACTGGCGTGGAGGAGACACTTGAGCCCACTCACAGCTCTCCTGAGCCTCCATCAAATCCGGTACCGCTGGGGACCAGGTCGCACTCTCACCATAGAAGCAGGAGGTAACAAACATACTCTTCACGACATGCAAGAGGCCACTGGGACGCTGAATCTACTTGGCCTCCCCACGGACTCACTGGCTCCGATGACGCTACCAGCAGGCCAAACGCGCCCACAAGGAAGATACTCAGCCGATGCCCCGGAGTTTGGACCCCGGAGAACAATCACGGACCCATACGCCAAGGCCACCACTTGAAACAGGACAAACCCTGTAGGACTTGCATAAAGAACTGCACGACACTATAAATACCCCCCGACAGCCCGAGAGTCCAGGTACACCTATAACTCGAAGTTCCCACACGACTATGCTGAAAACGGGACCTGTGCACCATAGGGGGACGCCAAACCGGACAATCGGACTAATATAGTTGAACTACAGCGGCACATTTTAGTGTGTTTTTTTAGTTTTTTTTTGTTGTTTGTTCTGTTTTCTTTTTCCCTCTTCATTTTCTGTTACTTCTGTGGGCCTTAGCTCACGTACCTGAACAGCCAGCCTTGGTTAAAGACACCAGTCAGTTGGTTCTATTAAATGTTTATACGCTAGTCATGTAACCTCAACACGCATAACATTATGCCTCAAAGGATTACTATAATATAAATTTCTGGTGGACGACACAGCTCAGGCACATATACCAACATTTGCAACCTCCACTTACGAGCATATTAAACCCAACGTGACATCTCATGTCAGCCATTGGAATCAGAAATCTGTCACCACACATACTCTTGTCACGGAGGAACGCCAGGCCTGCTGCAGACTCTCCACTCATACGCATAGGCCCAACCTTCACACGCAGGCTATTAAAGCCACACATAATTAACATTTAGCTATTAATGAATAGCTTTTACACATTGAATTCCGTTTGACGCCTACAAAAATAGCCCACTCCAAACGCTAGCTGGACTGACTATTCACCATAGCCGCGCTAGCATTGTACGATAAAGAAGCAATGTTTCAATCTATGGCATTAATCTCTTATTGTTTCATGTTGACATGTTTGATCTAACCTTGTACCACACTTTTTCCGATAAGCGGAACTGAAAAAGTACTCGATAAGCAACAATTATACATAAAAATGTGCAGTAACCTCTAATGCCTGACTACTGTAACACGATGTCTACATAACTGTTCACCCTTGCTATTGTGGCATTGTAAGCATGACGTGTTGAACCCTTGCACAAATAAAATAAAGAATTTAAAAAAAAAACTCTCTAAAATTGAGCTCCTTGTCTTAACTCCTCCTAATACTGATCCTCCTCTTTCGCTCTCCATTGAAGTCAGTGGTATCCACATCAGTATATCCTTGCAAACGGGCTGTCTTGGTGTCATATTTGACTCTGGCCACAGCTTTGAGCCTCACATCCAGCATGTTACCAAATCCTGTAGATTCCATCTTAAAAACATAGCTCACATCCGCCCCTTTCTTATGCAAGATGCTGCTAAAGAGCTTGTCCATGCTCTAGTAATTTCACGCATTTATGATTGTAACCCTCTCCTAATTGGTCTTCCCAAAAGCCGTACTGCCCCACTGCCAGACTGATTTTCCTCTCTAGTCAGTCCTCTCACACCTCACCCCTCTGTTAGTCCTTACATTGGCTTCCTGTATCCTACAGGAGTTTATTCAAAGTGCTAATCCATACCTATAAAGCATTGACCAATTATAGCCCCTCTTATATCTCTTCACAGATTATAGGTATGTCCCTTCTTGATCTCTCCGCTCTGCCTGTGACCTTCTCCTGTCTGCTGCTCGCACCCGTACGGCCAACTCGTGCTTGCAGGACTTCTTGCGTGTGGCTCCCTTCCTATGGAATAGACTACCTACTGCTTTCAGACTCTACCATAGTCTTCAATTGTTTAAGAAGTGCCTCAAAACCCATATCTTTAGGAAAGCTACTGGCCTCCCAGAGTAACCTCTACCTCACATACCTGTCTCTTGCTCTCTCCTGAAGGGCAGCCCTCTATTCTCTCCAACAGCTCTGCTTCATTCCCACCTTATTTAATTGCTATTTCCTGTCCTGATGTGTTTTACACCCCACCTCCTATAGATTGTAAGCTTGTTTGAGCAGGGTCCTCTTCAACCTGTCGTTCCTGTATGTTTTCTTGTAATTGTCCTATCTATAGCTAAATCCCCCCTCTCATAATATTGTAAAGCGCTACGGAATCTGTTGGCACTATATAAATGGCAATAATAATAATAAGCCCTAAAAAATACACACCCTATTAAAACGAGAAACAGGAAAGGAACTGGGGAAAATGAGTTGGTTAAGATGCAGAACATGATTGATTAATAATTTACCATCCGAGTCTAACTGCTGGGTTTAGAAGAGAGGCAGGCATTGCAATTTTTGCATTTATTGTGTTGGAAAATAATTGCCAGATTGTCAACTAACAATTTTTAAGTCAAACATCAGGGCTTAATGAATAGATCTTTGAAGTTTATGTCACAGTTAAAGGAAAATGATAGTTAATATCTCACATTAGAAACAAAGCATTAATTTATGTATGTTACAACATTGATTTCATCGAAGTTTCACTGTACAGTAATGTAACTGACACCAACAAATCTCTCATTATACAATATTTTGCAATATTTTATTGGTTCAAAAGGCTGCATTTCACCCTGCTCCACATACCTTTTTAAATATAGTTTGAAAATGCAAAACACCTGTAAAGATCCCCACGTCTGAATTTACCTCATTCTCAGGGCCCAAGAAGTGCATTTCTCAACCAATCCTGTATTCATCAATTTTTTTTATTGTTTACCATGCGGCTTCCCTTACCCAGAGCCAGCAGGGGTTTATGAGATATGTAGTTACAAGGGTTATTAGTTCATAAGAAGACATAAATGAATTACTCACGTTACTAACGTTCGGCATCAATCAGATTACTGTACAGCTTTAGTATGTTTTCTGCCAAAGTTGTAGTACTGTTTCTCTCATAATGATACATTAGAGCTCATGAACACACACAATCTTGCTTAGCCTGGGCAAAATTTAACCTCCTTCTGTACGGTCACTGGGCAGAGGGTGGACGTGAAGCTGTAGTAATTATTGCAATTCTCTGCAGCTTTAATTAACAGAAGGAAGGGAGTAGTACAACAAAATAAGAAAGCTCATTGTTACAGTTTTGGGGTGTCCTTTTTTGAAAACCAAATTCAGCGAGCAATGCCTACCACAAATGGAACGACAGTCATTTATCCTGACCTGGCCAATGCCCTTATTTTCCCCATAAACCTCTGGCCAGGACAGTTTTAGGGGATACGTAGTGAAAATCTTGGCAGCAATTCCATTAGAAACGCACAGCGACTCTTAGCAGTTTTTTAGATAAAATTGTCAGGCATGATGGTGCAAGCTTGGCTTGTCCTCCTTTACAAATATTTGGACAGACAGAGAAGAAAGCATAATTTCCTCCTGTAAAGTTTGTCAGTGATCGTCTGGGATTACAGCTGCAGTGATTTTCAAATTGTTGCAGTTATAAGCAAATTTGTTCAGCGGCGACATATAACATACGACCCATTAAAGGGCCTCTCAATTGAAGGATCTTGGTGTACTAGCCCTTTCATTTTGGTACTTTAATGATAAAACATTACCACCTTGTAGATACAGCAGTGTTTACATTGCAGGGATAAACACACCTCTATCCATTACAGAGTGCTAACTCTGCTATAACCAAGGTAGACTCGGTTATGTGACATTCACCATTTTCATGCATTTATGAGCATGTTGAACGTCCTCTATGTTAATCATAGGAAAGAATTAGATTAAATGCTTCACTATGAGAAGCATTTGATTAGATGAGGGTGGTGTTTGGCGCAAATGTGTTTTTTTGTCCCAAGGGCTTCTCTATGAGAAGCATTGGAATGGATAAAAAGATGAAGACGAAACAGCCTCCAAAAAGACATCACGGAAGGTGGAGCTGCTCGGGATGAGTCTTGGCACTGGAAAAAGGGTAAGTAAAATGCCTTTAGGGGGTCCAAAATCTAAATAGAGAGAAGATTACTATAGAACTAGGAATACATCCCTAACGCTACATCATTGCTTTAAGTAGAACTGTGTGAACTGGCTCAGAGCAAAGATAATCGTGACATAGCTCTTTTTTTCAATTTATATTTTATTGGTTTTGTACACAAGGTATACAATGTATCATTCAATAAGCAAGATAAACAATATTCTTGTCATGGATAAGTAAATGCAAACAAGGAACGCCATTTAGTGCACTATAAAAAAGGTAATAACATAGTGTGTGGTGTCACTGGTGTCGCAGTACTCAGTGGTATGGGACAGGAGATTAGTAAAACATTGTGGATTTCTCTACTAGCATAGAAAGTGCCTAGAAGTAACACTTGGAGAAGGTGTTATATATATATATATAACTAATGGGAGTTACAGTCTCGTAAGTGTTTAGGGCCTATCGGAGATCCTGCGGATCTTACTCACGTACAGTCCCCTACATGACTGAGGATGTCTGCCATTGGCTTTGGCTCTGTAACCTCTGCATCCTTATGATGGTTGGTTGTCAGCCCAAGGGTGTGGCAAAATGACTGAGAATCATCGCCCGAGGAGAGGGTTAAGGTGTCATTCCCCCGAGGTACCACCAATGAGCCTCCCGGACCCCAACGGTATTTGATGGATTGGTCGCGTAGCCGATTAGCCACTGGAGCCAGTCTTCTCTTTCCGTCGAGGACCGGGAATGGTAGTGCCCTTCAAAAGTCACTGTGCCCATCTCTCTAGAATGGTGTATTATTGCGTTTTTTTATGGTTATGTCTCTAGTTACGGCAATGATATCCCTAGGTGCTGCTTCTGGGGCTGTCGCTGACTTCCGTACTTGGAAGGTTACCTTTATTTATTTATGAGAGTTGTCTGTAAAGCCCCTAGAGACTATGATCTTCCGCACAAATGGGAGCAGGGCATCCCCTCTGACTCTTTCCGGCACCCCTCTTAAGCGGACATTGGGGCGACGGTGCCTGGGTTCCAGGGAAAGCACTGCCTGCTGTAGCATATGGACCTGGTTTGTGAGTCCAACCAGCAGATTTGTAGTCTGGCTGTGTTGCTGGTCCTGTGAGGCCCCTCTCTCCTCCACCTCCTCCTTGAGTCTGCTGTAGATCAGCCTTCCATATCTTTCGGATGGCAGTGAGTAGTCTCTTAATATCCCCCTTTGTGGAGGGGGAAGAGTCATCCTCTGACTCTGAAGCTGAATATACTCCATCCGGGTCTGGAGAGGTAGGGAATTCCCTCTCTTCACCGGAGTCCTCTTAGATCTCCGGGCTGCATCGAGGATAGGGGGCCATCTTAGGTTGTAACGGCGGCGTGGGTCTCTCAAAAGAGAACCTGATATCAGGCAGGTTAGTTGTTTCTGGTCTTTGATTTCTCCTGTGTTTGCGCCCCATAGTATTGTCTTGGGGGGGGGGGGGAATATAATAAATTGATAAAAAGAGATAGTACAGTGTTCCTTTAATAAATAATTGAACATTATTTTAGGATAATGTCTCCTGTCAAGGAAGGGTGTATATCCAATTAATGTAAAAAGTGTTAAAGGCCAGTTCCTCTTTGATGATCATCTACTGATGACTATTCACTGATAAACTGACGTAGAGGTTTGGAGTAGACAGACAAAATTTCTAGTCTATTTTTATGTATTTAAGAGACATCAAGGAATCCAAGAGATTAAATAAAATAACACAACAAAAGATAAGAGCTATCAGTACATCGTATGAGTGAAAGGAACCCAAGATTCTGGTAACTGTCCAGCCCTGCTCTTAACATAGGAAAAGCTTTTACGTAGATCGTCCTACTGACGAACTGCCAAATTGAAATAATATATTGAAAGAAAAGGGTCATGTACAAAGTCAAAGAGACATAGGGAGAAGAAGATTAATGAAAAGAAAATCTATACTAGATTAAATTCTATCAATACCGAAGAATATTTAGTCTTTTAAGGAAAAATTAGACTGTCATACGTCTGGCTAAAAATGGTTATGTAATATGGTCGAAGATAATTAATTATTGTAAGTACAGTTTCCTTAATATAAACTTTGCTGGACATCAGCAGCAAATGTTTCACGGTAGCTAATGCAATCGTTTGGTCAACTTTGTTTTCTCATGAGGCATAAATTAAGTCATTAAGTAAGGTGGTCTTTACTGTTTTCATTTATTGAAATTTGGTTTTCGCTTTATTCAATGTTTTCATTTTATATATGTGCAATAAATGTACATTTCCTCTGTCCTGCATCCTGAATTGTATTATCGAAATAAGTCTACAGCAAAGCTAAAGTAGCTAAGAACATCTGTCCCACATTTCAATTACAGTTTTTTAGTCTGAGCCAGCTTTTTTGAGTGGCTCAGCAGCATGTGAGTGAGGCCAATTCTGTACTGTGTTTTACTTGTATAAACTATATTACCCTATGGTCTTTTTTCTATTTGTATTGTTTTACAGTCTGTGTACAATTTGTGGTAATATTTGTATCAATATTGTGTGCTCTCACCAGTCACCAATTTATATTTATATTTGTGTTGTACTTTGTTTGTGACCTATGTGAGTGACCCACATAGGTGATAGAAGCACCAGTTTTTTAACTCTCTTACCAATTAAGTCAGCTTTAAATGTTCATTAATCTGAGATTTGTCTTCTTAGTTTTTTTTTTTTTATTAAGGAGAGAGTCTTGTGGGTTGTGTCACTACTTCCTAAATAAATTGAAAAGTTATTTCCAAATTTTAAGGTAGATATAGTAGACAGCTGTATATAGATACCCATCTGTTAGAGGTGACTACCTTTACCCTAGAAATACAAACATTTCATTTTAATTTATTTACGAAGAGGTGTGTTTACTGGTTCTCTTTACGTTAATCCAAAGGGTTAAGCAAGCAATGCAGCATTATTTGTTTTTTGGGGGGTGTGGGGTGTGGGGGCAGAGGTACAGAGGTAGGGTGTTTGAGAATTTGTAAACACAGGCATATTATTTTAATGTCTGATGGTTTGGTGAGCTGAAAATATGAAAACTACACTGCGGACACCATAAGAACTTCATCAGATTATTGAAATAGGGGGAGGAGGTCCCCAGCACTCAGTTTTCCTCAAGGGATTATGCCATTAATGTATGGTCTAGCCCAAAGTCTTGAATCTGGCCCCTTTTAGCTCTTCCCACGAACATCCACTGTAGTCCAAGGCTAGAATCAGGAAGCCTTAGGCATGGGTGCTGCTGATAGGCTCTCAGCAACTACCAATTAACAAAACAGAGTGAGAAAATGCATGTGTTTCTTACACCATTTTGTGCGTGGGAAGCCACTAAGATTCAAGTCTCAGATTGCAGCGGATGTTGTCTAATGGGTGCCAGATTAGTTTATGGTTTAGCCCTTTGAGGTAAGCCAGCTGCCAGGAACCTTCCTTTCAATGAAGTTGTTATGGTGCCTGGAGTGTTTCTGTATGTTAAAATATGTGTGGGTACCTTTCATAAAAATCACTAAACGAGCAAACGTGGCTAAGGGATGTTTTTAACAACAAACTTGGACAGTAATTCCATGAAATGCGTGCTGATATACAGCCTAGCATGTACATGGCCCACTCTTACTTGTTGTGTGCTTGACATCCTCTTAAATCTTAGTAACTAACAGATGCTGAAAACAGAATGTAGCATATGGAATTTTTAATTAGATAGGATGAAGCTGGTTACTAAAAACATCTAAATAACCTCAAATAACATTTTAATGATACATCAATGTAACTTATACTTGTGATTTTTGAGGACAGTAATTCATAAAAGGATAATTTTCTTGAATATATTTTGTGATTGTATTCAAATATTCTAACCAATGTGCATAAAGCTTCAAGAGAGAAAAGACACACTCTAACAAAAATATATAATGTCTCTGTAGAGAAAAGAGACATTATGCCAAAAATATTAAATGGCGCTAAAGAGAAAAGACACACTCGATACACTCTACCATAAACATAGAATGTCACTACAGAGAAAAGAGACACTATACCAAAATATTAGAATGCCACTAGTGAAAATATACATGCTACCCAAAATATTGAATGCCCCCTTACATGATGAGAACACGTTATTGATATTTCAAATTTACACTACAAAGAATGCAGACACTATACCGAATATAGAAAAGGAAGGGAAATGGTATGTTTAAGTTCCACCAAACACAATGGAAAGCACACTGCAGAAGTTCTACCAAGAATCTAGAAATAAACCACAGAAAATAAAGACTTTATTCCAAGGATCGAGAAAAATAATTAAATCAATAGATATGGATATTCTTTCAATACAGAACCTATCGGGAGAATGCAGTTCTTTCAAAAATACAGAATTAAACTAGGTGATGTCTTTGTCTAACAAAACCACACAAAAATGTGATTACCCTACAATAAAAATACAACTAAACCAATGTTAAACAGATTGCATAATTTGACAAATACAAACACTAACCCTAAAATATGAAATAACACCAGAGATAGTTAGGATATTTGAAAGAATACAGAATGTGCACACTCTAAAACATGCACACTCTAAAAACACTCCACAGTGCAAGCTGAGACAAATCTAGTGATTTAAAATGATGCCAAAGCACACCAAAATGAAAGGAACAGCTTATATACAGGTCATAGTTGACGTTGACAAATGCTTGGTGATCCTCAAAAAGCTTTTCATATATAACTCTGGGTCATACAAGAATGTTATTCAAAAGAAGCTGGAGAAATGGCTCAGAGCTGGATCCAGAAATACCTAACATTTAAAATATATATGGACTTTTTCTCACCATTTCGACTGTTCTGTTTGATGGAATTAGCTGAAAGCTGGATAGAGCTCAGGCTTAGATTGTCCTGAGGAAAGATCAGCTCTGTGACCACACCTTCTGTGTTCACCACCGAGACCTCAAGCACTAAAAGAGACAGCACATTAGGGAAGAGTAAGAGGGCAGAAATAACAACGAGGAACATAGTTTGAGATTGCATCGTGACTGTCGGGTGATATATTGAAAAAAGAAGATAAAGTGTAATATAGTGCAGAAGACAGAGAGTGAGAAGATGAACATAGAGACAGGTGTCAATGAGACTTTAACAAACAGCAATGTTTATTTAAACCCTTAAGGGTAGATGACAATCCTTGAAGTCATGACAACATACTTGCGTTATCATGATTAGATAAATGTGTAGCTAGCTGCTCTAAGACAGAATCACTCAGTGTTCAGGTATTCTGTAACAATGCAGCTTTACTATTGCTACAGTGAATAAGATGCATAGTCTGATCACGAGGCGAGGACCAGGTAAGACATTGGCTTTATTAGTTTTCGATGCAATAACTTCTCCTCATTGTGATTATAAAATTAATGCTGGGTTTAAGGAACATATTCGTGGATTACAGATTTTGGAAAATAGTTCTGTGGCGCCATGTTGGTGAGCCATCAGCTTTTTCATAGTAAGCAGGTGCAAAATTGACCTGCTGAGGTATGGAGGTTGATTGTAGATTTTCAGCAATCTGGACATTAAAATGGCTCTACCATCAAATCTCCCTCAAGCCCCCAGGCTATTCTTGTTACGTCACATGCATGCCCAGTACATTGAGAGTCCATACGGACAGTCAATGATGCGACGCTGCCAAAAGAGACGTGTCGTTGGGTTGAAGTGAGTGATAACTTGACATTCAATGACAAAAGCTGACAAAGGATGTGGAGCTAGACTAAAGCTCCAACCTTTGTCAGCTTTTGTCAACCTGCAGGTTATACATAAGGAAAAATAATCCCTACTTTTCCTTATGTTTAACTTCAAAAAAATTGAAAAAAACAAAAAGGAGGAGGGATTTGGGCATGCCAATACAATGACAGAACCTCATTAAGTATAAGTTTTTCTTTCACTCCCTTTCACTATATTGAAAGCTGAGACATATATACCAGGTGCCACAGTGAATACTCATTCACTTCAGTCAGATATTCAAATAATTTACTATCCTTCTAACATTCACCTAAATTTCTATTGTCTTAAAACTCTACCACCTCTTAGATCTAGATATCTTAGGTGAGGTTCCTACCCATCCTCTCTAAACCTGGTAGTTCTATTGGTTTGGAAGTGGGAAGACTACTATTATTTCACACACCAACATTCGTCCGTGCTGTCTGGAAACGAGCTGGTTCCTTGATGTTGTCAGCCAGCAAGAAGGCACCTTCTTCCAAAATGTCTAGTAGCATGGTGGCTGCATGTTCCTGCTCTGTTACATTCATGTCCCTCCATGAAGGAAGTGCATCTGGACGCAAAAGGTTATCCACAGTTTCCACCACCGCCTGAAGTATAAGATACACAAAACATTAACAGTACTATTAATTCCACTACCCATGGCATAAGAGACACAAAGCAAAACACTCTAGTGTCATCATCTGTAACATAAAGACACAAAAAGAATATTGCTGCTTGCAACATTTAATGTGTTGTAAATACAGAATGTTTCTGTCTGCATTATAGCCTATGATAGAGAAACAAATTGGTGATAACACTGTGTACACCATGGATAATACTGTCTGTACAATCACCTGTGATAAAGAGAGGATAATACTATCTGTAGAATTACCTGTGATAAAGAGAGTATAATACTGATAATGGTATGTAAGATAGCACTCTGGGTGTTACCAAACACCAATAACACACTTTGTGTTACTACTAGAAGATATCTTGAGATGCTGGAATGTGCTGAGCAGAACCTATGATACAAAGTTGACCACAAGGAACCCCAAGTGCTTGTGTCTACATCAATGAAAGTGGATGCACACATACATTCTGCTACTGTTATGCTGTACACACATTCACACTAGTTCATCTGCTGTCACCTTAATGTAATCCTTGCAGGTCCTCTCCCTCTTGTGCATCTGTAATATAAACATAAATTGTGACTTCAGAGGATGAGAGATTCACTGTGTAGACAAAATGAAGGACTAGAGTGGCTAGAAGAGAAATGGAGAAATAGGGCTGTAGGATGTTTAAATTGAGTAGCCACGGGTGGCACTGTATGATGTTGGATGCATTTCTAAAGCACAACTAGAGCTCCTGTTTAGACCCTGGGTAAAAGCATTACCCTGTTGTAATTCTTGCCAGCACTTTCTCTCTCCATTGGTCTAAGTGCTTGAAGTTGAGAATCCAGAATATCCAAGAGTTGGTCCAAGAGACGGACAGATGAGGTGACATCTCCAGCGTAAATCTGTCCACGAGTGTGGCGGGCCAGCTCCCCTGCTATGTTAGCTGCGTTCTCCCCACTCTTGATCTGAGAGTTGTAAAGACAATTAGATGTACATGTGGCGACAGACAGCAAATGGGTCATGAAAGAATGTAAATAGAAAAGGAGATTTAACAGATCATGTTGGGATAAACAGTGGACGAGGGTCTTCAGAACTTCTTTTGTTAACATAAGTAACACAAGTGTCAAATTGCAGTCACCCAGAGTGGTAGGACCAGTGCCAAGCACACAACCGGTCTAAATTCTGTCCCAGTCAAAATGCATGTAGAAATTACAGCCACACACATTTCAGAAAAGTTTCACAGTGAAGTTCCTGTTATCTAAAACAAAACTAAATATCTAAATAACAAAAAAGATACAAAAAAATATGTATCTACAAAAACATCAAACAATGCCACTATGCATGTTTTGTTCATATATAATTAATTGAATAGATGGCGGCAATGACATGGAGCTTTTACCACCATTAACCATGTAACAAGCATACATAGTTACTGTTCTATGAGTTTCTTTCCTGAACTCATCTCCCATTTATCTGCCCCGTGGTGGAATATTTTTAAAGGTGTCAAGTTTTTATGTTTACGACTTATAGAAAAGCTCAAGTACCACTCTTAATCTGTTCATCATCAACCACCATTCTCCACATGCACCTTCAATGAATCTAACCCTATTCCTTACCTTCTGTGCCACCTGGTTGACCCACGGAGAAGTACAGTTGCTGAGATCTGGTCCGCGGGGATTCCACACACCCAGTGATGGTAGACAGAGGAAAGAGGCAATGCCTGCAAAGAAACAGAAAAGCTCTAATGAATGTAACCCCTATGAATCAGTGACCTTCATTTTCTACTTTTCATAATTGCATTAACATATTTTGCTTTCCATATTCAATATCGTAATATCATTTGTAAAGTGCTTGGTACATTACGGGTCATATATAAAAAAATGTACATTTGTAGAGGCATATTAGCGTACCGCAGATGATTATGGATTAATGTCTGTATGGGAAATAAACAGAGGAAGTGTGAATTAGATAAATTTGAAATTGAGAGTTGTGTACGAATCAGCATCTTTGTATAATATAATGGCGGTTTGAGTCAAAGGTACCATGTGATTATTTAATTATGTTCATATTTTTTTCCAGTGCTTTGGAATCTAAATGTTAATCTAGAAATTGGAATGAATGAGACAATTAGTATGAATTATGAGTTTGTGAATTATTTGGTGTGAAGTAATAAAGAATGGTGAAATGAGCAAGTGCATGCTAATGAGCAAGTGTACGTTTAAAAGGACTAAATATACAGTAATGATCTGGAATATTAAATTTCATCTTCATTAGTCAATATCATTAAAAGTTCTAAGATAAAAAATAAAGTGTCTACTATTATAAATCAAGCAATTGCATCAGTGCATGAATTAGCTTATATGCATGAATTATTATTATGAAAGTACTTGGAATTATTATAAACAGCAAATGAATAAATAAAATATAAAGAAACAACAGCCAGAACCTGTGAGTTTATAATGTAATTTTAAAGCATGTTATGGAGTTTACATTATTTAGTGAGCGTGTTTCAGAACAATAAATGCATGATGTACTTGGTAGCTAGTGCAGGGTAATTATGGAGTTTGGGAATTATTGTATATACATTATCAAAGCAATGGGAATTAATTAGCATTTTGTAGTTAAGAAAGTGTCAGTGAGATATTGCATTTGAAAAAAATAAATTAAATCATGTTAAAATATTGTGTTAGTTTCTATCCATTGCACACATGTGTATAATTGTATGTGAATTAATATATGGAAAAGTAAGCAGGAATGAATAAGAAAGATGGATATAATTAGTACATATATAAATTAGGAAACACATCATAAATTATATAGTGAATTAATGAGAGTGAGTTAATTAGCAGAGAATAGCTGTAATTAAATTGAAAGTGTTTAAACTTGAAACATATGAACAAATAGAAAATCTTAGTGGGTGCGAATGAATTATATACTGCTGGCATCTATGATTTAGCATATGTAAATACATTAGTCACTTACCTCGAGTTCCCTTAGGACACGGCCTCTCTACTAACACGCCTTGCTGTGTTTGGGGCCACAGGATCCTCCGCTCTTCTCGAGAAGCACAGACGATTTCTGGGTGAGAATGCTGGTTAGAAGGGGGAGGACGTCGGGTCCCGGGTGTAGGCAGGTCATGTCCAACCTGGTTTATTGCCCCAACAGGATGGGTTGTGAGAGGAGGCCGGCGGACAGTGGTGGTAGCAGATGGGGGAGTAGTAATTGTCACAGGGGGAGGAGGTACAGTAACAGTGACCACAGAAGGTGTAGGGGTGACTGGACCTGTGAGAGTACAGGACAAAGGACGGAAGATAAACGGATATTTTTAAAATTAAATATATTGTTACACAACAAACATGTCTGCTAAGTAACTCATTTAAAGTTTTTCCCTACGTGAGTGGGAGTGGCAAAGTATTAGCAAATTTAAAGCCCATTTGGGCTCATATTTGGCTGTTTTTGCCCTTAATTTGCAATTTGGTTTTCAATTTACTCCATTTCACTTTTTAGTGACTACATCCTTGTAGGTGAATAGAGCTGGGTAATGCATGAAAGAAAAACTATACATGATTAAATCTCACAGATATCCCGAACATCAAAGAGGACAGTGTTTTCACATAAACAGGCTTTCTAGGTTGATGTTTCCCCCCCCAATGCATTATATTGATAATGCATGAAAAATATACACTATATCATATCAACTAAAACAAGTACAAAAAGAAATGAAAATATCTGTACGTAAAAATGAACGTGTATGCAGCAAATTGCCATATTTTTAGTTTCCTACAGTAAGCAGAACGTTCCTACAACTGCAGAATTTGCTATAGTTATATGTGCTGGGACCCTGGCGTACCCCATAATGTATTCAAGGAGCATACATTGTTATGATCGGAGTATTCTCCTTTACGGATTATGGAATGTGCATTGTATCACTGTGTATCAACCTTATTCTTACCATCTACTTGCATCCATATAAGCTACTCTCATAAAAAGTAACTTAGGTTCAGTTTATATAAAAAGTAATATTTATAGACAGTGCCAGCTTGGAACAAAGGAAATTACACTGGCTACACCCTTCATTCCTAAATTTCATGATCTAATGATGGCCACCAGGGTATATACCAGTCAGCCTCATGCACTCCAATTCTATTACACATTGAGCACAGCAACTGAATATCAGAGTCTCTGAGGCTAACCTCAGGCTACCCAATACATACCCAGGTGACCACTGGTTTATAGAGTTTTATGACTTATTATTATTTTTTCTATAGCGCCCAAAAATTCTGTAGCGCTGTACAATGGGTGAACTACCAGACATGTATTTGTTACCAGACGCGTTGGACGCACAGGAACAGAGGGGTTAAGGGCCCTGCTCATTGAGCTTACATGCTAGAGGGAGTGGGGTAAAGTGACACAAAGGGTAAGGATAGGGTAGAAAAGTAGGTTGGTAGAATAGTATTCACTGAAGACTTAGTGGTTGTTTTTTGTTGGTTTTTTTAAATGACAATTGCAGGAGACGAATCAGGATGTGGGGAAGGGAGCTATTAACAGTTTATGATTTTATATATATATACAGTGGGACCTCGGTCTACAAACGCCTCGGTTAACATAATTTTCGGTTTACAAATGAAAATCCATTGAAAATAATGCCTTGGTTTACAATTTTTTTTCACAATACAAAGCAAGTTTCCCCAGGATGCATTTAGTAGAGATATATATATATACTTATATAAATAAGATGCCAAAATACCAGAGTATTACAGTATGCAATGATACCTTTTTTATTGGACTAACATAATATTTCAAAGACAAGCTTTCGAGAGTTTTCCTTTCTTCCTTAGGTCTGAAGCAATACTGATCAATCTAAAACAACTGATGTTAGAGAAGGGGAGGGACGGGGGTGAGTGGGGTGTTATAAATAGCAGAAGATGTGCCTGAAAGTGAAAGGTGCAGGTTGGCTGAGAATAGCCAAAAGTAAATAAACAGAGGAGAGTCAAGAAGCTAGTTAAAAAAAAAAAACATGCAAGTATATAGCTGCATATATGTATGTATATAAATTGATCAAATAAAGGTGAACGAGAATATTGAAAAAGAACTATATAAGTTCTATATATACTATACATAAGAGTAAACCAGAGTCTACATTAAGTCCGTCATATACTACTATATTTATAGCATATTTTTAATATATTACATATTTCTTTATTGGGATTTCACTTTAAAATATCTGAGTGCTAATGTGCCCTGAACATTCTTTTGGAACACAATAAATTGCATGGAGACTACTTTTAAAAAAAAAAAAAATATAAGTTAATAAAATATTGATTTAAAAAACAATTTAGAGAATAGCCAAATTTGCAGACATTCACTATATATTTTACTGATTATATTCTTGATCTAGTACTTTTAGATATGCTGTTCAAATGATTTAATACTTTTAGATAAACTTTTAAAATGTCATAATATTTTGAAAAACATTTTAATAATTTGATATTTTAAAATATATGAACATATATTTTATATACTTTTTGTTTATTTTAAAATTTTCATAAAAAAAGGTTTACCCAAAAATATTAAATCATTTTAAAAACGTATCCAAAAATATTAGATCAATGCCTATATTGTGTATTTTCAATTCTTACTCTCCCTCACTTCTTCAATCTTTTCTACAACCATGTAACTCACCCTCTGCTGGGTCTGGTGGTCCAAACTTCAGTGCATATCGCACCAAAAAGTAGTTGTTCCATACATATAGTTGCCCGTCTCTTGGATTGTAGTCCACAGATGACACATATTGATAAGGGTTGGGGAAATCCAGGCCTATGACACCTGCATTCCCCAGTGGTTCTTCTCTGTTGCGATGTGTGTTGAAGGCATACTCAAGCCTGTTGCCTGCAGACTCGCTGTCATCATCTACATATACTGACCTCAAAACATAGAGGACTCCACAGGCCATGAAAGCATTTGATGCTGATCGCTTGTCGTAAGTGGTTTCCCATGTCCCCTCAAACCTCAGCGTGTAAGGATTTAGTTGGCTCACCACCAGACGTCCACTGTTGCCCTCTGTTGCGTAGATAACCCACAAACCATTTTCATCCACAGCCAAGTCAATGTCAGTCTTGCCACCCCATCGGTATGGAGAAGTATCATGATAGTTTGCTGTGGGTATAATTGCCTCTCCACTTTTTATCCGTGTCCTAAGGTCATACTTTACAATATTGCGTGTGCGCTCTTTATTATAAAAAGCTGCCCCATCATAAACCACAAATCCTGTGCCATCAACACGACTTGGCAAACGGTATGTGGTGGTGTGGCGGCTAGCAGCATAGTCCTCCCATGTGGCATATTCTGTTAAGGTATCTGTACGGTATGGTATCCACGGCATGACATAGAGACGTTCACCAGCCTGCAGGGGATCTCGGCACCAGGCACCTGACTGATGGTCTGACTCATGGGTAGACGTGGGTTCCAATATTTCTTGTAGGGTGCCCGGGCAGACGAAAACTGGAAATGGGGAAAGATTAGGAAAAGGGGAAAAGGAGGAGCAATAGAAAATAAGGGGAATAAGGTAAGAATGTTGGGAATGATTAAGAGTGGACGTGGTAAGGAAGACAATATGACACGAACAGGTAAATAAAAAGAAGAAAATGCATTTTAAGTTGTGTCCCCAAAAATAAAATAAAACAAAGAGAGGATTAAAAACATAAAAAATATTTGGGAGAAAGATCATTTCATGGGAAAAATTGAAAAAATGAGAAGAGAAATGGTTTGGAAGAGAAGAAACAAAAAGAATGTGGGGTTTGAGAGTTGGAATGAGAAAATTATAACACAAATTGACAAAATAATATAAAGTCATAAAGAGGAGGGGAGGGGTAAAGACAGGGGCAAGAGGGGAGAGAAAGAGAATATTGTGGTGAGCATTATGGACTCTCTGTAGCCCCTTCAATTACCCTATGATCATAGGAGAATGAGTCTGGGGGAGTGAGAGGGGTATGATGGGGAAGAAGATTAAGAGAGAATCAGAGGAGAACTTTCCCATCTGATAATCCAACCACCCTCTACAAAATGCCCATCTCTTCCTTTCCAAATCTGAATTTTTTGACAATTATGCAATTGCCTCTAAGTCTTCCTTAGCCTCTTACTTGGCTGTTTGACTGAACTAACATACAAAACTATTCATGAGATGCTTCTCTCAGAAATTCCAACTACCTATGGCTGGTATCCTCGTTCATAAGGTAGGAAACTCTCTCAACTTTCTGTGTGTATTAAAGAGTTGCCTATCACTTCAAAGGCTATCACTCTCCCTCAGACCTTAGTGTCTTTCTCTAAAATGTACTCACTGTCATTAAGGGTTTTTGAAAGCTGTTTCCCCTGCACTCTATACTGCTTCCTATTTCTATGCCATTCCAGTCTCTCTCCCTCGTCCTCTTCTTCATTTATGTTGTTATGCCAACCATATTTTGCAAAGTAACATATAACATATTATTGTAATGACAAAGCTGTTTGGTGGGAGGAAAAAAAAACATGGAGGTCACATATTAATCTTTCAGTCAATCATGGAGAAGGATTGGTTGGGCCCGCCCCTGAGGATCTCTGCTGTTTCTCTTATCAGGATCCTGTAAGCTAATTTGGTTAGATAGGAGCTGACTGGAGAGCCAGAAGGTGTGAGAAGCAAAATAAAAAGAAACTTGCTGAGCGAGTAAATGAGCTTGGCATCCTCTATCCTGGTGGGCAAAAATATTGATTAAGTAACAGAAATCCATGTAGTAAAAATGTCTCATGTACAAGAACATCCCACAGTGCAAAAATATCTTGTCCTACTAATGAACCTGTTAAAAGAACACCCCTTTTATGTGCATCTCCTTAGCACTTTAACATGCATTTTCACTAAAGAGGATGGTTGTAAGAAAATGCCCATTTCAATTATGCTTTTGCTTCTACCAACTAACTTTAAATTTTCACTGTATTTAACTCCAAAGTATCTCGCAGACAATTGAATAAAAGGGATGACAAAATCTATTTGCAAAGCTTAGCTTTATGTTTTCCTAGAATAAGTTTAATACTAGCCACCCTCATTTACAACAGCCCTGCATTAATGTGACAGATTCTTATATCAGTACTATTTGATATGATGGTCACATCACAAGTCCCCAGTGTCCTTTTGGCTGAGAGACCCAACACAACTGTTACTGGTGGAAGACCCAGTGGAGCTGTAAATGTGACAAAATTCCCAATAACAAAGCTCTACTTGCAAAAGCTTAAAGCTGTACTTCAGCTCCTAAAGGGACACTCTGAGCACTACCAGTACATCTCAATGTAGTGGTTTTGGTGAATAGATACTTTCTCTTTATTTGGTCAAAGTCTCTGTAAAAAATGCTTACATTTGTCCAAGAACATTCTTCTAGTTGTTGCCAGACAGCCAGCCACTAAAAGCACTTCCTCTTGAAGATCTTCCATATTCAGAGGTCTTGGCATCATGATGATGCTGTACAAGGCAAATTCTTCTCATTAAGAAACATGAGATTCAATGCTTCTCTATGAGAAATATTACAGCACATTTGCACTATATCACCAGTGCTTGTCTATGGGAGGACAGAGATCATCAATTCTTTGGTGAAGAGACTGTCTCAGCACTGAAAGGAAGGTATGCTTAAATATTTATTTATTTATTTTACAGGGGTTTTTTTGTACTTGAAAAAGGGTGGGTCCTGAATCTGAATAAAACAGGAGACACTCTAACATTAAAATATAGAGTTTGTCTTTAACCATACAGGGGAAGAACTATTTTTCCAGTCTTCAGTGGAGTGAAGTTATTAATTGGGTACTGGGAAATTGACTAACTCCATAGTAAGAAGTGTGTAACCTACTTGCTTAGAATAGAACTGCTTGCTGGTCATCTGGACAGTATATGTCTAGACTAGAGGATGTGGCTAGTTGTAGTCATGGGACTTAGATTTGAACACCAGCTAGCTCTATGAGCACAAAGCGAATGAAAGTCCAGAGGGAATGAAAGTTGTAGAATATTCATTTTGGAGAGGAAAAGTTGCATATACTTTGCACAGTAGCATTAAAGGGACACTATAGTCACCATAACAACTTTTGCTTAATGAAGCAGTTTTGGTGTATAGATCATACCTTTGCAGTCTCTTTGCTCAGTACTCTGCCATTTAGGAGTTAAATTAATTTGTTTATGCAGCCCTAGTCACACCTCCCTGCATGTGACTTACACAGTTGTCCTAAACATTTCCTGTAAAAAGTTATCTAATGTTTAAGTTCTCTTTGTTGCAAATTATGTTTAATAAAGAATTTATCGCCTGCTCTGTTTATAGCTTGCTAGACCCCACAGGAGCCTCCTGTATGTAATTAAAGTTCAATTTAGAAAGCAAAAGATAAAAACATTTAAATTAAGTTACATCAGATTGAAAATGAAACCATTTTGTTTTCATGCAGGCTGTGTCAGTCACAGCCAGGGGAGGTCTGGCTAGGGCTGCATGGACAGACACAAATGTGATTTAATTCATAAATGGCAGAGAATTGAGTAGTGAAACTTCAGAGGCATGATCTATACACAAATACGGATTCATTAAGCTAAAGTTGTTTTGGTGACTAGTGTCCTTTTGAACGTTTACTGAAGGAAGCTGTTGTTCGGGGCTTTAATTAGCTGTTTGTGGCATTTCTCCCAATTAAACAGTACAGGGTAAACAACAGCTTCTACAAACATATGCGAGAACTTAGATCACTGATGTTATCAGAACTTTCTGTCATGCAGTACCAACGTCCAGTGTTTCCAAGCCACTCATCTTCTCATGATCTTTACACGCTAGCCACTCATTCTGATAGTAGCAAAGAATTTTTTAAGGTAATTTGAAACATTAAACGTTTCGAGATGGATGGAACATTTATGACCTCAGCTGAAAAACACTGCTAGAGACCACACCAGCATACCATGAGTTCTCTCCAAATGTAAGAAAAAAATCCCAGAGTTCCATAGATAAAGTTGAAATGTAACAGGACAGGATAGGGTCCCACAGAGAACTTTGTGGAACCATTCTGGACTTTGGGACCATTCTGTACTGGTGAGTATGCAAAACTGCCTTGATAATTTTTTATATACATAATATCACTATTACTAAGGTGGGTCTGTAAAACATTGCCATGCTTCTCAAGTTCTTATCAGGTTACATTATCACTTGTGCAGTCCTTTGGTTTCACTAACTTTGTGTCTATTTAACATATTTATTCTTTCTCCAATGTCATATGGCACCTACCATGGGTTCCATAACCTAAGAATATTCAAGTGGCGTTGTGGATTGATGTTTCAAATTAATGGAACACTCTGGACCCCAATGGGGTGATCTCATGGATACTATTCTGCTCTGCTATTCAAAATCTAGCAATATATTATCACTAAAAAGTCCCCATAGTTCATCTTTTATCAGACCATACCACAGGGGTTACATATTATTCTTTATTAAGTGCACACGTACTTTACACAGAAATATTAATTGTAAATGTAAAAGTTTGAAAAGTAGAAAAATTACTTTGGAAACCATTGGAATTTTATTCCTTTTTTGGTTAAGAAAAAACCTTTTATCCTATAATTATTGTGCTTAAGATATACACTCATCCAAATACATACACATACATGTTATTATATGGATTACAGCTACCAACGGGGCTTACCCTGCAGACTAATTCATTATCTGACAGAGAAGGTTCTATACTTTTGCAATGCCATCTCTTTCAGGAAAAAAAAAACATGTCCCTCTTAGACATAAAATCATGACCATTGTGACCAAACATTACTGCTCCTTAAAAATTTTAGACTGCTACCAACATTTATCCTTGAACTCTCAAGAACATTTAAGAGAAGTTTAGTTGTGGCCTGTACATGGGTCACCTTACTAAACCGAGGAAAATTCTAGTAAAAATATTTATTTTACTGAAAATTTAGTAATCACACTTAATCCTAGAAAAAACCTTATATGAGAAAAAAGCACTTCTAGGAAGATCATGAAGTGTCTTGATTGTCACTTGCCAAAATAAAAGGACCAAACAACACAAATGTAAAGCAATGTGTGTTATAGGAACATCCTCTTTGTAAAAAAATGTGCCTTCAATTAGAAAGCCCCGTTAAAAAAAAGTTATGGAAACCTAGGTAGTCTAGGAGCTACAGGATATTTAGTGGACTCCACTTCCTCCTATATATTGGTTTCCATCTGTTTATCACAGTGTGTTTTGGATACTGTATAATGGCTGTAAATAACTACATATTAAATGCCATTATGTGATAAATATAGATGTAAAATAAAACATATTGCCCAGATTGTTCCATTTCTATAAAGGAACACCTGCTACTGGTGAATTTTTGGAGTCGGATATTTAGTTACTGTGCATGAAAATGAGCAACCTATTATTTTGAAGCTTGCTGAACAACCCAATGATATTTGAAAGGTTAAAAAAAGATAATTTTGATGATTCAACTGTACAATGTTAATGGAGTGTTTTCGACACTAATTGTGGAACTTGTCTATATGGCAGGACATCCTTTATAGGTTTGGAGATCTGGGCTGCAAAATTTTTTCCTAAGGAGGGTGTTCTTGTAACAGATTTTAGTCCACAAAGACATCTTACAAAAGTGATACAAAACATTAGTTATATTCAAAGACCTGCAGAGAGAAGAGTGAGTAAGCGCCAGATGGAATAGATGGTTGAAGAGTTAGGATCCGTCTGCTTGGAAGCTGTTAGGAATACCAAAAACCTATATTGTAAATACAACTTTGTTGCCAGCTTATCAGATTTTACATCTGGGCAAAATAGCCCTCCTCCACCCCTCCGAAGTGTGACACAGATAGACATACAGAGATGTTAATATGTAGAACTATAGGGAGCAAGAATGAGGAGCAACATGAGAGGGGATGAAAAATGAGTTTCACTAACCAGCAATGTGGGCAAGGAGACATGGAATGGATGACTACAAGGGGGCTTTGGCCTGAAGGAACAACTAGCAAGAACAGGAAGTGATTCATGGTGAATGTTGGTTGTACAGAGTTGCAGTTGGATCAAAATGAATTTGTTCCAATTCAACCTACTCCTAAACAAACCAGGAGTAACCAGGTCATGGAACGTTTGGTCCCACAATGTCTAATTTAATCAACCAGTAGAACCTGGTCTGTGTAGTAAGATTTTCATCTTGTTGGTACAACAAGGATCAAGAGTATCAATAAATTGGTCAAGAGATTGGAAAGCAATTTATTTTATTTTTTATTTGTAAAAATTAGGTACAGCTTTTAATTTCAGATGGTGATATATATTCATGAACTAACATATCGGTAATATTGGACAATTTCAGCAATAGAGGTTTTTGTTGCAATAAAATAATTAGGGGGATTGAATATAGGTAGAACTCATTATATGGAGTAATCAGAGGGGTTATAAATAGCTTATACAGTGTACATGAAGTAATAAGAGCAATTAAATATCAAGTAATAAGAAAGGATATAGAGAGGTTATGTGGAACAACAGGGGGCTTATTGGGAGAGGTTAGCAAGGGTTTATATGGATCAATTGAGAATATTACATAGATCAATAAATTAAGCTGTTGTACATACAAAAGTATATGAGAGTATATGAACCAATTTTTAAACTAAACAAGGTGAAGCTGGTGTTTCTCTTTGGAGGCAGCACATTTTATTTCTATCGAGATCTACCCCCCATCCTCAATAAATAACATACTCTGGGTTACATAGCAAGGAGAGCAGGGGTGCTACAGTACCACTTTTCACCAGCAGGTGGCAATACACCTCTCCTTCTAGAGACTCATTTCTGCAGTTGTGCTAAATCAAGAAAAGGGTAATATTTGATCTGTATCTGTTGCATATTTTCAGTAAATGTTTGGACATGATAAATTTAGGGTTAGGTTATGCTAAGTGTGTAAATTTAATATGTTAGGTTAGCATGCATCACATTTTAAGGACATGTGATGTGATGTATGAATAACTCATATCTTGCCAAATATTATTGGTGATTATTATCAACTGTATGGGGTTGAGCCCTTATTATTACACTACATTGAGGAGTGGGACCCTGCCATCCACTTTAAGATTGAGCCCTATGCCCTAATAATTACATGGACAAGGTGGGCAGAAACAGCAGATGGGGATGTTTTTGCAGGGCACTTAATATGTTTTCATTCTGCACGCATTAAATTATGCATTTTGCATTGTGGGTATATCTAAAAATAGCTTGCAAAAGCTGCATATCTCTTGTCTGCAGCCTTTGCAAACCCCCCCAATAACCCCGCCCCGAATTTGTGTGGCTGTCCAATCAGAAACTTGAAACATGAGGACACACTTCACACATAAAGAACTTCAGCAAAGGTAAAGTGTTTTAGGGGTCTTGAGTGTCCCTTTTAATATAGGAAGTGGAGTAACTGATTTATACTTCAACTTTAGGAAGCAGGGTCCCCAACTGCATTGATTTTCTGATGCAGTTTTAAAGAAAATAAGTGATCATTTTATTATATCAATCTAAAGGGGGGTTGAAGTCAATCATTACTTCATCATCTATGATGGTGCGCAGACTGTAGAAGGAAAAGTTATGGTATAATATGGTAGACAGTGTATGGAATTACGCTTAATGCTAGGTTGGAGAAAAGGGTATTGCCATGAGGCTGGAAATTGCACCCAATTTTGGAGCCTTTGGGGTAAAACTAAGTTTCCAGTAATGACTATGTGAACTTATACCAGTGGTAAGAGATATCTTATCCACTTATCCACACTCAGATCTGAAACATGTGAAAGAGTGAAATAGCTTAAAGAAAAAAAGAAAATCAAAACTTAATAGAACCCAGCACATATATTGAAAATCGTTGTTATCGCTATTCTGTATGATATACATCAGATACGCCCCCGTTAACAACAACAAATGTTACAGACATGCTGAACTTCATCGAACTTAAGGAAATAGTCATATCACTGCTACAACCTTACCCAGCATAAAGAGTCAACATGAAGAGGACTCAATTAAAATGCCCTACTACACAAATATAAAACATTGGGGGTCCAGAGGCGAAACAAACTAGTTGCGATCCCATTTGTAATTAAAATGTTGCCAGGTCCACATTGGTCATTGTTAAAATAAAGTTCTTCCCAGTTCTTTATTCCAGTGTTGTAGCTCTGTTATTTGTTATTTGCACATAGAAGGACATTGAGGGTAGCCGGGGACATTCACTTCCAGAGCCATCTTGTAGTGCATGTTTTGCACAGCAGGAGCCTATATTCAGTATGACTGGAACTGAGAGAGATCTCTTAATAATAAACCAGCCAGTGGCTCTTCTACACTAAACCCATATACATGTAGCCAGTCATGACGAAGCACTTCACAAATATCACGGGGACTCCTGGGTGGTTTATTGGATGAGTTACTAAAATGTATTGGGAACCTCACAACTATTATGATAGTCCCCATAAGATTTGCTCAATACTCCACTGTGATTGGCTGCATGTACACTTAGCCAATCGCATTCCATGGAAGTGTCAACTGCATTATGCAGGGCAAATAAATGCCCCTACACTTAAGTAAGTAAGGTATCAGATTTTTTTTCACCATTTTCTTTGGAGAATTATTTTATTGTGTACTATATATCTATTATTTTTTTTTTATTTGCTTTAAATGTAAATAATTTTTGTGCCCTATTTCATGAAACATGTAGGAATATTTGTAACTCCTGAATATTCGTAACTAATACCGTGGCAGTGCAGTAGTAGTATTAAGTATTATTCTATTTTAATTTTCATACTTTCTTATTTAAAACTATGGAGGAGATCCACACTTTCGTATGAGTATTATTATTGTTTGGCAAGGTATTGTTAATTATTACCCATCCATCAACAATGCAGGGCAAGGTTAGGTGCCTTACATTGACTCTGGTAAACGGAGGAGCAATCTAGAGGTTCCCTGGTTACTAAGGGTTTTTGTAAGCCCTCATGATTTTTACCATGATCTGCACGTTTGTTGAAAGAAAATTCAAGACGTTTGACTTTGACTAAATATAACTTGCAGATATTATTGTTAATCCTGAATGTGCCTGTGATAATAATAATAATAATAATAATAATAATAAAAAAAAATTATTGAAAATAATTTAGTTAATTTTTACAAGAAATAGGAGGGGTTCTAGAGATTGGTTATATGAAAAAAAGGATGGCTTATAGGAAGATGGAGAATAGTTACACAGGGGACTGGAGTAAAGTTATAGACAGAGATTTTATGGTATAAAAGTTGAAATTGAGGAGAATGTAAATGGACATTATATGGCATAACATGAGGAAATATTAGAAAAGGGTCAAATAGCATAATAAGAGAAGAAAGAGTTTACATGAAGTAATAAGAGGGTTTATAGGGAGAGTTTATATGGAGTAATAGGAGGCATTATATGGAGAGGTTATATGGAGAAATAGGAGGCATTATAGGGAGAGGGTATATGGAGTAATTGGAGGAGTTATAGGGAGAGATTATATGGAGTAATTGGAGGAGTTATATGGAGAGGCTATATGGAGTAATTGGAGGAGTTATAGAGAGAGGCTATATGGAATGATAGGATGAGTTATAGGGAGAGGTTATATGGAGTAATTGGAGGAGTTATAGAGAGAGATTATATGGAGTAATTGGAGGAGTTATAGGGAGAGGTTATATGGAGTAATAGGAGGAGTTATAGGGAGAGGTTATATGAAGTAATTGGAGGAGTTATAGGGAGAGGCTATATGGAGTGATAGGATGAGTTATAGGGAGAAGTTATATTGAGTCATAAAAGGCGTTATACGGAGAGGTTATATTGAATTATAGGAGGAGTTAAAGGTAAAGGTTATATGGTGTAATAGGAGGAGTTATAGGGAGATGGTATATTGAATAATAGGAGGAGTTATAGGGAGATGCTATATGGAGTAATAGGAGGAGTTATAGGGAGAGGTTATATGGAGTAATAGGAGGAGTTATAGGGAGAGGCTATATGGAGTAATTGGAGGAGTTATAGGGAGAGGTTATATGGAGTAATAGGTGGAGTTATAGGGAGAGGTTATATGGAGTAATTGGAGGAGTTTTAGGGAGAGGCTATATGGAGTAATTGGAGGAGTTATAGAGAGAGGCTATATGAAGTAATAGGAGGAGTTATAGGGAGAGGTTATATGGAATGATAGGATGAGTTATAGGGAGAAGTTATATTGAGTCATAGAAGGCGTTATACGGAGAGGTTATATTGAATTATAGGAGGAGTTAAAGGTAAAGGTTATATGGTGTAATAGGAGGAGTTATAGGGAGATGGTATATTGAATAATAGGAGGAGTTATAGTGAGAGGTTATATGGATTAATAGGATGAGTTATTGCAATAGATTATATGGAGTAATAGGAGGAGATATTTGGAGAGGTTAAATATAGAATAATAGAAGGAGTTATAGGTAGATATTATATGGATTAACAGCAGGACTTCCTAAAAAGAGATGTTCCATATCCTTCAACATGCAGTCATCGAAAAGCTCCCTGCTGTCCATTGATAACATATATAAAGAATGACGTACAGACTAAGGAAGAGACCAATTAGTGGTGTTAGTAGTTAGAGAATAGTACAGAGGAGACAGATAACTGGTTAATCATCCCACTGGGATGCTGTATTTGTTTGGCACACACCACACACCTTCCCACCAAACTCTTCACCCAACTGAAAAAGGAGTAACAATGAGCCATCCCATCTCAAAACAGTGCTATATGTGTGTGTGTGTTTCAATACATTTTATATGTAATCCAGGAGCTTCGACTATATCAATGTACACACATAGCATTGTATCTCTTTCAATACTACAATATGCATATAAATACGTACACAACACACAAATACACATGGCATGTTTTACATGGGTTTAGCTGCAAAGCCACATTTATATCGTTCACTGCCACATGCTGGTCAGAGAAATGGTTCCCTTCCTTAAAAAAAAAAAAGTAAATGGTGAGGTGTGGCAGTAATAATAAAAAAAAAAAAAAAAATCAAAAAGGGGAATATATATACATATATTTATATAAATATAAGTAAATTAGGAAGAGGGTAAGAGAAAGAGTGTGACATAGAGAGGTAAAGAGAGGAGGGGACAATTGTGAGAGTAGGAGAGAAGGCTGTAACTGAGGGAGGCCAGGATTCAGGAGGTTGCTATGGAAACATGAAGGGATAAGGGGAGAGGAGTGAATGATGAGAGGGGGGATTGGATGTTGCGGAACACTGTGCCATTAACCCTGTATGAGCCAATCATTTTTTTTTTTTTTTACATCCATTGCCTCTCATGCTAGCCACAATTCCTCACAAAATTAACCTTTGCCACAGAACTTATGAAAACTGGCCTTATAAGCTCTCTTCTCACTAAAAATAAGAAATGTGGGCCAGTTTGTTTTTCCCTCTTCAGGAAAGTTACATCACAAAACTTTAACTTTTCAGAAACTATTAAGAAAGCTGCTCTTTCGCCCTGATTACTTGCACAATCCTTAAAATGGCTGCCCTATTAATCTTTGCTTTCCACAAGCAGCGTAAGAGTTGGCCAATTAACCTTTGCTTCTAGCTGTCATTGACCTGTAAAGCATCGCTTAGCTAACGAAACAAACTTGATTTTCATTGTATTTCCAGAATGTTATACAGCATGAACCTTTGACACCCTCTAAAAAGTAGATAAATAAACCTCCTCTCTCCCACACAACATTCCCTCTCCTGATCATCACTATAATCACTCCCTAAGCTTGAAAATTAAACTTTCGCTCATTGCTGCCTCAAAACGCCTCCCCTTACTGTGTTTTGGTGTGTTCAGGGATTTTATATAGGTTAAAATATACTTGATCCCTTGTAATCCTTAAAAAGCGAAAAGGGATTAGAGGGTAACAGGGTCAGCGAGGAGTACAGAGAAGGGAGAGGGAGGAGGTGGAGAGAAGAGGAGAAGTTAGGATTCCGACATTAATTATGGGCGGAATTAACGAGTCACCGTGAGGGTAACAGGAAGGGACCAATGACAATTACCTTTTTGCTCCACTTCTATTCACGCGTCAGAAAAGAAAGAGAGAGAAAAATATCAAATGAAAAAGAGGATAGAAAAAAAGGAGAGAAGATATTCATGAGTGTCATTTTCCACCCCACCATCCCATTCAAAGTATTTAGCACCACCCACCCCTCAGTCCCAGACCCCTGCAAATTATCCATTTCTATAAACCCATTGTGTGATGTTTGGGAAAGGGGACGAGTTGACAGGGAGGAACTCCTGCGATCCCTGTAGAGGGCCCTGTAAAGAGAGAGGTGTATAGAGAGGGTGGTAGGAGCATGGGACCAAGCAGTGGGGCATAAAAGGTGATTCAATTAAATAAAAAACAGCAAATATGAAATGAATGTGGTGGCAGAAGGCAGAGAAAGTGGTGGGAGATAAAAATGGAAGGGAAGAAGAGTTGAAAAAGTGACAAGAGGAATGTAATCCATATAATGGGGGGAGATTATTTGGGGGCTACTGAATTTAGTGGTCCTTCAAAAAAGAAAGGCTTGGATGGCATAATGACAGTGTTAGTGATAAGTGGAAGAAATGAAGCAAAAAAAGAAATGTCACAAATGGGAAAATAAGACAAGGTATGGCATGGGGGAGGGTGACAGTTCTAGACAGAAAACTAATGAGAAAGCAAGGATTACAGAGGGTTGGAAACATAAATGAGCCGAGGGAAGTAAGGAACGAGATAGCAGATAAATAGGGCGTCAAGAGGAACATAAATGAAATGACAGATATGGAATGTGAAAGCAGTGGATATAAGAATGGGATCTGATGCATAATAATATACTACTTATTTATAGCTTTTTTTCCAACAGGGAAGAAATGAGTTTAACATACACTCTTTGTCTTAATCAAATCAGAAACTGATAAACAGAAGTTACAATTACAGCCCGCAGTACTCATTTTATCATTCTTGGAGGATGAAAGGCTGAGTTGACCCTGTTGGGGCTAGAACCTGTGACTTTGAGGTGTTAACAGGTTCAAAAGCACTAACCAAGAGAACTAACTCATGGACAAAAAAATGGCCTAGGACAGATAATGAATGGAATAACAGGGTTAAAGAGAACAGAGCAAATAGTTCAGTTTAGAAAAAAATAGCTTAACGATGAGTGGTTAAGATTAGAGATTGAAAATGTTGAAATAATGATGGGTCAGTCAGAGGGGACCAAAGTTTGAGAAGAAAATCCGTTACAGGTAAAAATAAAAAATAAGGGTGCGAAGTGTAGTTCCTGAGAAGTGATATAATGTGGAAAAGGGGTGTCATGGAAATGGAAGATAATTAAAACATGGTTGTGGTAAACTAACAGCATAAGAAAGTTTGTGACATAAAAAAACAAACAAAAAAATAAATACCTATGGAGTACAAGAGAAGATTAAATGGACTGTAAGACTGGAGAAAATACAAGGATAAAGCAAAAAGAAATAAAAGTAAATCAAAGGACAATGAACAGAGAGTAAAGTCGATAGTAGGGGCAATGTAACAGAATCAAGCAGGAGACAGAGAAGATGGAAGTGAGATGAAAACAAAAATACGACATGAAAAAGACAGTAGAGCATGATACGGAAAAAGCAATGACTAAATACTTAAATCTTTATTGAAAGAACATAGTAAGAAAGAGAAATGAGCAGTAGGACAGTGTTTGAAAATTGAGTGAATGAGAAGAAGACAGAATGGAAAAGGGGCAATGGAGTAAGATTTGATAAGGGTTGGTTGAGATGAGAGTACATAACATTTTGGAGAAGTGAGTAAATAAAAATTAGAGGCAGCAAATGTGTATGTTCGTTAAATAGTCGAGGCGAGGCATCAAATGAAGATAGCCAAAAGTAGATGGAAACCTGCATTTGAACATTCCATTCCAGTAAAGTTGGCTTTCACTTTTCCACTCCATTCTGAGAAGGCTTTTCAGTTGGCTTCCATTCTGCATTAATTAAATCAGGTGCTGATATTAAGCACTTAGGCCTGGCTCATAGTTGGTATTTCCAGTGTTTAATGTGATATGTCTAGGTCTATATGCAGACCTTCACACTGGCATACTTATCCTCTATGAACTTCACTTTGTGTCCCCAAGGCACTGTCATGCTGAAACAGGAAAGAACCTTTCACAAACACCTTAGAATAATGTAGTAAACATTTGAGTGCCCTGACAAGAAAAATGTCATGACTGAAATTAAGGGGTACAGACTGAACCATGGAAAGAAAAAACTAAGACCACTATTCTTCCACCACCAAACTTGTCTATTGTAGTGCCACTTTGTGATTTGTGATTTATCACTCCAGAGAACATGTTTCCATCACTTGTGAGTCCAAAGACGAAGAGCTTTACACAGGTCCACAAAATACATGAAGACCCAATACATGGTGCTTCTATTATTTGACAGGTGATGCTTCTAGTGGCAGCTCTGAACTTAGCAGCAAATCTTGCGGCCAGTCACATATGATGTTTGCCTACATGGTATATGCTTCAGCAATCAGTAGTTCCAATAGTGAGCTTGTGTGGCCTACCGCTTCAAGCTGTTGTCACACCTAGAATATTCTCTTTTCAAAAACCGCAATTGGCCACTCCAGCAGAGAAGAAAGTTGATGCCATCAAATGATCATGAAATGTTGAAAGTAACTGAACTCTACAGTTGGGACATTCTATTACTAATGTTTTACTACTGAGATTCCATGGCAGTATTCTTGATTTTCTACACTCATTGTCAATGGGTAGTTTGGATTTCACAAATTTGTGTTGCTTACTTATATTTGGCCATGTACTGTAGCAGTAGATTTATTGATCAGGCTGAGAAAGGTAAAAGGGCAGGTCTTAAAAGGAAGCAGAAACAGCAAACACGTGAGATTGCTAGACAAGATGCGGTGTACATAGAAACAAAAAACATGAGGCCAAAAGAAGTGAGGGATCACATAAAATATTACATTATATAAGAATGTTCAGAGGGAGACAACTAAGCTAAAGTAGCAAGAGTGAAAGAATCAATGGGTGCGTAGGAAAGTAAGGCAATGTATATAATGGACAATGTTATGGTCAAGGTGCATGTAAAGAGAAATCTGTACTGAGTAGGTCTGGAGGACAAAAGATAGAAATACGTTGCAAATTAGTGAGATTGAGGACTTAGAGCGTGACTGTCAAGATTTAGGAGTAGCAACGGATGCGTTAATAAAAGATTAAGAGAAACGGTTGAGAAAAAAAAGAAGAGGAAATGTTATGGAAATGGAGAAATAAGCAGAATGGAAGAATGAAAAGACCAAGGTGATTTGAAAAAACAAATTTAAAGGCAATATCGACAGAGACTGCAGTTTGTTATGGAAGAATGTATCAATTAACGTGAAGAAATGTGTGCATGGATCTCAAGGCCCTGTAAATAAAAATAGGAATATGGAAATGCATAGAGGACACAGAGAGTGGTTGGGGGTGATAAATGTTTGGGTAGGGTGACTGGGAAGAAACACTCAAGGAATCTGCAATGTAAAAGTTAATAGTGATATCTGCAAACAGCCAGCGCGAAATGTAAGAAGAACAACAACAACAAAAAAAGACAGAAAGGCCCGTAGATTTAACAAAAGCTACTAAGGTTTAATATCCTTTATCTCACACTCATGTAAATCGAAACGATGGTGCGTTAAACCTTACCACCCTCTGTTAACCGTAGGCCAGACAGATATATAGAGAAGGAGTTGCAGATATATACGGTGAGAAAACCCCATGAAAGCAAAGCAAAGACGTTCATATCTAGAGAGAGAGATCGTGAAGAAAAAGACAGCGCAGAAGGGAGTGATAGCCCGCAGCAGGTTAGACAGAGACAGAAAGAAAAATGCATAGAGAACTAGAGAACAGAGTCACAAAGCCAAGATGAAAAGGCAGATATAGAGCAACAGAGAAAGAAAGAGAGACAGCCTCTGCAGAGCGCCCTGGGGATAGAAGTGTTATATTAATGACCAAAGCCTGGAAAGGAAAGCAAAGGGTTAAACAGGTTACAATGCACCTCACCTCCCCACAGGGCTCCACAGGGGTGGAACTACAACTCTGTGCCTAAAGAATGGCTTACAGAGAATTGCAGGACAATGTGTGACTGCCTGGTTAGCAACCTAATAATGTGCAGAAAATACTGTGCATATGTATATCTGTGAGTGTACGAATATAACTTGGAAAATACCCTGTCTCTGATGTTGTGTTTGTGATTTTTCATGGGCAGGTACCGAGGTACGTAAGAAGTGCATTTGAACATTTACATCATTCATGTTTAGGCATTGGGTAAGGTGATGCATCGTTATGTGTATATGTACTTGTAAATAAATTTGCACATGCTAAGCAAGAGATGTTCTTACTTTTTTGACCATGTATTAGCTATAGATATATACTAAATAATAATAACTATACACTTGTACTATTGGCAAACAGCATTGACTATTAACCTCTGTCAGTAGAGGATGCCTAAGTAACATTATATATATATATATATATATATATACTTACAGCATATATATGAAAAGTGCTGTTGCATTCCTACACACAGGGCACAGCATGATTGCCTCTTTGTTGGAGCGTAAGGCTCTGCTAATGGCAGACTGACTATCGCATTAACACCAGCCAGTGGGTGGAACATTGTATAGTCTGTCTTTGTGTGAAATGAAATGCTTAGAATTCTGGGTATATATGTAGAAAGCAGTCCATGTCACGTTGCATTATGGTTTATTTATAGGTGTGTAAACCAATGTATGTCTGTGTTAGATGCTAACTATATGTTATATGTTAAACACAGTAGGGTGAGAAGAGTGTGGGAAAGATCTACCTGAAAATTAAATTTGAATTAAATATGGGAGGTATATAACTATAGGATGAAAAAGAACACACACAAGCCCTTGATTATATACCTATCAAAATGTATACTGTGAATTTGGATGTAGGACTGCATCCTATGCTGTGCATCTTAGAATGTTTATTAGACATTTTACATATCACGGTAAATCTCAATGCTTGCTTTTGTAACCTAGTGAATACATTTCTAAGAGGAAAAAAAACATGCACATTGTTGTTATGTGTAATCCCTGCGCGTTTCTCATGCAGTTACCCTGTAATTCCTAGTGCTATAGTGCTACTATTGATGTGTATGCCACCTAGATCAGTCAGTTGCAGTACCTCCCTATTGTGGTATTTTACAGAACTGGTTCATCTACTTTACCTTATTTAAATAGTAACCTGTTAGCCAGGACCCCAGTAATTTAGTCTCAGGAAAGAGTGAAGCTTATTATCTTCCATCGGAAGCTTAGGGAGCACCACCTTGCTAGATCTTTACAGAGTAAATGTGGAGTAAGAGTTATCGCTAAAACCCAGACATTTTCAGGTTGATTGTCTCATTACTGTTTTTTTCCCCTAGATCAAATGTGGGCCTTGTATTGAAATCATAGGATTACCACTTGCCTTTTTGTTTCCTTTACTACCCTCCGGTCCGAATTCCCCATTAGGCAGAGTAGGTAAGTGCTACAGATGCATGCCTGATGGGGAGCCTACTCAGTCTTCTATAAACTTTCTTCCTACTTCCTGACTTGTGTCTGCTGCAAGAAACCTGATACGTGTGTTTCCCCGTCCCCGAAGACTGAACAAAACAATCTCTAGGGACTAGCTAGGAGAAGGGCCAGAACTGGGGGCAGAATGGACAACACACACTGCCAAAAACTAAACAATTGAGGACAATAAAGAAAAAGGGGATGGGTTCACCACTGAGAGAATATACCTATATTCCTTATAAATTGGGTCCTTCATAATAAATAAAGTTTTCTTAGTTATTATCTTATACTGATATATTTAAACAGTGTATAAAGATAAAAGTAGAGCAAATAACTAAGAAAGGCGCATCACTAAATGGAACAATAAGCTCTGATGGTAACCCAAGCTGTGGAGTTTCTACGAACAAATTTCTTCTCCCGTGTCCTCGTCCAAATTCTGTATCTCATTTAATGTTTCCTCTGATGTTTTGTTTGATTAGTTTAGTTTCTGCCACAATAGGTGGCTAGTGCTGGCGATCTTTCCTCGTGAGACTGGTTAGTCTTTCACTTTGTTTCAGTGGCTTGGGAAGGGACAGCGGCCGCCTGTGATTTGCAATTTCAGCGCTAGAACCTCTCCCAGCAGTCTTTGTATTACTGCCCTTTCTAATATACTGCACATAATTACTGATCCCTGTGACCAGCCTTGAATGGATGTCCTATACATCACGTCTCCTGTTTTCACCTCACGTTCCTCTACGCAGATGGATATTCTGTGTCTGTTTTTACACTAATATAAAGCTGCAAATATTTTACCTGTGCAAGTTCGTGAGTCCTGCAAGGAGTCCAGCCTTAGCTACAAGTTCCCTGCTTGCGTTCTGACTGCTTAGCTGGTCTTTAAACCTAGGCCAATTAACTTTATTATATGCCTCTGTTTCTTTTACACTTATAATATATACAACCCGGCACAATACAATATACTCTGCTGAGTACATTATCTACGAATTAAAGAGCTGTGCTGGGTGCTCCTTAAATGTGTTCGATTCTGTGCATATTATTGCAATGTATCAAGAGTTAAATTCTATAATATGCATAATCATGTTTTAAACAGTATTAAACATATGTGCTAGGGCTATAGGTGCTGTTATAAATGCCTGGGCAAGGTTGTATGTAACAATAGAGCTTCCTACGGTTTGTAAAGATGTTGTATTTTGTATTAGAAGTCACACTATGCATTTATCACTTTGGGTAATACGTTTCATGTTGTATATTAGCACTTTGTGTGATATATTGTTCTGTCGCAGAGCAAGATTAACAGTAAGGTGAGCTTAGGTGGTCGTCTAGGGCCTGGGGTAATACAGGGGTCTGGGATCCAGGAATTAGCTTTTTCCTATTCACCATACCTATATGAAGAATGAAACTGGTAACCTGTCTAGGGCGCTACAGGATCGGAATCCTTCTCTGCTCCCCTGTGCTAAGTTCTAGATGCATGCTGTGTATTAGGAACTGTTTCCTGGTTACTGGATCCATGCCATATATTGGAGCTCTGTATAATGTGATACTTTATTATACTACGTTCTAGATGTCGTACACTGTATAAGGAACTGTTTCCTGGTTACTGGATCCATGCCATATATTGGAGCTCTGTATAATGTGATACTTTATTATACTACTTTCTAGATGTCGTACACTGTATAAGGAACTGTTTCCTGGTTACTGGATCCATGCCATATATTGGAGCTCTGTATTATGTGATACTTTATTATACTTGTAGCGGATGGCACTGGGCTGTCCTGCAAATGTCTTTGAAATAACTGCATTCGTGTGATCTGCTAGTTTTCTATGTGTTTTAAAAGAATTGTATTCCTCTGATTGTTCGGTAGAATCATTCGAATAAACTAAGGGAATGAAACTACCGAACAATCAGACCTCCCCTGTGTTAAGTGTGTCCTCAATCACCCGTTGCAACATTGTTGCGAACGGGTAATTGACAAGTTAAGTAGCCGTCCTTTGTTCTCGGGGGTGGCCGCCATTCGACAAACGAACACGTGGCGGCGGCCATTTTAAAACTCCCGAACAGCGGTGTTTTGCCGTCGAGTGTCTGGAACTCAAATCGGACACTCGACTAGGTGAACACCGCTGAAACCTCCACAAGCCCGGTCCGTTCGGTTCCAAACTACCGAACGGCCCCTCGTTCGGTAGATAGAAAGAACCGAACGAGGGGATTCAGGCGAACCCTCCCTAGCCTCTATAGCTAGAGGCTTTCGTGCAGTTTGTTCCCTTATTCCAGGACCGACCGCAGGGCCCATTCGCATGGAACTGTATTCGGCTATTTCAGTCAGTGCGGTCGGTCATTTTATTCCCTCCATAAATTTCCCGAACCCCTGGTCTGATCTGGGTGATTTTTGGATATGTTGCTTCACCCAGATCAGGGCTATCAGGGGATGTAGGATTTAAAGGGGTACCCCTACGTTTAGGGGTACATCCAGAAACAGGGGGAATTGCTAGACTGGATAAGGGGATTATGATGCTGGCTGAGGGGAGGAGATGTGTGGGAGGTTACCAGGACAGGATTGGCTACTGTACTAATGAGTGTAAATCCCTCCCTTGCATGGGAGCATGCTTTAAAAGGCCACTGTGGATTAAAGCTTTCAGTTCTGCTCCTGAAACTGTGTGTCGTCCAGTTATTGGGATTGCTGTGGGGATATTGCTGTTATTTTACCTGCTGGAAACCTTGCCTGTGGATTTATTATTTACTTGTTCCTGAGCCTCACTTGGATCATAAGCGGAGATAACCTGGGGAATATTGCATCTCCGCTACAATACTACGTTCTAGATGTCGTACACTGTATAAGGAACTGTTTCCTGGTTACTGGATCCATGTCATATATTGGAGCTCTATATTATGTGATACTTTATTATACTACGTTCTAGATGTCGTACACTGTATAAGGAACTGTTTCCTGGTTACTGGATCCATGCCATATATTGGAGCTCTGTTTTATGTGATACTTTATTATACTACGTTCTAGATGTCATACACTCTATAAGGAACTGTTTCTTGGTTACTGGATCCATGCCATATATTGGAGCTCTGTATTATGTGATACTTTATTATACTACGTTCTAGATGTCATACACTGTATAAGGAACTGTTTCCTGGTTACTGGATCCATGCCATATATTGGAGCTCTGTTTTATGTGATACTTTATTATACTACGTTCTAGATGTGATACACTGTATAAGGAACTGTTTCCTGGTTACTGGATCCATGCCATATATTGGAGCTCTGTATTATGTGATACTTTATTATACTACGTTCTAGATGTCATACACTGTATAAGGAACTGTTTCCTGGTTACTGGATCCATGCCATGTTAAGGGTTCTGTATTATGTGATACTTTATTATACTACGTTCTAGATGTCGTACACTGTATAAGGAACTGTTTCCTGGTTACTGGATCCATGCCATATATTGGAGCTCTGTATTATGTGATACTTTATTATACTACGTTCTAGATGTCATACACTGTATAAGGAACTGTTTCCTGGTTACTGGATCCATGCCATATATTGGAGCTCTGTTTTATGTGATACCTTAATATACTACGTTCTAGATGTCATGTACTGTATTAGGAACTTTTCCCTGGTTGCTGTACCTATGCCATGTATTGAGGTTCTGTATGATGTGCTACTTTATTATACTAAGTTCTAAATATCATGTACTGTATAAGGAACTCTTTTTTGGTTGCTGGATTCATGCCATATATTGGAGCTCTGAATGTTGTGTTCCAGATTTCATGCTTGTAGTAGGACCCTTGTCTTGGATCATGGATTCCATGGTCTATATTACGATATACTATCTTTTTATTTTTGGATATGTCTTTCTTCACCTTTCTGGACACAGGCCCCATCAATGTGCATGGCATTAGCTTGAAAGCCCCAAATTCAGTCGTAGAATTAGCTCACTGAGCTTTTTTTCAGTTGCAATATACATTCATTTAGAATCTGAAAAACATATCTCCTTAGACTTCCCAGTGTCAGGGGTCTCTATTTCCCTGCTAGTTCCTTAGTTACCTGGTGTTTAGGGAATATGATGACCTAATTTCGTGTCATGACCGAGGGGTTAAGAAACACTTTGCTAGTTGTCATTCAGCTTTATGCATTACTCAATATATAATGTTCTATTTGTATTAAATTATTTTTGTGTGCCACTAATAAATCTTCTAAATACTACGGAATAAACTCTTGTTTCAGAAGAAGATACTAAATAAATAAAAGACTGCATAACTCTGTAATATGTAAACTGGGACAGTGTACCCAATCACATTCACGGTATGCAGACCTAGTGCACTCAAGGTGATTTAGAATAAATTTTACGTGTTTCTAATGTTTTCTCTTTTTAACTCAAAAGCTGATTTGTTATTAGTTTTCATCTAAAGGTATGTATGTGTTTAGCATATTCTCTTTCCTTTTATTTGACTGTTTATTGATATCTGAGAAATATGTGTGGGTTTGTGTGTGTGTACATACAATAGCTGTTGTGTTGTGTTGCATTTTTGTGTATTGTGTGTCATTATATATACTCACTGTATGGTACGCAGTCATATTGGACCTCCAAATATTTGTAAGTACCAGGACATGGATCAGGAAAGGAGTCTGAACCCGCAATAACAACACACTGGGTGTTATTGTTACACCTGCGAGGAGAGACGCACAATTACACACAGTATTACATAACCATAATATATGATATTTTTTAAATATGAACATTTGTTGAATATGGTTTAACCTGAAAACAATATTTTCTAAAACAAAACAAAATGGACCTTTGGAAACATGTTACATTCTTAATGTACAAAATTATAATTATTTTTAATACACAAAACACAAAAATACAGATTTGATTCTATTCAGATGCAACATATTTTTGTACCAGTTTATACATTTTTAATTTATAAATATATTTTTTTTTCTGGTGATCTTCTGGAGATACAAAAAAAAAAAATGACAGTAAAGCATGTGTTTAATGATATTTTTTTAAATGAAATTTTAAAAATAAGGATGAATCGGTATCCCTTATTTAGCAAGTATCTGTTAAATTCAGCAAAGTCTACTTCTTAAATTAATTTTACAATTTTTAGCATAATTACATTTAGCAAAAAAACACCCAAATCTCATTATAACGAATGTCATATTCATAACTTAATTTATTACATCCCCTAAATGAAATTGTTAAAATGTAATCCCCTATACTTCTCTTCATAAATTTATTTATATATTTTTTTAAAAGTTTAATAATATTTTAAAATAGAGCTAATTCGTTTTCAATTTCACATTTTTTGTCTCATAATTGATTCTAAATCACACAACTTGATTATGTTTTTGTAATGCATAATAAATCTATTTTTTATACTTCAAGTATTTAAATCACAACAAAGAGACATCACTACTCAGATGAATTCCTTATGCCAATATTAACAGATAATTTTTATTATTTAGTTAAAATAATCTGAAACATAGCAAACAAAATAAAAACATATATAATAAAGAATAGTGATAAAAGTGTCTATTCATCAGTTCCCGAAACCTTACATTTAGCACTAAGAATGTTGTTTAAGCGGCTTTGTTACATTTAGTATTGTATAAAAATATAATCTTTATGAACTGCTTCTTTCGTCTGTGTTGGAACGTTAATTAAAACTCAAACACTATAGATATCTTAAGACAAAGTAGAGAATACATGGTGTTATAGCCAACTCCAAGTTTGCCAAAACTTCACAAAAAAGTTAACATATCTAGCTACCATAATTTGTTATTTCCAAACAACCATCACATATTGCGCAAACAATTCTATGTATGATCCCTCGGTTTCTATCTTGTGCTGTGAAGACAGGGTCAAAAAGACTACCTACTCCAGGGCCTTTGAGAAGGTAAGTCTATCTTTACTTAGCTGTACATAAAAATACACAAAGGCCTTGAAAATGTCACTATTAACGAGAAACCCCTCTCTTCCCCCAGAAGGTATGGATAAAAGTATATAAGTACATACACATACATAGATGAACATAGTTATTATAAAATACTTGTCTGTGTAATCTTGAACAACTGGTCTATTCAAAGACTGAAACAACCTACTGCAAGTGAAATGCAACACTAATAACATTTATTTTGTGTTAATTTTTAGCTGGTAGCATCTACCACAAACACTGAGAGAATATACAGCTTCCTAAAAAACATGAGCAAAAATTCCTATATATATATATATATATATATATATATATACTATATACTATATATGGCACAGTGTCATTAGTGTACACAGATTTACCCTTATCATGTTTGGTATAACCAATCATATGTGAAAAATATTACTAGTGAGATTAATCATACTTAAAAGTAGTAGTCACTTCCTCGGTTTTAGCACTATTGAATTTGCTCACTTTTTAGAAAAAAAAGTCTTTGTAGTGTGTTTTATTTTAATTTACATATTTGTAGGGCAAAATATTAGTTACATAGTTACATAGCTGAAAAGAGACTTGCGTCCATCAAGTTCAGCCTACCTCACATATGTTTTTGCTGTTGATCCAAAAGAAGTTAAGTCTTGCACTGCTATATACATGCGACCTAGGCACTGCTGGAGAAAATTCGGAACACACATACACATGTACTACTTTTTTCCATTAGATGGAGCACACATGCATGCACACATATGCATGAGCCCGAGGCATTACGGGTTAGCAAAGCTGCCCATAGTGCAGATGTGCTGGGTAGGTAAGTACATTTTTTACTTACCTCCACTGCATTATTCATGCTAGTAAATGCAGCAATAGCATTACTGGGGTGAAGGAACAAGTAAATGCCACTTCTCTGGAAGAAACAGTTCTTCTTTAAGCAGCAATTTGAGGGTATAGGAGGGCAACATCTGGTTAACACAAACTCCCTATTTGCTTCATAAAAAAATAAAAAATCCAAACACACATATGCATTTATATCTCTATTCCAAGTGTCAAAATATCAAATAAAACAATATAGATCGCATCCAGAATTGATCAGCAGTAACTAAAAGGAGATGTATGGAATATCATGAAACAAGGATGTATGTGCGTATGATTAAGTATATACGGGTGAGTTTTAAACTATCCTTTCAGAACGTTCCTTTCTTGTCGAAATTAATGAAGTACTAACATAATCTGATAAAAAAAATATGGTAAATATCTTACGCTGAATTCCTAAAGTGCTTACTGGAAATGCAGACTGGTGAAAAAGATTTTATTTATATTCTAGGTAAAACAATACGAAATATTGTAAGCCCAGTCGTTGTTGTCACACTAGTATATCATGGCTATTGGTCGAAACACTAATGGTGCAGGTAGTGACATTATACTAGAACTGTGGGTTCCACCTGTCACCAATATTGCCCCCAGGTCTGGCAACTTTATGTTTTCTTTTAATACCTGCTACATGCCAGTTGAGACCTTAACTTGTTATAATTGCAAGTACCCCTTGTGATCTTAAGAGGCTTCTTGTGATCTATACATACTGCCACTGCCTCCCTGAGTCCAGATTGTTCTGTGTCAGAGATACCGTACAGGAAGGGATTGACGTCTTCCAGTTATCCCTCCAATATACTGGTTTAGCATCTTGTGCAATCGATGGTCAGAGTAGGACATATTATGCCAGCCTCTCCATCACTCAGACACAGTACAACACTGGAACAGCACAGTGGAAAGACATGACTTTAAGAAGCCAGAATTATGGCTCTACGAAAACCGCAACGTCACATTACGGTAATAAGTAAGAGGTGAGAGAATAGAAAGCAAGCATAGAAGGGGTATATATAGAGACTTGTGAGAGTAGGGCCATGGAGACAGACACAAGGGAAATGGAATGTGCAAAGAAAAGGACACAGATAGAGATTCTAAGAAAGGAGTATGGAAAAGACATAGATGGAAAGGCTTTAATCGAGACAATAAGGAAAGGGGCTTGTGGAGAGAAGAGTGCTGGGGTGAGACAACAGGAAATGGGCATGGGATCAGAGTGCAGAGAAACATAGAAACATATATAAGACCACAGATAAAAACCATTTGGCACATCTAGTCTGCCCAATTTTCTAAATACTTTCATTAGTCCCTGGCCTTATCTTATAGTTAGGATAGCCTTATGCCTATCCCACGCATGCTAAAACTCCTTTACTGTGTTAACCTCTACCACTTCAGCTGGAAGGCCATCCCATGCATCCACTACCCTCTCTCTTTTAAATATAGTCTCCTCTTTTACTGTGTTGATTCCCTTTATGTATTTAAATGTTTCGATCATATTCCCCCTGTCTTGTCTTTCCTCCAAGCTATACGTGTTAAGTTCCTTTAACCTTTCCTTGTAAGTTTTATCCCGCAATCCATGAACCACTTTAGTAACACTTCTCTGAACCCTCTCTAAGGCATCGATATCCTTCTGAAGATACGTTCTCCAGTACTGTGTACAATACTTCAAGTGAGGTCTCACCAGTGTACTGTATAATGGCATGAGCACTTCCCTCTTTCTACTGCCAATACCTCTCCCTATACAACCAAGCATTCTGCTAGCATTTCCTGATGCTATTACAACCTTTAAGTCATCTGAAATAATTATCCCTAAGGAAGAAGGAAGACTGTGTGTGAATAGAAGAGAGGCAGGAAGAGACATTAGTGAAGGTGAATAGGGATAAATATCAGGGAATGGGACATGGTGAGATCCATGGAATTAGGGTGGCACAAGGGTAGCAGAGGTCATAGGAATAAACTCATGGGGGACTGTGTGATTGAGAGAGACGAGAGCATATTTAGAACCTCTGTGCTGCCTTTTTGGACTCTTCGTTCATTAGTTATTCCACTAGTTGAAATCCAGTGATGGAATAAAGCGTATATTCTATGATATGTTCTAATAAGTTAGAGTTTCCATGAGGTTAAGCATTAAAATCACTCCAATCACATTTCACAAGTCATTACATATAGTCCTAATGATGGGATGTTGAAGAATCAGCTAATTTGAAAAAGTTTCGGGTCATTTAATAAAATGATAGAGCTGGAACCTTGGGCTTCTATTGAGGCTGGTTATGAGCTTAAAAGAAAACAATCATCATTTTTATTGATAAAATAATACATGTATTATAACCTCACCATGCAAGCAATCAAGAAGCTAGGGCTCATTCATGAATTCTGCCTTCAAGTGCCTGGCACCTCAAAAAAACAGACTCACATTTTGAGATGGTTTCAGGCAATCCTATTGCACATGGTCTTTGGTTGGCTACTCTGTCTATACGAGCCAACGAGAACTTAACTTTCTAAACTTAATGAATGCCCACTCACAGAGAGCAAGTTAAGCCGGAGAGTACTGCTATTTGCAGAGATCTTTATGTTCGAATAAGTTAGAGCTTTCATGAGGTCCAGTATTAAAATTACTCAAAACACATTTTGTAAGTCATTACATACAGTCTTAATAATGGGCTATTGAAAATTCAGCTTGTTTGAAAAGTTCCAGGTAATTTAATAATTTGCTAGAACTGGATCCTTGGACTTTCCTTTTTAGAGGCCAGTTATGAGCTTTAACGAAAACAGACGTAATTTTAGTTCATAAAATAACCTATTATATAAACAGTGTGTATAATTTTGGAAGCATGACTTATCTAGCCAAGGACCATGCAAACAATCAAAGACCAGAGTGATTTTGCGAATTCTGGCTTCAGATCCCTAGCATCTCAAAAACACATTCTGAGATGCTCCCAAACAATGACATTGTGTGTGGTCTTTGGTTGGATAAGCTGTGCATAAAGATACCCAACCCCACAGAGCAAGGTAAGACAGGAGATGTGGTTGGATAAGCTGTGCATAAAGATACCCACCCCCACAGAGCAAGGTAAGACAGGAGATGTGGTTGGATAAGCTGTGCATAAAGATACCCACCCCCACAGAGCAAGGTAAGACAGGAGATGTGGTTGGATAAGCTGTGCATAAAGATACCCACCCCCACAGAGCAAGGTAAGACAGGAGATGTGGTTGGATAAGCTGTGCATAAAGATACCCACCCCCACAGAGCAAGGTAAGACAGGAGATGTAGTCCTGTTTGCCAGATATTAATTTACATGCATGCATTACAAAATACCACACAAAGTGGCAATATACATTTAAACTTTTTTCAATACAGATAAAAGAAACATGACAGTTTTCCTTTAACAGGAGTGGAAAATAAACTTCTCTAAAATTCTCTGTTTGAGTGTAAGAATAGTTTTGTTTTTAAATTACCACTTATACCCAAAGAACTATTAGTCCTAAAAGTGTCATTGCTGCTGACTTCTAATGTTTGGGAGTATACAGTATTCTAATGATGTATCTATTCCCAAAGCTGGTCCATCGGCTCCTAAATCATAAAACATTAAAAAAAATACTTGTCACACCCTAATGTGCCACATTTAGTCTTGCAAGGACCTAATTCTGCCAGAGGTTTAGAAATTCTGAGACATGCATATATGACTGTGCAGTATGTCTTGAAAACCCAATATGTCTCCGTCCTCCAAGGACACAGCTGCTGTAAACTTTCTTTATTTTAATACAAAACCTGATCTACTTATCGTAGCCTGTGACATCATGCTAACATCATTAAACCTTCTCTTGTGGGACTCTAACTCGCATTACTCACCAAGAGGCTGGCTGTCAATATTGAGAGTTGCAGTCCCCCCTACAACTGAAAAAGTACAAATTACCCCATTTTGCCTAATGCTTAAGACATGCACGCATCATAAAACAGCTGTCCAGTAGGTCCTAGGAGAATTTCCCAGTGCTCAGGATTTCTTTAATTAACATTCAGTTAATCATCTAACTTGTCTGTTTACAGCACAAAGCCCTGATTAATTAATAAATTATTAATTAAAGAAATCTTATAACTCTGTCAGGAACCAAAGCCCCTGTAGGATTAGCGAAATGTTTCTGTTTTTAAAACACAAGTAGGAATATCATAGCAATAATCTTGGTGGACGTAAACGGACTCGGAAGGTATTATAAATACATTCGGTATAAAGTGTCAACGTGTTCCACAGCGCAGTGCATTATTTTGTAACATGTAACTATCTCGGTTTCATATTTTTGGATAAGCTCTTCAAAAGATTCAATATTTTTACAATTATTTATAAAATAAAATATTAAAATATCAAAACATCTCATATATAAAAAAAATAAATATAGTGAAATATATATTTTCAAACTATTAAATCATTTTAAAAGTTTCTCCAAAATATTAAATTGTGCAACTGTCACTAGTCTAATACTATCCTTACCTTTTTGTGTCATTTTACCCCACTCCCTCTAGCATGTAAGCTCATTGAGCATGGCCCTCAACCCCTCTGTTCCTGTGTGTCCAACTTGACTGGTTACAACTACATGTCTGTTCGTCCACCCATTGTAAAGCGCTGCGGAATTTGATGGCGCTATATAAATATAAATATAATAATAATAATAATAATAATAATGGTGTGGTCCATTTAGTTATTCTCTGTGATGAATGGGGAATAATGTTCAGGTCGTCTCCGTATTGTCTGGGGTCCTGATCTTAGCCATGACTGGGAAAAATAAGTTGTGGTGTGTCTGAGATTAGTGGGACTTGCACTGCTGGGTGGCACCTTTCAGCATTTTAAAATAGGATAGGGGCTGAGTCCTACCAGCCCCTTTGTGCTTCTCTTTCCCCCCTTTCTCAGCCTCTCTCCTCTCTTGTCCCTTAGTGCTCTCCCCTCCTCTCCCTTAGAGCTCTCCCCTCCTGTCCCTTCGTGCTGTCCCCTGTCCCTTAGTGATCTCCCCTGTCTCTTAGTGATCTCCCTGCCCCCTTTCCCATTGTGCCCTCCCCTCCTGTCTCCTAGTGCTCTCTCCTACCCTCCACCCATCTCTTGGTGCTACCCATCCCTTAGTGCTCTCTCCTACCCCAACCCCCTCCCCATAAAGCTCTCAGCCAATCCACACTGACACAGGAAGCACCTCTAGTGACCGTCTGAGTGTCTGTCACTAGGAAGCAATGTAAACACTGCCTTTTCTCTAAAAAGTCAGTGTTTACATTGAAAAGCCTGCAGGGGCAGGCTATAGACACCAGAGCCACTACATTAAGCTGTGTGTGTGTGTGTGCCCCTGCTAGTGAGTGGGGTTGCTTGTGTGTGTGTATGTGTGTGTGTGTGCCTGCTACTGAGTGAACTTGTGTTTTTATGTCAATCATCTTATGTACATCAGTGAGATTGTTTGTCTATGAGGCTGTTTATCAATCAGCTTGTGTCAGTGAGATTGCCTGTGTCTGCATGTGAGTATGCTTACTGTATAATTAAAAAATTTACTCTAAAAGGACCAATATTTTATCTTGGATAAAGCTATATATATATATATATACACATATATATATATATATATATATATATATATATATATATAACTATATATCTATTTATCTCAATCATCTAGGGTGGCAAGACATAGCCTTACATATTACATGCGACAATATATGGCGCAATGACTTATGGGGCTGGCATAGATTTTTTTTCCAGGGCTGCTTTGGAATCCCCAGTCCGGCCCTGACAGTACATGTTGGCATTAATGGTTCCCTCAATGAACTGTAGCTCCCCAGTGCCAGCAGCACTCATGCAGGCCCAGACCATGACACTTCCACCACCATGCTTGACTGTAGGCAAGACACACTTGTCTTTGTACTCCTCACCTGGTTGCCGCCACACATGCTTGACACCATCTGAACCAAATAAGTTTATCTTGATCTCATCGGACCACAGGACATGGTTCCAGTAATCCATGTCCTTAGTCTGCTTGTCTCCAGCAAACTGTTTGCGGGCTTTCTTGTGCATCATCTTTAGAAGAGGCTTCCTTCTGGGATGACAGCAATGCAGATCAATTTGATGCAGTGTGCGCCGTACGGTCTGAGCACTGACAGGCTAACCCCCCCACACCTTCAATCTCTGCAGCAATGCTGGTAGCATTCATATGTCTATTTCCCAAAGACAACCTCTGGATATGACCCTGAGCACGTGCACTCAACTTCTTAGGTCGACCAAGGCGAGGCCTGTTCTGAGTGGAACCTGTCCTGTGAAACAGCTGTATGGTCTTGCCCACTGTGCTGCAGCTCAGTTTCCAGGTCTTGGCAATCTTCTTATAGCCTAGGCCATTTTTATGTAGAACAAAATTTTTTTTTTCAGATCCTCAGAGAGTTCTTTGCCATGAGGTGCCATGTTGAACTTCCAGTGACCAGTATGAGAGAGTGTGAGAGCGATAACACCAAATTCAACACACCTGCTCCCCATTCACACCTGAGACCTTGTAACACTAACGAGTCACATGACACCAGGGAGGGAAAATGGCTAATTGGGCCCAATTTGGACATTTCCACTTAGGGGTGTACTCACTTTTGTTACCAACAGTTTAGACATTAATGGCTGTGTTGAGTTATTTTGAGGGGACAGTTATATAGGCTGTACACTTACTACTTTACCTTGTAGCAGAGTGTCATTTATTCAGTGTTGTCACATAAAAAAATAAAATATTTACAAAAATGTGAGGGGTGCACTGTACATACTGAAATACATACAGATAAATATAGACATATACATACATACATACATACATACATACAGATACATACAGACAGACATACATATATACACATACTGACATACATACATATACATACACATAAATACATACTGGCATACATACAGACACATACATACAGATACATACATACTGACATACATACACACAGACAGACATACATACACACACACACAGACAGACGGCATATACTGACATACATACACATACATACATATTGACATACATACATACTGAAATACATACACATGTATACATACATACATACACATTCATACATACATTCTGACATACACACAGACAGACATACTGACATACATACATACACATACTGACATACATACACATACATACTGCAATACATGCACATCCAGATACACATACATACATACATACTAACATAGCTAATTTTTCTTAACTTTTTTTGCAGGAGGGTGGCTGGGGCTGATGGGAGTCAGCATGGCTCTTCCGTCCTCATGGCCTGTCTCTCTCCCCTCCTGCGCGGATGGTGCAATTTCTTTAAAGGAGCCCAGTCGCACTATTGCACGGTCGCAGCGCTGACCGGGACCCTGCAGATGTAGAGCCCATCGGATGGCCCAAAATCCTTGGGCCACCTGGTGAGCCCTATCAGCGTGCGGGCCCCGGTGCAGCTGCACCTACGGCAGTTCTGCCGTTATACGTGGAGCCCGGGCCTCTGGGCCAGTGACAACCATCATGGTTGTCACCCACTGATGGCGGCCCTGACGCTAACCGTTAACCCCTACACTACTTAAAGGGACACTATAGGATCAGGAACACAAACATGTATGCCTAACCGTATAGCCCCCCTGGCCCCTCCTAAATATAGTAAAATCTTACTTTTGTTCAAGTCTGCAGCTGCTGGCTCTGCCCCTGATCTGCCTGCTTGGGTGATATAATCATAAGTGGTGTTTTGAGCCAATCACAATGCCTTCCCATAGGATTGGCTGAAACTGTCAAGGAGGCAGATTAGGGGCAGAGCCAAACACAGCCCTGGCCAATCAGCAACTCGCCATAAAGATGTATTAAATCAATGCATTTCTTTGAGGAAAGTTCAGTGTCTGTATGCAGAGGGTGGAGACACTGAATGGCAGTACTGCACAGTGTGCAACACTGATCCTTGAAGCACATCTAGTAGCCATCTGAGGAGTGACCAATGGAGGTATCTATAGACTGTAATGTAAACACTGCCTTTTCTCTGAAAAGAAAGTGTTTACTGCAAAAAGCCATAAGGGAATGATTATACTCACTGTAGTTGTTCTGGTGACTATAGTGTCCCTTTAACAGTAAACCAACACTGACCCGGACCTATAAATATCATAATATAAAAGATACATATAGTCCAAGTGAAAACCCTTCAGAACCCCACAATCCCATAGCCAGATATAGCGTTGTTTATCAAATATGTATTTATTATAATATATTAAGTATGCATTTAATAATATATAATCCCCAGGGATTCTGCACTCTACATCTAATCATAAACTCGAACAGCTCCAGCCAGCACAATATTTCCCAAGAGCTCACTTGTCAATGCAGCTGTGGTTACAACAATGTGATGTTTGTATGGCAGACTGATTGGACCATTGTATGATTATATATACTGTTTAGCTTAACTCCTGCTCTTTAGCATATTTCATCTTTTATCTTTTTTCACTCACGTGTCACTGGGTGCTGTCTCTCTTGTGGAATGTTTGAGCCTCTGGCTCTCTATATGGTGTGTTCTACCTTTCACATTATATCCATTAACAAAGACTAGTGACTTCAATTTAAAAAAAAAAATTATTATTATTATTATTTTATTATTTATATAGCATCATCAGATTCCCGTAGCGCTGTACAATGGGATATATATATATATATATATATATATATATATATATGTACCATTAAACGCATTACTGTTCAGATCTATGCTTCCACCATTCGTATCCTGCTAACATGGGCCCCAATTTAATATATTCAAGGAATCTTTTCAAATGATTCAATATTTTGGATAAACTTTTAGAACGATTTATTAGTTTGAAAAATATATTTGATTTCAAGTCCTACTAGCCAGGACTGCTACTGCAAGTCTGAGTAGTCCGTTGCATACTCATTAGGGGTGAATTTCTACTCGCCAGGGCTAAGATTTCACTTGCCAATGGCTATTGGCGATTGCCAAGTTTGATATTACCAAATAAAATTCCAAAAACAACAAAATCAAGGTAAAAGCTTGACTTAGCGCGCCCGTCTTCTAGTCTATGATGCACACTGCTGTAGAATTTGCATCCTTAATCCTGCATTTGCAGACTTAATATCTACATAACCATGATAAAATAGCCAGCTTCCAAGATGTGCCAAAAGCCACTTACTTTACAGGATCTCTGGTAATTTACCATCTTATATTGCTAAAATTAAGTTCAATATTTTACATTCTGACAATATTTCTGAAACAGATGAATTGAAAAATAAAACGTCAGATATCTGCCAAACAAAATCCGTTTTAATTGTTAGTTGCCCCCAAACTCAGGCTTACATCCAAAATTTTGTTTTGTTATTATTCAATTATAATTATTATTATTGTTTATAAATTTTATACTAGATATTGAAGGGTTAAAAACCGATCAGCTACAACTTTTAAAAAAAAATTTCTGTGATGGGAAAGCTGCAGGTGGCGTCAAGTACAAATAGCGAGAAGACTGCGCTATCTTATGTCTTTTGGCTTCACGTAGGGCTGTCACCTTTCAAGAAAAAACAAATAGTATCAATGTTGTCTGTTTCTGAAGATTATTATTGGCCTAAAATATCTTTTTTAAAGACAGTTTTATTTTTTGTCTGCTTTGTGGAAACCAGCAAACTCATAGCTCACCACCCTTTTTTTATTTTATCTATAATTAAATTGTCATTGGTATTCAATTTCTTTTTCTAAGAAGTTTTCCTTTATTTGTGATTTTATTTTAAATTTGTGACTTCTCCTAATACTTATCAGGGGGAGGAGTGGTGCAAGCTATAAAAAAAAACAAAAAATAGTCCTACTTAAAAATATAAAAAAATTTCCTCCAAATAATCTTGATCAGCAGAAAAATATATAATATATATATATACAAGCTCTGAAAAAAAGTCTACCCATTGTTAATATAATGAGGATGGTTTGCACAACATCAATGTAACCTGCCTGCCAAGGAGAGTGGACTGGAACGCACATGCGTGAACAATGACACCCTCACTGTACTAGTGGGAGATGCCGTTGAGTGAGCATGTGTTTTGTGTGGCCGTCACATTCAAAAGGACTCAGCGAGTAGAGCAAAGAATCTGCATCAAAATTTGCGTTAAGGCTGAACATTCCTCCGCGGAAACTATTCGGATAATTCAGAAGGCTTTCGGGGATGATGCAATGGGTGCAGTGCAAATAAACGTTTAACACAAACGCTTCAAACATGGTCGAGAACCTGTTTTACCCCTTAAGGAGCAAACTTCTGGAATAAAAGGGAATCATGACATGTCACACATGTAATGTGTCCTTAAGGGGTTAAAGATTTGGCGCCCTGCGACTTTTGGCTGTTTGGAGATTTCAGACCATCAGTGAAATTCAGGTAAATACGATGAGGAGATTCCAACAAAGTATTTGGCACAGTGTTTTGCACAGTGGAAGAGATGCTGGGAGAACTGTGTGAGGTCACAAGGTCCTATGTCACAAGGTCCTCAGGAGACTGAGGGGTCACTGTCCTATGTACAATGTTTGTTTTTTTGTATCTTTTTCAATAAATGTCGCAATATTTCACATTACATAGCTGCACACTTTCTGGACAGTCCAAACACCACCAAGTAAATATTTAATACTGTCTTAGATTCTATAGCTTTCCTTGAAGCAAGTTTACTCTAGCTTAAAACTTTATTCCCTGGCTTCGTGGCCAAGTCATACCATCAGTAAATGAAAATTTGAAGTAATTTTACCATGATTTCTTAAATCATGTGTTCCATCATATAGTGCATATGATCATTTTACTGCAAAAAAAAAAGTGCTTGTGTCAGCAAGTATCATTCTATTTCAAATAAACGCTACACATATACAAATTGCTCGCATTTAATTTCCTAAGTGGCAAGAAACAAGCAAAACATTGGTTCTGCTATGACACCAAGAGGGTTATAGGAGTTCTGAGTATCGTTACATGCTTTTTTAATGTTCTTGGCAGGTTGGAGATGGAACCCTAAGGACATCGTCCAGATGGTGCTCTCATAGGATTTGCATGCAGGGTGCATCGGCTCAGCACTTCCTGGCATATTGCTGCCAAAGCCTCCAGGGAGGTGATACCTTGGTATTAATCATTCCACATGCAGGATTTAAAGGAAGCCATGCTACTGGTATCTACAACACCACGTGTCACTCTTTTTCCCCTGTAAGCAATGCCTTCTGGACTATTTATGAAAAGCTACTGTAACAAGAATATTTGAGATTTCCAGCTCCTCTGTCTGAGCCTTCTTGGAGCAGTCCAGCCAATAGGAAAAACATGTCTATGGTGACCATATACCCTAAAGTATTTTATCCTTCTTCCCCCAGTTACATAAATCCCATGAGGAAGATGCAACGGGAATAATTATACGTCACATTGTTGCTCCATGTTGGTTTCCTTTTACGTTTATTTTTTTTTTCATCTGTTCCATTTTTAGTTTTGTTTTGTGTTTATAGTCTTTGTTCCTACTCATTAAGCATTATTAACACTTCACTCCCGAGCAGGTTACATAATTCTGATCCATCTTTTTCTCAAGTCTCTGACATTTGGTTACCTCCATTCCAATGCTTCTCACTTCTCGAGTCTTTCCAAATTTTGCAAAACCCTATGTGTTCACCCTTTACGATGTCAAAATGTGACCTGTCATTCATTCAAGCCTGGAACCTGTTACGAGTTCTAGAGTGCATTCCGTGCTCATATCTCTAGCATCTGTTACATCTCTTCATGGATTATCGATTTCAACCGTGTTTGCCTCTTGCCCATAGTGTCTTTTTCATCTATAGCGGAGTCCAGCGATCCAAAGCAAGATGCATTATGGGTGGTTGTGGTTGGTAACAGGCACCTACATGTTCATCTAATGTGTGTAGTGGCAGCTAACAAGGCTTATACCTTACTTATATCTCTCAATATGTGTCCAGAAAATGTACACAACTGAATTTTATTAAATAAATATGGACCCTATAAATTCATAACAACAAAATGACTTTGATCACGGTTTTCAGGTTATGTCTCAAAACATCAGTGATGCTGAATGTCGCCTCCTGGTGGAGGAAATATTTACTGCCTTTTATTGAATGCGCATGAGGCACTTTAGCAGACATGATGCACAATTCAATGTTTGATAAGGTCAGTTTCAGGTTTGCAATGACATTCTATCTATACAATAAGGTACCCAAACAGCTAATGCTTGAATAATTAAAATGATATTCTTGTCTGACACCTTGTGTTCTGCTAGCGAATTGGTTCTGTGCACATACCTAGTATGCAATCACACATGGTGTATTGCCAATAAGCAAGCAACCCACTTACTGACAGATGTTTACTTTGGTTGCTTGCTAATGGAATACACACATAAGCGGAAGACATAAGATACAAATACAGTTTAAGCCGTGCATTCTCTAGGAATTTAGTTAGCAAGTTTTAGAATCTTCCCATTCAGTGAAATTCAATTTACACTTTTATACAGCTGTCTCTGACTTTTTTGTATAATTTTTAGACACTAGTGGGCACCAAATACCATGAAAGTAGCAGCAAATTAATTGTAAACAGACATATATGGACCTTGATTTGACCAGACCTTGAGGTGAGTGCCCATTAAAAAGCACAATTAAAAGATAAATCTTTTAAAATGATTGTGTTCAATAAGCTTAAAGTTAAAAACCTCTTTTTAAAAAATCACCCATTGCCCACGCTTGCTTAAATTTAATAGGAATTTGGGGTCATATCTCAGATTACTTAATCCAACCATTAAATAATATTAACATTTAATAGTAAAAATTATATTATTATTAAATTATATGGGAGAGATAAGGGTGTTTCAATGCCAGAACTGGCCAAGCGATGCTCTAATTAAACTGCATGAAGGGACACTCCAGGCAACCAAAAATGTTTGGTGTAATCTGTAGGCTAGGTTAGCTTGTTATTGTGGATGTTCTTTTCACATACCTCCCAAGTGTCCCTATGTAGGAAGAACAGTCCCTATTTTGCCAGTGCTACATAGCAATAATACCCACAGTAATGTGTCTTTAACTACAATAAACGTGTTTACAAATCAGTTTACAAATCTGTGTAAATAAGATACATGTTTCTTGTTCTAAATGACCTTTTAGCTGCATAAATTGTTATTAGTAATTCACAGTACACCTAAAATATCTCTGAACAGGCCTGCCCAGTTCACACCCCTAAAATTAAACCACTCCACTTTGTCTATTTGAAATGTTTGGAGTTATGTTTTCACAACGGTTTTTTAAAATAATATATATATATATATATATATATATGTATTATTTGTAATATTTAGTTTTGATTCGTATATCCACCCTCTCCATGCCCTCTGGTTTAATCTGCAGTCTCTCCAAAAGAACAAGATGCCATGACTTGTTTGGCCTATAAGCCAAAATTCACTTTGACTTTTTGACAAATTGCACTTTAGTGAGTAACCTCCCTTTTTTTTTTCAATTTGACAATTTTTATTTCGTCATATTTCAAAAACAATATAAGGGGGATACAGAAATAAAACTTATATCAATTTTTGTCTTAGAAATGTCATCAACATAGGTGTAAAACCTAAAGCGTGAAACTGTTGGGTAGGGAGGGGGTTACAGAAAGGAAGGGGGAGGGAGGGGGGAAGGGGTCCTTATCATACTTTTACATCGAGGTTTATAGTCACATTTATTAGGATCCATTAGTTGTGTCTCATGCCTACACACACCCTGTGTCTTCCTACAATTTTCAGTTTTTGTCTACTCTTATGGTTCTGTTCCTATCCTATTACTTCTCGCTCGGTTGTCTATCTTTGTCTAGTGGTTGCTCTTAGGGGCTCATCATGTCTAGTGGCTTGGTTGTCGGGGTCTCTTGTTGGTCTCTCGTCCTATAACCTCCATGTGTCCATGTCCGTGTCTGTCATGGGGAGAACCCCTCTATAGCGGGATTCAGATAATTGTTGTGTGTCAACGTCTCTGCATACCTCTGCTACTTGTGGGGGTCTATGTTTTTTCCATAATCTGGCTATTGCTCTCTGGGCTGTCAAGAGGATGTGGAAGGCTAGTTTCTGCACCTCTTTAGGTGTGTTGTCTGGCATGTGTAGCAGAAGGTATGCTAGGGGTGTGTATGGGAGCTTGATGTGTGTAGTGTCTCGGATCAGGCAGCCAATGTCATGCCAGAAGCTGGCTATTTGGTCGCATTGCCACCAGATGTGGAGTACTGTTCCCTCCTCTTTCCCACATCTCCAGCACACTGGGGACGAGCCCGGGTATAGCTTGTGTAACCGAGTTGGTACCATGTACCACCTATATAGAGTTTTCCTGTACTGTTCCAGGAGGGTCTCTGACTTGATTAGTTTTTTGGTTGCTACTATGGCACGTTCCCAGTGGTCTTTACTTATGTGGCCTCGTAGGTCTTGTGCCCATTGCTTGGCTGGGTTAGAGTCTACAAAGTGTTGTGTGGGTCGGAGAAGCTGGTAACACCAGGATAGCGGTTTAAACGCTGCTGCCCATGCACCTTTGGTGGTCTTTTGTTCCCATGCCGTCATACCGGAGGGACTTTCATCTGAGGTGGGAGTTTTATCTGTATGTTTATGGAGAAACGATCGTAGTTGCATGTGGGAGAATTGAGAGGCCACTGGTATATGGTATTCTTCCTGTAGGGTTGGGAAGGGTTTGAGCTTGTTGTGTGTGAGCATTTGGTGCAGGTGTGTGACCCCGTTGGTTATCCACGGCTTGGCATTAAAGGTTGGGATACAGTATGTGATAGTGTTAAGTGGGGTGGCTGGTGATAATGGAGTATGGGTTATTAGTTTATGTCTAATCTTGTCCCAAACTTTTAATGCTGTTTTAATCTGTGCTGGCAACTGTGACACTTCTGGCCTGAACTGAGTTGGGAGCCACATTAAGGTGGGTACGTCAAAAGGTTTAATAGCTATTTTTTCCAGTTGCACCCACTGCGGTGCAGTCGTGTTTGTGAAGTGGGGAAGGAGTGCTGCTAGTGTAGCTGCTTGGTAATATGACTTAATGTCTGGCAAGGCGAGGCCTCCCTGTCTCGCCGGTGCTTGTAGTAGTGTGCCCTGTACCCGGGCCTTTTGGCCCCCCCACACGAACCTGTTAATGTCTTTCTGTGTTTCTCTGAGGTAAGATGCGGGTACCTGTATCGGTAAATTGAGAAATAAGAATTGGAGCCTAGGGATTATGGACATTTTGATGGTTGCTATTCTCTCGGTCCGGGTCAGAAACAGTGTGCCCCATTTTTTCATTAGTTGACGACAGTCCCCCCATACCTTAACATAATTGGATGAAAGTGTTTCTGTGGGGTTTTTTGTGAAGGTTAGTCCTAGGTATTTTATTGTGTCTGTTCTCCACTCAAAAAGGTGGGCCTCCTTGAGGGCAGTCAGGGTTTTTTGGCTAAGCCATATTCCCAGCGCCTGTGTCTTGCTGGCATTGAGAGAGTAATATGACATCGTGCCATATTCCCTGATGAGGTCTAGAATGAGTGGGGTCGACTGTTCAGGTTCGGTAACACATATGACGATGTCATCTGCAAATGTGCTAATTTTGATGTCCCTACCATATAGGTCTATTCCTTTAATACCCTTCTGGTTCCTGATTTAAATCAGAAGTGGTTCCAGGGCCAGGACATACAATAACGGCGATAAAGGACATCCCTGCCTCGTACCATTCGTCAGAGGGAACGGATCCGAGAGGAAGCCGGCTTGCAGCACTCGGGCCGTGGGACCTGTGGATAGGGCGAAGATTTGTTTGATAAATTCGGTGGGGATGTCATATTGTAGAAGTGTGTGTTCAAGAAATGACCAGTTCAGACGGTCAAACGCCTTTTCGGCATCTAGGGCTAGTAGAAGCCCGCCCTGCCCTGATCCCCTCAGCTTTTCCAGCATCAAGGAGAGCTTTCTAGTATTGTCTCTGCCCTGCCTACTCTTAATGAATCCTGTTTGGTCATCTCCTATGATAGTTGGAAGGATATGTGCCAGTCTATTGGCTAAGATCTTAGCGTATATCTTCGAATCGGTGTTGAGAAGGGAGATAGGTCGAAAGTTTTTGCAGTTGTCTGTAGGTTTATCTGGTTTCGGGAGTGTTACTATCGTGGCCACTAGCATTTCGGGTGGGAGGGATCCTGTTTCCGCTGCTGTGCGTTATACTTTTAGCAGGTGAGGCACTAGTGTATCTATGAACGTTTTGTAGTAAGTGTTTGAAAAGCCACAATGTGATACATAGGGACACTGTGATATATAGGGTCACTGGGAGACCTGGGGACACAACACTAGGGGACACTGGGAGACATGGGGCACTGAGACACTGATACATAGGAATGCTGAGACCTGGAGTAATCGACACATGGGGGCACTGGGAGACATGGGGGCACTGGGAGGAATCCATCTATACAGCATAATCAAACTAAGTAGTTTTTTGGTGATTTTACAGCATTTTCTCTTATGTCACTCCTTGTGATTTACATCATGTGATGTCACCCATACATATTTAATTATGCAAATTAGTAAGGCCAGTATGTTTTTCCAAGAAAGGTGGCAACCCTAACTACTTTTCACATACTCTTACTTAAGTATGGAAACTTAAGAGGGATGTATGGGAACAAAACTTGTGTGGACTGGCTGACAATGAATATAGTTAAAGGGACACTATAGTCACAAGAACAACTACAGCTTATTGAATTTGTTCTGGTTAGTATAATCATTACCTTCTGGCTTTTTGCTGTAAACACTGTCTTTTCAGAGAAAATGCAGTCTTTACATTACAGCCTAGTGATAACTTCACTGACCACTCCTTAGATGGCTGTTAGAGATCCTTCCTGGTTCATGGCTGCCTAAAATGCATCCAAACATTCAGTGTCTCCTCCCTCTGCATGCAGACACTGAACTTACCTCATATAGATTCATTTATTCAATTCCTGATTTAAATCAGAAGTGGTTCCAGGGCCAGGACAGGCCAGGGCTGTGTTTGAATCATGCTGGCCAGGGCTGTGTTTGAATCATGCTGGCTCTGCCCCTGATCTGCTGTTTTGTCAGTCTCAGCCAATCCTATGGGGAAGCACTGTGATTGGATCAGACCACCACTTCTAATGATGTCAGCAGACTGCTTGTTTTTTTGAGTCTAACAGCATGCAGAGTTACAGCTTCAGGCTTGAATACAGTAAGATTTTTACTATATTTATGGAGGCATGAGGGGCCCAGGGGGGTTAGATGGTGGTGTTAACACTATAGGGTCAGGAATTCACCCTATAGTGATCCTTTAAGGTAATGCTGACTTTGGTCTCTCTAACACTGTGGCATGTTCCCTTTCTTCTACAATCACTACATACAGCTTTTCTCTATCCCAGACTATATATACCAGGAGCGTCTGCCTGCTAGTAAGAAGGTAAGGAAACAAGTGGACCAGCGAGTGCTAGGGGACAGTCCTTAGAAAGCGTTGAGCGAGCACATCATTAGATGCATTTATGCCAAGCTCAGGGTGCTGTCTGCATAGTATGCCCTTAGTTGGCCAGCTGCATGATTGGCAGGCAGTCTGACATACATTCATGCCAGGCTGGCCTTCTAATTCTTTGGGCAGACATGTCCTCTTTTTGGGCATGTTCGCCCCTTTTAGCAGGTTACGTGATTTGTGTCAGTGGCACACCCTTTAACCGTGCCCATTGACTTCCTGCTTGACTGGACACTGCTGTTGGGGGTTATGGATTTACTTGAAAGATGAAAACATAAAATAGAGGGAGATTAGCATAGGGTATGTGTTTTCTTATAACTGCTGTTTTCTTTCTCTCCAGCACCATCTCCATCAGATACATGACGCTTGGGAGTGTTTTAGTGTTTTTGGTCGATATGATTCTTTAATTAGGCCCGTCATAATTGTCAGCACCAGGCCCACTGGGCTGTTAATCTGGCCCTGGATGAGGGCCCTGCTCAAACAAGCTTACAGTCTAGAGGAGGTTGGGTACAAATACACAACAGGGCAGCAAGGGTGATGTAGCGGAGATACAATATTCCCCAGGCTATCTCCGCTTATAACCCAAGTGAGGCTCAGGAACAAGTAAATTGTAAATCCACAGGCAAGGTTTCCAGCAGGCAAAATAACACAGCAGTATCCCAACAGCAATCCCAATAACTGGTCGACACACAGTTTCAGGAGCAGAACTGACAACCTTTATTCCACAGTGCCTTATATAGCATGCTCCCATGCAAGGGAGGGATTTTCAACAATTAGTACATTACCCAATCCGGTATTAGTAACCTCCCACACATCTCCTCCCTTCAGCCTGCATCATAATCCCCTTATACTGTACCCAAATTCCCCCAGTTCCGGGATGTACCCCTAAACCTAGGGGTACCCCTTTAAATGGCACATCCCCTGTTAGCCCGGATCTGGGTGAGCAACATATCCAAAAATGGCAAAGATCAGATAGGTGAAAGTCATAAATAGGAAACATCATAAATTAACAAGGCTTTGAGTGCAAAAACGAACACTAACAAAAACATTGCAACTTTTGGATTGACAGAGTACATGGCTGACTTCAGTGTGTTTTGTGGGGGGATCTTTAGGCAGTGGATGCTGGGATTTGATGTCATATCCTGACACCTGATGCCTGTCTAACACGTAGCAATGTGCTAAACTGGAGCAGGATGGAAAACTCCCATCACTAGAGACCAAGGGGCTTCAGTACCACGAGGCCCCTCTTCTTCTCTCCCTACCCCTCTTCTTCTCTCCCTACTGGAGTTAGGTCAGCTAGGGCTGGAATTGGGAAAACAAATAACAACTACAAGCTGTAAATATATAGCTATTGATCCAAGAAACATTAGAAGAAGTTTCCTAGTACAATTATTCTTCCACTACATGTCTTTTGCCCTGGTCCAGTCCGTGACTGTTGTGGACAAAAATATTAACCCAATTCATATTAATAAAATGCCTATTTACTCAGCATAACCACAATCAGCATTATTCAACCTTATATGTGATTTACCTAAAGTGGCCGCTTGGGAGTTTCCCTTTGACATCGACTAACACCCGCATTAACAAGATGGCGTTGGAATCTGGGGGAGACCTCCAAGATATCAGTGACATCACACCCAGTAGGAAGGGCACTAAATGAACCACTTACCACATAACCAATTATTGATGTATTATTCCATGTTATCTCTGACAATGCATATCATGTAATTTTGCTTTATAAGGGGCATGCTGTCCCCCCAGAATAAACATTCCAAACTAAAGACTTTGTTCTCGGACATAAACTCACTGTCCTTGCTCCTCATGATATCACGGCCATCCTGAATCAAGTCCAACCAAAACATCTCTCCTCCCAGAGACACCTCCGCCTTCAAACCTCCCTCCTCTTGCCTGATACCGTCACTCTACAAAGATGTTAATCTTTGAACCCGGCCACTCTTCTGCCACTTCCCAAGGGGGGAGTACCACAATACTGGTACGAGTCTGGACATAAATCCTGATGTTCATATGGACCTTCAAGTGGAAAAGCCCATGGTTCCACATGACGAACATCCTAAGGGCTACTTACATTGTACCCTGTGGTTCAGGAATACCCCAGGGCCTGACACATGCTATGAAGAAGAATTATTTTGCCTGGTGGAAATACGCATCACCCTGACAGACCTGTTCTGTGACTCCAGAGGAAATATTGTTATCTTGGTCTACCTGCCCATGGTGGTATCACATTTATACCACCACTGGGAGTTGGCAGTTCCTCATATCTCTTTCACCAAATCTCCAAATCTCTCATGGAAAGAACTCGGCCCAATGGCCAAAACATGGAGTACTGCAACTCAAGAACAGCTCACATTGACGGGGGTCACTGAAAGGACCATAAATTGCAAAACAGTCGGTTACCCTCGATATCACACAGAGATATGTGAAGACATCCCTCCTACAGAATAGGACCCGGATGGCCCTCATGACTGTTTTGAACAGATGAAAATGGAGACAACCCATCTCCCAACGGTGCACAAGGCTGCTCTGCCAGATCCTGACTTCACCCTGTTTGTGGATGATTGAATGATTCGCCGACGTACAGGGACAATTTCATACCGGATATGCTGTCACCACAAAAGACTGAGTACTCCAAGCATCTTCACTTCCATCATCTAAGTCAGCACAAGAAGCCGAACTAATAGCCCTTACAGCAGCATGTAAGATGTCTGAAGGGAAACGTGTTAATATCTATACAGACTCAAGGTATGCTCTGGGCGTAGCGCATGATTTTGGCTTAATCTGAAAAACAAGGGGGTTTCTTACGGCAGCAGGTACTCAGGTGAAACATGGCGCAGCTATCAACTAATTAATGGATGCCTTACTGCTCCCTGAAGAGGTGGCCATATTGAAGGTAAAGGCCCACGGGAGATTGAATTCAGAAGAAGCATGTGGCAATTACTTAGCCAATCAGGCTGCTAAAGATGCGGCACGCCAGTGTCGGGAAGTGGACAGAAGAGTGCCCGTTGAACAGACTCCTATTTACACTATGCAAACCCTACCTACCGATCTCAAGTTCCTGAGAGAACAACAGGCCGCTGCCACCCCTCAGGAAAATCAAAGTTGGAAAGATAAAGGGGCAACCCTCCAGAATGAAGTGTACACAATCAACCTCAAATTCTGTCTTCCCAAGAATATGTACCCATCTGTCGTTCAGTGGGCCCATGGACCAGCCCATTTATCCAAGCACCTCATGAACTCCCTGATTGAAAAATATTTTGAGGCACCCGGAATCACTACTTTGACAAGAAATTACTGCAGATCCTGTACTATCTGCGTCAGATGTAATCCGGGAAAAATAATTAAAGCTGCACCAAACCATTTGGCCAAGCCACAGTACCCTTTCCAAAGGATCCAAATTGATCATATCCAAATGCCAAAAAGTGGCCGGTATGAATATGCACTGGTCATAGTGGATATGTTTTCAGGATGGCCAGAAGCTTTTCCTGTCACTAATCTCACTGCTAAGACCACAGCAAAGCGCCAACTTACCAAAATCATCTGCAGATATGGAGTTCTTGAGGTGATTGAAAGTGACCAGGGAACATCCTTCACCGCGTTGCTAACCAAGGAAATCTGGGCAGCACTGGGGGTGACCCTTGCATTCCACACACCCTATCACCCACAGAGTAGTGGTAAGGTAGAACGCATAAATGGCACCTTGAAAGCCAGAATGCTTAAGATGGCCAAAAAACTAACCTACCCTCGCAGGAAAGTCTTCCCATAGCACTATTTAGTGCACTCCAAGAGGGAGATTTAGCTTATCTTCTACGAGATTTTATTTGGTACAGCACCCAGGCTAGGCTGTTATTTTCCTCAACAACTTCAAGTTCACTCAGATGCAATGGTAGATTATATAACTGCACTCACTCATGCCTTGACCAAAATCCATGCACAGGTGTTTTCTTCTATTCCAGATCCAGAATCAAACACAGGCACACAAACTCTTTCCTGGTGACTGGGTTTTGGTCAAGAAATTCCTGAGAAAGCACACTCTTGAGCCAAGGTTTGATGGTCCATTCCAAGTCCTATTGACCACATCTACCTCGGTAAAATTGGCTGGGAAGAATACCTGGATACACGCCTCGCACTGTAAGAAAGTTCCTGATCCAGAGGAAGCAGATCCTGCTACATTATGAGCTTCCTGTGTCTATTTCTGCTGCTAGGCCTATTGAAGGCCCAACAAGTTGCTATCCCCAAAGATAATCGTGTTTACACATTCTGGTACAACTCTTCAAACACACATGTAGCTACTTTTACCTTTGATTACTGTGATGTTGTTCCTTGAACTTTTCCACAATCACAACACTCAGCAATATACAAGGACATACCCAATAGAAAGGACCCATACATTTGTGTGACAGGTGACCATTGGGGACATCATTGTAGTACCTGGAAAGCAGCAGGTTGGAACATAGGCCGACCATGGGGCTACAGACCACAAAGCACCTTGGATAGGGTGGACAGACACGGGAAACCCTTATTACACAGAATGACCTTATGTAAGCCAACAGGGTCTACCCCAATGAAACTCACCTTAAACATAGAACATCCCAGCCCAGGAGACACTGGAAAGTACGTAATGGGGATGTACTGGAGAGGGGGTGTCTCATATAATAAGTTGGGGACCTTCTATTTACAAGACATGCATACATAACCTAGAAAATGACTTTCCTGTTACTGGTCACTGAAACCAGAACCAGGACTGTCAGCTGACAGTCCTGGTTCTGGTTTCAGTGACCAGTAACAGGAAAGTCATTTTCTAGTACTTCCATTTTGGGGTTATGCCCCTTGACACCACTGGAGTGTCATTTAAAGGTGTGACTGACCACTAGGAGGGTGGTATATTCAAGTCTGGAATAACCACTACCTTTGGCCTAGTCAATTTCTACTACTTTTTATGCATACATAACCTGACTGGGTAGACTCTACACACATGATCATGAACCCTCTAAAACTACACATTAAAACTCTTAAGGACATGGTGGCAATTGCCAATCCTACATTCGAGGACACTATGGCTGTGGAGACCGGTTTTTCAGATACAAACCTATGGCTCGAGTAGATGAGGTATAATGCTAATTCACACAATAAAACTAACTGTTATGTCTGTGGCGGGGCCAGACCCCATCTGGGTACAGTGCCTTTTAATCTACCCCCCAATGTTGAGATGTGTTTTCTAAGACTCTATGTATAATCAGCCACAAACTCATCAGTATGTGAATCATGGAAAAAGGCATATCCAATAACTCAAGGGAATCTCAGGCCACCTGATGGAATCACCGTGTATCCAGGTAATTACACTTGCTACACTATACATGGAACCACGGGTAAATATGTGGGTAGTTTCCCTCCCGGCTACTGTGCCACCTATTGGACACCTCCCACTACCTTATTGGTAAATCAAGTCAAGTCCTTGGGAGACATTTATTGGCTATTTGGTGATATGCAACTCAGATCTAAAATGACTGGCCTGTGGTGGGGAGAATGCACTCTGACCAAAGCCATCATGCCTATACATATAATTTCTGATAACCACCAGGGCCCACTTGATTCCCCACACATGTACTTCAGGATAAAAAAGAGAAACCCCTATTCAAGGTAGTTTCGACCCCCATATAAATATCAATGCCATAGGTGTACCAAGGGGGGTACCAAACGAGTTCAAAGCCTTGATCCCACACATCACTGCTAACAAGAATGTTAACTGGATTAATTATATCTATTATAATCAGCAATGTTTTGTCAATTATACTAGAGATGCCCTTCAAGGCTTGGCAGAACAATTTCAGGCTACCTCCCAAATGACATTCCAGAATCGAATGGCCTTAGACATGATCCTAGCAGAAAAGGGGTGTGTGTGTAAAATACTCCCTGACACTATGACATGCTGTACCTTCATTCCAGATAATACAGGCCCCAATGGTAAAGTAACCATGGCCATAGAGAAATTAGAAAGTCTCTCTGCCAAATTAAAAAAGAACTCAGGGGTCTCCAATTCATGGGATAGATGGTTGGGATGGATGAGTGGATGGCAGAGAGTTCTCTTTCAAGTAGGTATGGCAGTTCTTACAGTAGTGATTCTCCTCCTCTTCCTGGTTTGCTGCGTGATGCCCTGGGTGCAAAGGTACTTACAAAAGACTGTAGATCAGCCCATTGACCGCACTACACCTACATTCCTACATCAAGATATTGACGATATAGACTGGGACACCCCACACACCACTTCAGTCCCACCACCTCAAAAGGACAACTACTTCTTTATAGGGACAGCATAGGGACAGCGTCTGTCTCCACGTGGGAGATGTAGTGGGTTAGCCTGACGTGGGAGATGGGTTAGCCACTACGGGATACCCGCGCAGTGAAGCGTTTGAGGCCTGTTCAGACAGATGAGCTGCAGCTAAGTAGGGACATTGTTAGGGTCAGTTAGTAGTTGTCTCTTTAGTAAATAGTCATTTTAAGGGGGGACTGTTGAGGACAAAAATATTAACCCAATTCATATTAATAAAATGCCTATTTACTCAGCATTACCACAATCAGCATTATTCAACCTTAAATGTGATTTACCTAAAATGGCCGCTAGGGAGTTTCCCTTTGACATCGACTAACACCCGCATTAACAAGATGGCGTTGGAATCTGGGGGAGACCTCCAAGATACCAGTGACATCACACCCGGTAGGAAGGGCACTTAACACCTAACCAATTATTGATGTATTATTCCATGTTATCTCTGACAATGCATATGATGTCATTTTGCTTTATAAGGGGCATGCCGGCCCCCCAGAATAAACATTCCTCAAGTTTTTCATTAACCAGAAACCTGTGTCTGGTGTGAATTACTTCAGGAGCGTGCACGCATCTTTTTAAATTTGGCCGGGGGCAGATCCGCAAGTTAATCAGTTGATTGATTCCACATCGGTGACCACTCTCTAATTTCCAGAAAATGCATTTTGAAAAAAGCTTTGAGAAACCATAGAAGACTTTTAGGACACCCCTAGAATTTCCTAATAGCATTTCTAAATAAGATTTTGGGTAAAGCAGCCTTTTTACAAATTCATTTTTGCAGTTAAAAAGGTCTATAAATTATCTAAGTTAGCTATACATGAATGCCTCTTTTGCAAATGCCATTTTCAAATTATGTAAATGTCTCATTATACCATTTTGTTGTCCTCTCTTTGTCCTTTCTTTGTCTTCTATTCATTATCTTTCTATGATAGGTCTAAAGTTAGTTTGCAGTAAAAAAATAAAATAAAAAAATAAATAAATAAAAGGTAAATGTTGAATTTAGTCCTGCCGTTTCATTGGCCATAATTCCTATTTTTTTCCGTCTTATTAACTCCCTAGCATGCTAGTTTACCGACAAGATTGAACAGCTAAGGGAATAATTCTCCCCACCCTGCCTTTCTCTTTCTCAACCACATGTAGATCATGCCTTTCCTACCCTTCAGACTTTCTCCCCGGGCTACTGAAGAAGATGTGGCTGTGCTTCTCCTTTCCTCTCACCCCACTACTTGCCTGCTTGATCCTGTCACATCTCACGTTATCAGATCTCTCTCCCCTTGTCTTGTGCCTTCCTTAACACACATCTTCAACTGCTCTCTCTCTCTTCTGGCATTGTCCCTGCTGACCTTAAACATGCTACTGTATTACTTATCCTGAAAAAAAACATTCCTCAACCCATCCACCCCCTCTAACTATCGTCCCATATCCCTGCTCCCTTTTTCCTCAAAGCTTCTGGAAAGACTGGTCTCACTTCCTCAACTCCAACTCTCTCCTTGACCCTCTTCAATCTGGCTTCCGCCCCCTCCACTCTACTGAGACTGCTCTTATCAAAGTTACTAATGACCTAATCGCAGCTAAATCCAAAGGCCACTACTCCATACTAATACTTCCTGACCTCTCTGCTGCCTTTGACACCGTTGATCATGCTCTCCTTCTTCAAACTCTTCAATTACTCTGTCACTGTGACACTGTCCTCTCTTGGTTTTTTCCCTATCACTCCCAACACTCATTCAGTGTTTCCTTTTCTAATGATACCTCCTCCATTGATCTTGTCTATGTTGGAGTCCCCCAAGGCGCTGTCCTTGGTCCCCTTCTATATTCTCTTTATATTGTCTCTCTTGGCAAACTTATTGCTAACCCATACCTATAAAGCATTGACCAATTTTAGCCCCTCTTATATCTCTTCAGAGATCCATAGGTATGCCCCTACTTGGTCTCTTCGCTCTGCCCGTGACCTTCTACTGTCCACTACTCGCACCCGTACAGCCAACTTACGCTTGCAGGACTTCTCATGGGCGGCTCCCTTCTTATGGAACAGCCTGCCTACCACCATCAGACTCTCTCCTAGTCTTCAATCGTTTAAGAAGTGCTTTAAAACCTATATCTTTAGGAAAGCTTAGGGCCTCCCAGAGTAACCTCTACCTCACATACCTGTCTCTTGCCCTTAAGGGCAGCACTTTACTCTCTCCTCCAGCTCTGCTTCACTCCCACCTTTTTTGATTGCTATTCCCTGTCCTATTGTGTTTTACACCTATAGACTGTAAGCTCGTTTGAGCAGGGTCCTCTTCAACCTATCGTTCCTGTAAGTTTTCTTGTAATTGTCCTATTTATAGCTAAATCCCCCCTCTCATAATATTGTAAAGTGCTACGGAATCTGTTGGCGCTATATCAGTGGCAATAATAATAATAATAGTTGCAATAGGTGCAGATTCCCCTTCCTATTGGTGTATGTTTGTCTGACATTCTTTACATTTTGATCTAATTCGTTCTTGCATCCCTATGGCAACTGAATTGGGACATAGTATGGGTATCGGTGCTTCAGAGGCACTGGGCATCTTCTGATGCTGTGTTTGGGCCGGCAATATTAGTACAGGGGGGATTCCAAGAGAAAATCGGGGCAGCAAGAATCTTTGCATTTCCTTTGAATTCCAGATAATTCACAGTTTAGTAGCGAAACCTGAGGGTGCTAGAATTGGTCTAGTATAGGCTGTACCCAAGATTCTGCTATAGGGGATTAGCATAGTCAATTTAAACAGAGACAACATACTACTAAATGCACTGCAAAATGGGACACTCTATACAAGTAAAAGAATCCTCTAGAGATTATTCAGAGATTATATGAGACTGGGAATCTTGTGCATTAAGCAATGGATAGGATTGACACGGTTTAAAGAATCTGTTTACCATTCTATATTTTTCTTCTCACAACATAAGCGAACAAGACTTCACTCCCATGACATCAAATACGGTCTGTCGTCTTATATCGCTAGAGTGCAGGGGAAGGAGAAAGACATAACTCACGAAGGAGATAAAACTATTCATAATTGTCGGTGTTTTATTTACATGATTTCCATTTTCATGTTTAACCCCTTAAGGACCAAGGCTATCTTGCCACTTTTGCCATATGTTCATTCTACCATAATTTCCCCCTTTCTGTTTAAGTGAAATAGGGTTTTCTTTTGATAATATATATATATATATATATATATATATATATATATATATATATATAGTTAATGCAATGTTAAACACAAATACACACACCGGGCATGCCATAAGACTTGTTTCCACCACAGAAATCTACTTTAACAGTGCTCTCCTACTGCAAGGGATTCTTGGTAGTATACAGGGAGTGCAGAATTATTAGGCAAATTGTATTTTTGAGGATTAATTTTATTATTGAACAACAACCATGTTCTCAATGAACCCAAAAAACTCATTAATATCAAAGCTGAATATTTTTGGAAGTAGTTTTTAGTTTGTTTTTAGTTTTAGCTATGTTAGGGGGATATCTGTGTGTGCAGGTGACTATTACTGTGCATAATTATTAGGCAACTTAACAAAAAACAAATATATACCCATTTCAATTATTTATTATTACCAGTGAAACCAATATAACATCTCAACATTCACAAATATACATTTCTGACATTCAAAAACAAAACAAAAACAAATCAGTGACCAATATAGCCACCTTTCTTTTCAAGGACACTCAAAAGCCTGCCATCCATGGATTCTGTCAGTGATTTGATCTGTTCACCATCAACATTGCGTTCAGCAGCAACCACAGCCTCCCAGACACTGTTCAGAGAGGTGTACTGTTTTCCCTCCTTGTAAATCTCACATTTGATGATGGACCACAGGTTCTCAATGGGGTTCAGATCAGGTGAACAAGGAGGCCATGTCATTAGATTTTCTTCTTTTATACCCTTTCTTGCCAGCCACGCTGTGGAGTACTTGGACGCGTGTGATGGAGCATTGTCCTGCATGAAAATCATGTTTTTCTTGAAGGATGCAGACTTCTTCCTGTACCACTGCTTGAAGAAGGTGTCTTCCAGGAACTGGCAGTAGGACTGGGAGTTGAGCTTGACTCCATCCTCAACCCGAAAAGGCCCCACAAGCTCATCTTTGATGATACCAGCCCAAACCAGTACTCCACCTCCACCTTGCTGGCGTCTGAGTCGGACTGGAGCTCTCTGCCCTTTACCAATCCAGCCACGGGCCCATCCATCTGGCCCATCAAGACTCACTCTCATTTCATCAGTCCATAAAACCTTAGAAAAATCAGTCTTGAGATATTTCTTGGCCCAGTCTTGACGTTTCAGCTTGTGTGTCTTGTTCAGTGGTGGTCGTCTTTCAGCCTTTCTTACCTTGGCCATGTCTCTGAGTATTGCACACCTTGTGCTTTTGGGCACTCCAGTGATGTTGCAGCTCTGAAATATGGCCAAACTGGTGGCAAGTGGCATCGTGGCAGCTGCACGCTTGACTTTTCTCAGTTCATGGGCAGTTATTTTGCGCCTTGGTTTTTCCACACGCTTCTTGCGACCCTGTTGACTATTTTGAATGAAACGCTTGATTGTTCGATGATCACGCTTCAGAAGCTTTGCAATTTTAAGAGTGCTGCATCCCTCTGCAAGATATCTCACTATTTTTGACTTTTCTGAGCCTGTCAAGTCCTTCTTTTGACCCATTTTGCCAAAGGAAAGGAAGTTGCCTAATAATTATGCACACCTGATATAGGGTGTTGATGTCATTAGACCACACCCTTCTCATTACAGAGATGCACATCACCTAATATGCTTAATTGGTAGTAGGCTTTCGAGCCTATACAGCTTGGAGTAAGACAACATGCATAAAGAGGATGATGTGGTCAAAATACTCATTTGCCTAATAATTCTGCACTCCCTGTATGCAAATGAGCTCAAGAAAGAACCACAGCAATCCTTGGCAAGCCAGTAACCAACCTCATGCTGATGAGTTGAAATAACAACGAAACAGCTGTACATGAGTGGTTCACTGGCATTGCACCTCTTCCTGAGTTGAGTTTCAAAGCTCCAAGGAATCCATGTATAAAGTGGAATTATGAGGCAAAAAGGTGGTTCTTTGTTGAGCTCATTTGGATACGCCTACCCAGAATCCCTTGCAGTAGTGAGAGCACTGTTAGTGAGATTTCTGTGGTAAAAGCAAGTCGTATGGCAAGTCGTATAGACCTATAGTGTCAGGAAACAATAACTTGACACAGAATGTTAGTATATATTTGGATCACATCTTACGACCCCTAGTGGCTAAGCTTCCCTCTTACCTAAGGGACACCAAACAAACTTTGGCACATCTCAATACCCTTAATATGCCTATTAACTCTATGCTTTGTAGCCTAGATGTGGAGGCACTTTACAGCTCGATCCCCCACTCTATAGGGCTCAAACATGTACAGTATTTTTTACAACAGAGGGGTTTGCACTTGTATCAACATAGTGAATTTGTCATCAAACTATTACACTTTGTACTAACCCACAATTTCTTTTTGTTCGATGGCATATACTACCACCAGGTGCAGGGTACGGCTATGGCGACGTCTTGTGCGCCCTCATAAGCTAACCTGCACCTGGGGTGGTGGGAAGAAAAAGTAGTGTTTACAGCTCACTCCAATCAATTCATTCAATATATCCTCTCTTGGAAGAGGTATATCGATGATATAATGATCGTTTGGAGCGGCACTACGGAAGATTTCATTTTCTTTGTACAGTTACTCAATGACAATTATCTTATTTTAAGATTTACATCTGAAATGGGCAAACCCAGTCTCAACTTTCTGGACCTTACCCTAATCCCTGGCATCATCAAAACTGACCTCTTTCGAAAAAGTACGTCCGCTAATAGCCTACTTAATTGGGGAAGTTACCACCCGACCCCCCCTAAAAAGAGGTTTACCAACCAGACAGTATCTGCGCCTGCGGCGCAATTGTTCCGATGTTCAAGATGTCAAAATGAGAGCAAGAGAATTACGTGCAATGTTTAGAGCAAAAGGATACCCACACAAATGTTTAAAACGGGCTTATCACCGAGCCCTTTTGACCGATCGAGAGGGTCTTATAAAGGATGTGTCACCATCCCCTAGTCACAATAATCTTGACTCTAAACATTTGCGAGTCATCGCCACGTATGATGCTGGGTGGGACCAGGTTAAGTCTATTCTAAATAGATATTGGCCCCTGCTCAAACAAGATGAACATCTCAAAGAGGTTATCCTCCCAAATGCGGCTCTTATAGCACGAAGGGGAAAGAATATTAAGGATGCCCTTGTACACAGCCACTTCAAACAGTCCAAAACAATTTCTACTCATTGGTTATCAAACAAACTCCTAGGGACTTACAAATGCGGTCAATGCAAAGCGTGTAACTTCATTTGTAAAGATTCCAAAAGTTTTCAAAATAGTGCTCAGTCTGATACTTTTCATCCAAACTCCTTTTTCAACTGTAACACCAAGGGTCTAGTTTATCTGATAGGATGCAAATGTAACAAACTATATGTAGGCAAGACTTTCAGGCCATTTAAAAGACAGATCCTGGAACTTATAAATTCGATCAAAACTAACAGACACATTGAAACTACAGTATCCAGATGTTAAAAATTTCTATCAAGGTGACCACTCTGTACTCCAATTTTTGGGTATAGAATCGGTCAAACTTGATCAAAGGAAAGGGAACCTGGATAAACTTCTGAGGAGAAGAGTGTTTTTGGATCTACTGCCTAAATACTCTGTCTCCTATAGGGTTGAATGAGGGTTTCTCCTATTCTCCCTTTATCAGTGATCTCTAACAGTATAACACCATCTACATAGTTTTAGGAATTTTATTTACATTTCGTGACTTGGAAAATAATTTATTCACATACACCCATTTTTTTGTTTATTTGATTATCATAAATTTACTTTATGAGATACCTCTAATATCCAAGATCTATATGATCGTTAAGTGACCAATTTCATTTAAGCCTTTTCCTCCCAGATCTTTAACCCAAGTGACAGTACAATATACCCTTCGGGTGACACTTATAGTAGCAATGAATTTATTTTAATTGTGTTATAGCCAGTCTTTCTTTTGCAGAGAAAAAATAGATATTCAGTATATACCATCATAGCAGTTACTGTCGTACCTCTGATCTTCACTAAACTCTTTATTTATAGACATTTGCTGATATTTGTAGCATTTTGTAGTCTCTAGTGTACTTTCTATTTAATATTAGTATAATTAACATTATCCCTGATACATTAAGAGACTCTATGCCAAATCAGCTATTTTCTATCCCTTTGACATACATTCTTATTAAATATGGCTAGCTAGTATATTCCATTTAACCAATTCTTATGTCTATTGGTATACATTGTGTCACTTTACTTTATATTTATTTTTATTCTTTTGACACATATTTATACTAATCTGGCTAGTAATTATATTTCATTGAAACATATTTTATGTCAAGTGCCACTCCATTTTTTATTGTTATATCTAATTTTATTTATTTCCATTCTGATACACATTTTGATTAACCTGGCTATTAATACATTCTTTTTGAAATAACCTTTGTGTCAAGTGGTAACCCTTGTGTCACTTTACTTAGTATTTTTTCTTACTCCTATAATTAAGTCCCCAGGGTATAAATTATATAATCAAGGTCCTTGTTGTCTCTATATAAATCTATCTGACATGTGAGGATCTATCAAGAGTTTATGTGGTGGTTGAGTTTATTTTTTTGATCCCACCCTCTCCCGGTTCTCCCCCAGTTTCAGCATGATAACGGACTAGATATATTACATACTCTGTCTCCTTAAAGGGAGGAGTCACTAGCTGCAGGATGCGGCAGTTTCATCCGTCCATATCCCGCCTACCATTGACACGTATGCAGGATTATGGGAGGAGTTTTCTTTCCGACAAGATGGGTGTAATGAATATCCGCATGACGCGGCATCCTGTATCCTCCCCTACCTCTTACCTCCCTACATTCATGTAGGGCATGACGCATACACGGGTGCACCGCCTACATTTACGGAGGGCATGACGTATACGCGGACGTCCCACCTACACCACGCCCCTCTGCACACCTGTTGATGGATGCTGGGCAATTTTGATTGGTTCTTTGAATGTTTAAAAGTCACTTCATTTACCGAGGTACTCTTAGCCCCTGACGAAGGTGCAACTAAACGCACCGAAACGCGCGTCGGGTTCTCTGTTAGTTCCTGTCTTTTACACATGATGGCACTAGGTGTTTGATTAATTGTTTTTATTTTTATTTTTTCAGCATTGAGTTATGTGGTCTAGGGGATAACTGGTAGAGAGCCTCTTTCGTTTCCATTTTTCTTCAGGGACAGTATAGAACACCCTTGAAGGTGTTTGGTGAAGGAGCAATAGGGATTTAACTCTGGATCTGCACTGTCCTTTTTACTGCTGTTTTCCAAGCATTCTCTGATGACTGTTGAGCTCTCGCTATATACTACTAGGGACAGCATAGAACACCCTTGAAGGTGTTTCATCCAGGAGCAATAGGGCGGATTCAGTCTTATATATATATCCCTACTGGTAGCCTCCTTTGATTTACTTGTATTATGGCTATTAATCCTGTCCCATTTCTGATGCAAGTGCTTTATTAAGTTTCTCCTATTGACCTTGGTATATTTATCCATACTAATTTTGAGGCACAATTTGGATTGTTCCATATACATTGCTTTTTCATACATTACAATAAAGTATCTTTTATTTTATCGTCATTTTTTGGAACCAGTATGTGAATGATTATATGGGCAATTTTTACTACCAATACTCAGTGCTGATTTCCTGAGTCCCTATATGTAAAGAGAGTTTCCTGTACTTTGCTTAAAACCAGTTTTGAGTCTCATTTTCTTTTTTGAGACTCCATTATTTCCATTTCTCTAATATTATATTTTGGGTACAAGCCCTTCATCTGGTGGATCTGGAAACACCATTCTGACTTTTGTGTGTTCCATTCTTACATCCCGTGAGATTTGGACACATATCTATCTTTTCGTAAGTCGTATGGCTTGCCTGGTGTGTATATTTGTGTTTAACATTGCATTAACTATCCACTTGTTTCAGGTGGAAGGGGTTTTCATCCACACTTTTTCCCCCCACCACAACTTATTTGGTATATATATATATACACATAATTAGTACAATGTTAAACAAAAATCTGCACACCAGTCAAGCCATAAGACTTGCTTTTCCCACAGAAATCGCAAAACTGCAGCGAGGTTACATCCCCAAAGGATTCTGGATGGGCATGTGCAAATTAGTTTAACAAAGAATCACATTTTTGCCTCATTCCATTTTAAACATGGATTCCTTTTAATCTGTGTTTGCAGTATACAACAGCTTGAAACACAATATAGGAAAAGATGCACTCTCTCTCTAAAATTAATAAAACATGTACACTTAATTACTACACGACTAAAGAAAACGAACCCAAAACAGATTCACTAATGGGCTGGGAAGGGGAGAAAGACACACCAAAAGGGGCTAGAAAGATACACAGAGGGACTGGGGTGGTAAAAAAAAAAAAAAAAAAAGAGGGCCTGGGGAAGAGACAGACTAGTGCTAGGGAATGGGTAAATAAGACAGACACTGGCACACATACACATCGCCCACATTCCAAAAAAAAGAAAAGAAAAGGAAATCCTGCTATTGATGCTTTATTGCTTATTACATCTATCACTTTGATGGATCTGTTAGATCCAGTGGGATGGCAAGATGTGAATATTTACTACAAAGCACAAGCCGTTAATCCTGTGTAGGTGAATGAAGACTATTAGACGTTTACTTTCTTATAACGGTCTCTAAAAGAAAAAAAACATGTATGATTTCTCATTACGTTGAAGCACAGAGAGGATTCCTACCATTATACTATACACCAAAGACAATCACATTGCAGTAATGACTGTGTGACGATCCAGTTTCAAATCCCCAAATCTAGGGTTATGTAGAACGTATTGCACTTGAAGAAGGGAATTAGTCTCTGGGGGAACATTAGAGAAGAGCTGGACTGTATAATGGCAGCAACATGTGCTCGATATAGGCAGCTTTCCCCTAACTGAATAAAAATTAAGGATTTTGAATAAAGATTAACTTATTCATCACTCTGTATTTTAGTATGTGTGTCATTCTGTACATAAAGTACATGCATCACAGTGTGTGTATCATTATATATGTACACTATTATTAGTATTATTATTTTTGGCATTTATATCGTGCCATCATATTCCGCATCACTTTACAATATTATAATAAGAGTAGGTTGAGGAGGACCCTGTTCAAATGAGTTTACAGTCTATAGGAGGTGGGGTATAAAACACAAAAGGAGAGGGGAAAGCAATCAAACAAGATGAGATTGTAGCAGAACTGGAGGAGAGAGTAAAGTGCTTCCCTTTAGGAGAGAGCAAAGGACAGGTATATGAGGTAGAGGTTACTCTGGGAGTCCATAAGTTTTCCTAAAGAGATGGGTTTTGAGGCACCTCTTAAATGATTGAAGACTAGGGGATAGTCGGATGGTGGTAGGCAGGCTGTTCCAAAGTAAAGGAGCCGCCGCCGAGAAGTCCTGTAAGTCCTGTTAGCAGTATGGGTGCAAGCAGCGGACAGGAGAAGGTCACGGGCAGAGCGAATAGACCAAGAAGGGACATACCTGTGAATCAGTGAAGAGATATAACAGGGGCTAGAGTTGTTCAGTGCTTTATAGGTAAGATAAGTATTTTAAATTGACTCCTATAGGATACAGGAAACCAATCTAAGGACTGACAGAGAGGTGCGGTGTGAGAAGAGCGACTGGAGACGAAAATCAGTCGCACGGCAGCATTCATTACTGACTGTAGCAGGGCAGTGCGGCTTCTGGGAAGGCCAATTAGGAGAGAATTACAATAGTCAATGCAAGAGATTACTAGAGCATGAACAAGCTCCTTAGCAGCATCTTACGTAAGAAAGGGGCGGACGTGGGCAACATTTTTAAGATGGAATCGACAGGATTTGGTAACACTGGACGTGAGGCTAAAAGGTGAGGCCAAAATCAAATATAATAAAGCGTGCATGGAAGGATGGGCTGATGTGGGTGCTATCATCAGCGAAAGAGGAGGATCAGTATTATGAGGAGGAAAAGCAATAAACTCAGTTTTTGAGAGATTGAAGATGATGGAAGAAAAGCAACGTAGCAGGGTGGCGGGGGAGACATCTAGGGAGGAGAGATATATCTGGGTGTCAACGGCGTACAGGTGATAATGGAATCCAAGCAAGGTAATAAGTTTGTCAAGAGAGTCAGTATAAAGAGGGGGACTCCAACCGAGACAGGACAAAGGGAGGAGGTATCATTAGAAAAGAAGTCAATGAATAATGTTGGGAGAGATTAGAGGAAAACCAAGCGAGGACAGTGTCACAGAGTCCAACTGACTTAAGAGTTTGGAGGAGGAGAGCATGATCAACAGTATTAAAGGTGGTAGAGAGGTCAAGAAGAATTAGTACGGAGTAGTGGCTATTAAATTTAGCTGTAATTAGGTAGTCAGTAACTTTAATAAGAGCAGCCTCAGTATACTGGAGGGGGCAGAAGCCAGACTAAAGAGGGTCAAGACGAGGGTTTATTGAGGAAACACACCAGATAGGTAAAGACAAGTCTTTCCAGAAGCTTTGATGCAAAAGGGAGCAGGGATATAGGACGATCGTTAGAAGGGAAGGACGAGTCAAGAGATGGCTTTTTTAAGATGGATACTACAGTAGCATGTTTAGGGCAGAAGAAGAAAGAGAATAGTTGAATATATGTGTTAAGGAAGGCACAAGACAAAGGGAGAGAGATCTGATAAGGTGAGACAGGGCAAAATAAAGTGATGGAGCAAAAGGAAAGGAGAAGCACAGCTACCTCTTAGTAGCTGGGGAGAAAGTCTGAAGGATAGGAAAGGCATGAACTAGGTGCGGTTGAGAGAGAGAGAGTGGCAAGGTGGGGAGAATCAGTTTGGGGGGTAGCCACAGCAAGATAAAAAAAAAAGAGTTAAAAGTATTAAAGAGATGCCTGGGATTGTGGGAGAATAACCTAATGAGAGAATAAAAGTATGACTGTTTAGCAAGGGCAAGGTCTGCTCTGTATGAACGCAAGATGAATTTATAATGGAGAAAGTCTGATAGGGTGCAAGACTTCCTCCAGCAGTGTTCAGCAAAACAGGAGCATCTCTGCAGGTAGCGAGTTGACTTATTGTGCCATGGTTGGAAGCATGTCCTCCTTGAGGTGTATGTTTGAATCGGGGCTGCAGATTCCAGGGCTGTAATGATGGTAGGATTATATGAAGAGATAGCCAGTGAGAGACAGGAGAAGGTAGGGATGGATGAGAGTTGTGAATGGATATCAGCTGAGAGCATCTGGATGTCAATAGATTTCAGGTTCCTTCTGTGTTGAGGGGAGTTAGGCTGAGGTTGTTGGGTGAGGGGACTCTCAAGAGCAAATGATAAGAGGTGGTAATCTGAGAGCGGAATGGCATGTTACACACATTAGAGACCATGCATGCATCAGGAAAAAAAAAAAAAAAGATCGAGGGAATTACCAAATACATGCATGGAAGTATTATCCCACTGTGATAGACCAAGGAAGGAAGTAATTGAAAGAAGTTTTGAGGCTACTGAGGTCAAGGATGGGTTAATGGGAATGTTGAAGTCCCCAAGAAGTAGGGATGAAATATTAAAGGAGAGGAAGTAGGGAAGCCAGGCAGCAAAGTGGTCAAGGAGGAGAGGAGGGAACCAGAAAGGCGATAAATAACGGTAATGTTAGCAGAGATGGGTTTGAAAAGGCGAAATCAAATGAGGAGAAAGAGAACGAAAGGAGGGGAATGGGGGAGGGGGGAGTGTGGGTAGAGGTATGAAGGAGCAGTGAGGTGAGAGCAAAAACCCTACACCACAACCTTTACTTTCAGAGTGTCTTGGGTTGTGGGTAAATTGAAGGCCACTAAAGGATAAAGGGTCAGGGGTAGCAGTGTCAGAAGAGATTGCATGTATCACAGTGGGTGTGTATGTTGTGTATGTATTGCTATATGTACATTGTATGTATCACAGTGTGTGTATTGCTATATGTACATTGCGTCTATCACAGTGTGTAGACAGTGCGTGTGCATCACTATATGTATATCACGTGTACACAGTGTGTGTATCACTACTATATGTATTTTGTGTGTACCACAATGATAGCAAGTTACATTTTGAGTTTCAAAATTAAGGATAAAATAGTCAAGCTGTCATTATAGCTCTGCTGGACAATTTGTTCGAACCAGATATTTTTGCCTACATTTTACAAAACGGTTTTCAATTCACTTCAGTTTTTAGTGAATCACCCCCTTTGCTCCAATATGTGTATTATGTATTTAAAATGTGTTCATAACTGTGTAGGTGTGTATAACTAGATGTACAGTGCATGCTGTGTTTGCATCAATATGTATACAACGTGTGCTTCTATTTTTGTGTATTATCTGTGTATTACAACTTGTTTGCTGTACATTTATTACTATAGGTCCTAAATGCTCAATCTGTGGAACGGGAAACGCGCACCACAGGCAGGGGGAACGCCAAGAGCTGGCAGGCTGTCCAGCTTAGCGACCCCCACGAGGAGGCAAGCTGAGAGAGAATGGAGGCAGTAAGGGAGCTGTAATGTTCATGATCTCACAACACTGCTCCCTTGCACGCCCTGAGGAGATACAGGGAGATGAGTTATGATGTCACTCTGGTACCAGCATCACTAAACAGTGAGGGAGCCGTGCCGGAAGAGTATGAAGATGGCATCACAGCCCTACCCTGGACCCCAGGGCAAGGATCCACTCTAACGTTCCAAAAGTTAGGGAGGCTGGGTAGACAGAAATAAAAATAATAGAAAAAAACATTTGTGAGTGTGTGTGGGAGAGGTAATTTTCCTTGTTTTAACTGGAAGAAAAATAGACTTGATAAAGGCTCAGAGAGGAGCCGAAACGTTGTCTCCACTTGTTTCAAATAAAATGGACTGTATTTTAGAAGAAACCTCAGGTGTGCCTGGATATTTATTTTTCTTTCATTTGATGTGTCCAGGGATGGGCCCTACTTTTTTGAAGCATCGCGGAGGAAATATTCCCTTCTTTTTAGTGTGTCCATTCCACTATTGTATTCTTTGTAATCAACTGTCAATCAGTGTGTGTCTGTCAGTGTGTGTCAGCAAGTGTGTGGCAAATCAGTAAGAGTGTGTGTGTCAGTTTCCTCTGTGTGTAAATATGTGTGTCAATGTCCTCTGTGTGCAAATGTGTGTGTATCAGTGTCCTCTGTGTCAGGGGCGTACCTAGAGCATTTGGCACCCGGGGCGGATCCTGTGCTTGGCACCCCCTCACCCCCCTCCTCCCCCGCCCCCAAAAAAACCCTGTAAAAAAAATGTAACGTTTTATTTATTTTTATTTTTACAATTTGTAAACTTTGCAAAACCGCTGTCAGACCCTCATACAAAACCCTTGTCCTTCCCCGCCCCCTCCTTTAAAACCCCTGTCCTGCCCACTTCTACAAATCCTGTCCAGCCCCCCCATCTACAAAACCCCCGCAACCCCCTGCAACAAATCCCCTGCTTATCCCCCCTTATAAAGACTCCTGTCCCAATAAAAAAAACCTGCCCCCTTTTACAAAATCCCTGCAGACCCACACACACATTTATAGGCAGACAGTCACACATACAGTTACAGGCAGACAGTCACACGCACACAGTCACATGCAGACAGTCATGCACACAGTTACAGGCAGACAGTCACATATACATTGACACACACGGCAGCAGCAGACACGTCACATGCACACAGTCACAGACAGATAAGCACACACACAAGGCAACATCAAACAGTCACAGGCAGACAGTCACACATACATAGTCACATGCAGTCACACACACAGTTATAGGCAGACAGTTACACACACAGTCAGTTACATGTAGTCACACACAGACATAGCCAGACAGTCACGCACACAGTTACAGACAGTCACGCACACAGTTACAGACAGTCACATATACAGCCACTCACACACACAGTCACAGGCAAAGAGTTACACACACACACACTTACAGGCAGACACATACACACACATACACACAAAGTTACAGGCAGACAGTCTCACACACACACATACATACACACACACACACAGTTACAGACAGTTTTACACACACACTGTCACAGTCACACACTATTACTTACAGACAGTGGGCTGGAGGATTCCCTGAAGCCTGTGGAGAGGCAGGGATTCCATCTTGCTGCACCTCCATGTTCAGCAGTGACAGCAGTAACCGGTAAGGGCCATATCAAGCCCCGCCCCCGCTGCCAGTTTGGCTCCGCCCCAGATGTTTAATTAGCCCCACCCCCAATTTACCACCGTGCGGCCAGTTCAGCTGCTCTTTGAGTGTGTGAGCTATTCTGGCCGCACGGCACCCTAACTGCCATTTGGCACTGTGCGACCACAGCTCACACAGCCCCCTCCAGCTCCCAGACCAGGGTCATGGCACCCCCCACCCAGTGGCACCCGGGGCGGACCACCCCTTCCGCCCCCCCTTAGTACGCCATTGCTCTGTGTGCAAATTAATGTGTGTGTCTGCAAGTGTGTTTGTCAGTGTGTGTCAATTCAGTGAGACTGTGTCAGTGAGTATGTGCCAGTTTTCTCTGTGTAACTGTGTGCGTCAGTGTCCACTGTAAGTGCCATCTGGTTGAACAGTGTGTGTCTGCCAGTAAATGTGCGTGTCTGTCAGTCTGTCAAATGAGGAGAAAGAGAACGAAAGGAGGGGAATGGGGGGGAGTGTGGGTAGAGGTATGAAGGAGCAGTGAGGTGAGAGCAAAAACCCTACACCACAACCTTTACTTTCAGAGTGTCTTGGGTTGTGGGTAAATTGAAGGCCACTAAAGGATAAAGGGTCAGGGGTAGCAGTGTCAGAAGAGATTGCATGTATCACAGTGGGTGTGTATGTTGTGTATGTATTGCTATATGTACATTGTATGTATCACAGTGTGTGTATTGCTATATGTACATTGCGTCTATCACAGTGTGTAGACAGTGCGTGTGCATCACTATATGTATATCACGTGTACACAGTGTGTGTATCACTACTATATGTATTTTGTGTGTACCACAATGATAGCAAGTTACATTTTGAGTTTCAAAATTAAGGATAAAATAGTCAAGCTGTCATTATAGCACTGCTGGACAATTTGTTCGAACCAGATATTTTTGCCTACATTTTACAAAACGGTTTTCAATTCACTTCAGTTTTTAGTGAATCACCCCCTTTGCTCCAATATGTGTATTATGTATTTAAAATGTGTTCATAACTGTGTAGGTGTGTATAACTAGATGTACAGTGCATGCTGTGTTTGCATCAATATGTATACAACGTGTGCTTCTATTTTTGTGTATTATCTGTGTATTACAACTTGTTTGCTGTACATTTATTACTATAGGTCCTAAATGCTCAATCTGTGGAACGGGAAACGCGCACCACAGGCAGGGGGAACGCCAAGAGCTGGCAGGCTGTCCAGCTTAGCGACCCCCACGAGGAGGCAAGCTGAGAGAGAATGGAGGCAGTAAGGGAGCTGTAATGTTCATGATCTCACAACACTGCTCCCTTGCACGCCCTGAGGAGATACAGGGAGATGAGTTATGATGTCACTCTGGTACCAGCATCACTAAACAGTGAGGGAGCCGTGCCGGAAGAGTATGAAGATGGCATCACAGCCCTACCCTGGACCCCAGGGCAAGGATCCACTCTAATGTTCCAAAAGTTAGGGAGGCTGGGTAGACAGAAATAAAAATAATAGAAAAAAACATTTGTGAGTGTGTGTGGGAGAGGTAATTTTCCTTGTTTTAACTGGAAGAAAAATAGACTTGATAAAGGCTCAGAGAGGAGCCGAAACGTTGTCTCCACTTGTTTCAAATAAAATGGACTGTATTTTAGAAGAAACCTCAGGTGTGCCTGGATATTTATTTTTCTTTCATTTGATGTGTCCAGGGATGGGCCCTACTTTTTTGAAGCACCGCGGAGGAAATATTCCCTTCTTTTTAGTGTGTCCATTCCACTATTGTATTCTTTGCAATCAACTGTCAATCAGTGTGTGTCTGTCAGTGTGTGTCAGCAAGTGTGTGGCAAATCAGTAAGAGTGTGTGTGTCAGTTTCCTCTGTGTGTAAATATGTGTGTCAATGTCCTCTGTGTGCAAATGTGTGTGTATCAGTGTCCTCTGTGTCAGGGGCGTACCTAGAGCATTTGGCACCCGGGCGGATCCTGTGCTTGGCACCCCCTCACCCCCCTCCTCCCCCGCCCCCAAAAAACCCTGTAAAAAAAATGTAACGTTTTATTTATTTTTATTTTTACAATTCGTAAACTTTGCAAAACCGCTGTCAGACCCTCATACAAAACCCTTGTCCTTCCCCGCCCCCTCCTTTAAAACCCCTGTCCTGCCCACTTCTACAAATCCTGTCCAGCCCCCCCATCTACAAAACCCCCGCAACCCCCTGCAACAAATCCCCTGCTTATCCCCCCTTATAAAGACTCCTGTCCCAATAAAAAAAACCTGCCCCCTTTTACAAAATCCCTGCAGACCCACACACACATTTATAGGCAGACAGTCACACATACAGTTACAGGCAGACAGTCACACGCACACAGTCACATGCAGACAGTCATGCACACAGTTACAGGCAGACAGTCACATATACATTGACACACACGGCAGCAGCAGACACGTCACATGCACACAGTCACAGACAGATAAGCACACACACAAGGCAACATCAAACAGTCACAGGCAGACAGTCACACATACATAGTCACATGCAGTCACACACACAGTTATAGGCAGACAGTTACACACACAGTCAGTTACATGAAGTCACACACAGACATAGCCAGACAGTCACGCACACAGTTACAGACAGTCACGCACACAGTTACAGACAGACAGTCACATATACAGCCACTCACACACACAGTCACAGGCAAAGAGTTACACACACACACACTTACAGGCAGACACATACACACACATACACACAAAGTTACAGGCAGACAGTCTCACACACACACATACATACACACACACACACAGTTACAGACAGTTTTACACACACACTGTCACAGTCACACACTATTACTTACAGACAGTGGGCTGGAGGATTCCCTGAAGCCTGTGGAGAGGCAGGGATTCCATCTTGCTGCACCTCCATGTTCAGCAGTGACAGCAGTAACCGGTAAGGGCCATATCAAGCCCCGCCCCCGCTGCCAGTTTGGCTCCGCCCCAGATGTTTAATTAGCTCCACCCCCAATTTACCACCGTGCGGCCAGTTCAGCTGCTCTTTGAGTGTGTGAGCTATTCTGGCCGCACGGCACCCTAACTGCCATTTGGCACTGTGCGACCACAGCTCACACAGCCCCCTCCAGCTCCCAGACCAGGGTCATGGCACCCCCCACCCAGTGGCACCCGGGGCGGACCACCCCTTCCGCCCCCCCTTAGTACGCCATTGCTCTGTGTGCAAATTAATGTGTGTGTCTGCAAGTGTGTTTGTCAGTGTGTGTCAATTCAGTGAGACTGTGTCAGTGAGTATGTGCCAGTTTTCTCTGTGTAACTGTGTGCGTCAGTGTCCACTGTAAGTGCCATCTGGTTGAACAGTGTGTGTCTGCCAGTAAATGTGCGTGTCTGTCAGTGTGTGTTAAATCAGTGGAAGTATGTGTCAGTGTCCTCTGTGTGTAAATGTGTGTGCCAGTGTCTGTTGTGTGTCCGTGTGTAGCCAGTGTCCTTGTGTAGCTATTATACATGTATTAGTTTTGTGACTTTTATACTTGAGATTAATAGTTCATACACTCCTCCTTACTTACACAATGTTCACATCATGTCATATTTATTTTAACAATATTCTTTATTACCTTTAATTAGGCCTGTACTCCAATATTAACTTAAATATCCGTATCTAGATTTTTCATTTGGAATTTAAATCAATAGAAATTACTTTCTAGAGGCAGGGGTACTTAGGAAATATTTTAGACCTGCAGGTTGAGAAACAATGCTATATGTAATGTGTCTATAACTACAGTGTGTATTTCAAAGAGCTTTTGTGCAATTTATTACTGTCAAATGTGTAAAATGTGTGTGCTATGCAGCTATCCCAATAAGTATGTACAGTTTTTGTATCACAATGTGCACACTATTTGTGTACTCCTGTATGTGCAGTGTGTGCTGTGCGTGTATCACTATGTGCATATTAGTATGTGTACAGTGTTTGAGTGTCAGGGGGCTGCCAGTTGCATCAGCCGAGATCAGGTGTCATTAAATAGCTGTGTCTGGAGAATAGAACTAATCTACAGACATCACACTACAAACCCCCTTCCTGATAAACAAGCTCAGAGCATCACATTGCAATCCCCTCCATGATAAACAACTGCAGAGCATCGCACAGCTATCCCCTCCATGAAAAACAAGCTCAGAGCATCGCACAGCTATCCCCTCCATGAAAAACAAGCTCAGAGCATCGCACCACTATCCCCTCCATGAAAAAGAGAGCTCAGAGCATCGCACCGCTATCCCCTCCATGAAAAACAAGCTCAGAGCATCGCAAGCAATCCCCTCCATGAAAAATAAGCTCAGAGCATCGCAAGCAATCCCCTCCATGAAAAATAAGCTCAGAGCATCGCAAGCAATCCCCTCCATGAAAAACAAGCTCAGAGCATCGCACAGCTATCCCCTCCATGAAAAACAAGCTCAGAGCATCGCACGGCTATACCCTCCATGAAAAACAAGCTCAGAGCATCACACAGCTATCTCCTCCATGAAAAACAAGCTCAGAGCATCGCAAGCAATCCTCTCCATGAAAACAACTGCAGAGCATCGCACGGCTGCACGGCTAACCCCTCCATGAACAACAAGCTCAGAGCATCGCAAGCAATCCCCTCCATGAAAAAAACTGCAGAGCATCGCACTGCGATCCCCTCCATGAAAACCACTGCAGAGCATCGCACTGCAATCCCCTCCATGATAAACAAGCTCAGAGCATCGCACTGCGATCCCCTCCATGATAAACAACTGCAGAGCATCATACCGCTATCCCCTCCATGATAAACAAGCTCAGAGCATCGCACTGCAATCCGCTTCAGGTTAAACAACCACAGACCATTGCTCTGCAATCCCCTCAATGATATACAACCGCAGAGCATTGCTCTGTGAATCTCCTCTCATACAAAATATGCATAAGCATCTCACTGCAACCACTCTCCGTGATAAACAAGCGCAGGGCATTGCAATGGACCCCTCCGTGATAAACAAGCGCAGTGCACTGCAAACCAGCTTCCCACTGATAACCAAGCACAAAGCATCTCACTATACAACCCCCCACCCTTCCTAATAATCAACAGCAGGACACCTCACTGCAACCTCTTCACTAATAAACAATCACCGAACATCACTCTACAAACCCCCTCCCTGATCTGCAGAGCATTGCACTCCAACCAAGAGCAGCTTATTGCATGTTTAACTCCTTTGTTTCATACAAGGAAAGTTAACCCTTTGTAGGAACAACTTCCTTGCCCCAAACAATAAGTATAGAGATTAACTCTTTACAGAAAGCTAGGGAGGATTTTAATAATCATTTTGATAACACAATTCTACAGAGCACAGTCACATGAACCCTTTCCTTGCTTGAAATCGCAGTATTAACTCTATCCCTGGTCAGAAAGCTATGGTCATGCCGCATTAACCTCTTCCTTGCCAGAATACTCCAGTAAAGTGCAGCGCAAACTTCTTCTTCTTTAAACTTAAGGCCAAAGTAGCCGAGTTGGAAGTTTGAAATTCCCATCTCAATTCCCTGCAATTCTCTCTTTAATGAGTAGACATTTATAACACCACGTTTCCACCAACAGCACCATGCATCCTTGGTATGCGATAGTTACATTCACAGCACAGCATCTATATCAGGCAGGTACAGTTTATCAATTTTAGGGGAGTTGGGTATCAGTGGTAACACTGTCAGTACAAATATAGAAAGACCTTGCTGATGTGCTTCAGGGAGCTGTGTCTACACCATAGAACATACAGTAGTTCATAAAAATAATTATATTGGGGAGTGAATATAGTAAAAGAAAAAGCTGAATATAGGAAATGGAAGATATAGAAGGAGAATTTACAGAATGGAATTAAAATGAGAAATGGGAGCAAATGGAAAACATATGCACATGTTCCATTAGCCCCTTTCATGCCACCAATTTAACATGTTAAATGTCTCAGATTGAGGCTTCAGTCATCACTCCACTGCTTCTGATTCTTCTAGTTCCAGGAGTATTATACGTGTATTATACAGAGAGCAGCACTATACAGGGAGCACTGACTGTCCCAGGATATTATACACACAGTCCTGTATTATACAGAGAGCAGCACTATACAGGGAGCACTGACTGTCCCAGGATATTATACACACAGTCCTGTATTATACAGAGAGCAGCACTATACAGGGAGCACTGACTGTCCCAGGATATTATACACACAGTCCTGTATTATACAGAGAGCAGCACTATACAGGGAGCACTGACTATCCCAGGATATTATACACACAATGACCCATATGATACAGAAAACAGCAGTATACAGGGAGCACTGACTGTATCATACAGGTCTATGTGTGTATAATATCCTGGGACAGTCAGTGCTTCCTGTATAGTGCTGATCTCTGTATAATACAGGTCTATGAAACCCCTTTATTATTGTACCCCATTGTACAGCGCAACGGAATCTGATGGCACTATATAAATAAATCCCTACCTGCAAGCTACAACATTCTATTAACTTTTTCCTTGTCAGTTTTCTCTAATACTGTAAAGAACATTATAACATTAACAGCTTTGCTTGCAGAAACCTAAAGCGCATTTAACATTAAACACACATCTTCTAAAATGTAGAAAGGATTATAACATTGAGAAACTTTCAGCGGTAGTAAATTCGAACCCTAGCTCTTAACAAAATTTTGTCTATCACACTATGTAAAATCTGCTACCCTAACCCAATGTCTAATCATAATCTCTATCATAACAACTATCGCTAATCCATAACTCTAAACAGTCATTCAGGTGCATGTCTGGGGGGTCAACCTGTGCAGGAGTCCGTAATGGTGCTCAGACTTTCATTTACAGGGTTATTCACTAAACTGAGAATTTGCCGTGAATTTAAGATGCATATCAAATTTAAGGTCAAAATAACAGAATCAGTTAAGCTTCCATTTTGGCTACTTTGACCTTAAATTTGAAATTCTATTTGAATTCTCACTTTAGTTAATAACTCTGCTTTGCACCCTCTTCTTGTTAGCCCTGAGTCCTCTGTAATATTGAGGAAGAAATAAAAAAAACTCAAATTGCATCATTTGTGGAAGCAACACGGTAATGCACCATATTTAGAGCTAATTGTACAGCACAGTGTGGGAGTATTGGTGTGGGCTCAGATTTAATTCTATGTCTGAGGTTAATGCTGTGGTTACAGGGTTCATACAACATGGTGTAGGGTTAATACAGTAATGTGTGGGTTTAATAAAGAAAGTGAGTAGAGTTTAAAAATATAAGTTTAAATAATACTCTGAAATTCTAACTCTTAAAGGGGCACTACAGTCACCAATCAACTTAATGAAACAGTTATGGTTTATAGATCATACCCCTGCAGTCTCACTGCTCAATTCTCTCCCATTTAGGAGTTAAATCCCTTTTTTTATGCAGACCTAGCTACACCTCACTGCATGTGACTTACACAGACTTCCTAAACACTTCATGTATAGAGTCATCTAATGTTTACACTTCCTTTATTGCAAATTCTGTTTATTTTGGACCCTGTATGAACCTCCTGTATGTGATTAAAGGAACACTATAGGGTCAGGAACACAAACATGTATTCTTGACCCTATAGTGTTAAAAACACCATTTAGGTGGTTTACCCACCCTTTCGCCCCCTAAAAGGTAGGAAAACTTACCTTTTTTCCGGCGCTGTGCAGGTCCACTGGTGATGGCCCTGTCCCTGATCCGCCTCCTTACTCACATCATCAGAATTAAATGATTTCGCCAATCTAGTGCTTTCCCATAGGGAAATCATTTGATTGGCTAAAATCGGCAAGGAGGTGGGACGTGGCCTATCACTGGCTGAGCCAATCAGCACATCCTCATAGAGATGCATTGAATCAATGTATCTCTATGAGGAAAGCTCAGCGTCTCCATGCAGACTGCACACTGTGCAGAACTCCTCCAGGAAGCACCTCCAGTGGCCATCTGAGAAGTGGCCACGAAGATGTCCATGGGGCAATGTAAACACTGGCTTTTCTCTGAAAATCCAGATTTTACATTAAAATTCCTGCAGGAAATGATGATACTCACCTGAGCAACTACTAACCAGTGCCTGTCCAGAGCTAACTTTAGTTCTAATCTAAAATTGGTCAATCCCAACTGCCAGAAAGTCACTGAAAATTAAAAAACAAACTTTTTATTTTCTAGAAATCTTCATAGAGCCACTAAAAACTTGTTCGATGAACTTCTATCATGCTTGCAGCTCTACAGAGCATCGCATTATAGCCACATCACCAAGTGGGAACCTTCTCTCACTGATCGAGTGCAGAGTATTTTTTCCAGAGCAGTTAATTTTCATTTTTACTAGAAGTTTAAATCCATGTTCCTCTCTGAGAGAGAGACATATAGCAAGCATCGGTCCATTGATTATTTCCCTGACACAGATCCGAAGATCATTACATCACTTCTTTCTCTTAGCGAAACTCAAATAATTCTTTATCTCTTAGAAAGCATTTTAACATCACACTGGTAAAACACTTCTCTCACGTATTTAGCTTCTGGCACAACTTCACACCCATACCTCCTAAAATTTTGAAGTATGCAACTGGGATGTGGTTAGACCTAAAGGGGCATGCCAGTGACTTCACTTGTGTGTTCCAAAATAAAGATGGAACATGTCAGCTTGGCATGTATAAATGCATGCCAGGTTGACTGACAGCCTTCTGACGCGTTCCACTCCTGCTAGACTGCGTAGATCACTGCTTAAGTCCTAGCAAAGCGCGTCTAATAATTTGCTTCCTCTATGCTTGCTGAGGACTCTTCCGTGGTGTTCATGGGATGCAGGACACCAGGGAACCAAATTGTGTTGGCATGACAGGAGTCTGTAATCAATCAGAGCTGTCTCTCGAAAATCAGGACTTATGAGAGGCCTGCACACCATTTCTCCTACCATGTCCACTTTATTCAATGGTATTTGGGCATTTGACTACCTTTCACTATCAAAGAGTGTCCTACAGTTGGCTAGGCTATGCTTTCCAAGAGGAGGCTGCATGCTAATTATTTCCTTTCTAATTAATTAAACAAAAAAAATATGCTCAACATCACCAAATGTCTCCTTGCAGCCTTGCAAATCAACATCCTACGTATTTCAGGGGTATTGATTACATAACAGTAAACTTGGCAAAACTAAAACCAGAGGTTGTTAAATTTAGGCTGAACATGCTGATTTGGAAAGTCGCTTTGAGCTACGAGCTTTAGTTGAGTGAGTTAAAGTATTTGGTACATTTTGGTGAAAATAGATAGATGGGTTGGGGAAAAAAAAAATCTCACCTACTGATATTTTTTACCCATGTTATTTATTCTGGTATAAATTTTTAAAGTCTTCTGTCAACTCACTGCAGCTCGCTGTTCATAGATATATTTATCAAAGATATGGAATGGACACACACAATGTCACTTACCTCTGCGACATGATCTTGAAGGCGTCAGCCTGAAAACACTGCACATTCTCCATCTGGAAAGGGTCTGCATCACAAATTTTATCATCCGTCCGTCCGTAATTAGCGTTCTCTACCATGATAACGTCGCTGCCCGGGCACCGCAGCTCTATGGGGTACCCTTCACAAGCCAGTTCACGCCGCATCAGCCCAAATGGAAGGGCAGCCCGACTTAGACCTGTTGAGATTAAAAATAAAAACATGCACACAGGATTAAACTTCTCAAAAAAAAACCAAGAAGAATGATTCTATTCTAACTATAGAATGACTAATAAAGTGGTAGTAATGGAACGGGATAGCCTTCCAGCTGAAGTGGTAAATGTTAACACAGTAAGGGAGTTTAAGCATGCGTAAGATAGGCATAAGGCTATCCTAGATATAAGATTAGTGCAGGGACTAATGAATGTATTTAGAAAATTGGGCAGAGTAGGTGGGCCGAATGATTCTGATATGCCGTCATATTCTAAAGTTCTGCTCACATTTTGCTCTCCACCTGTTGTTTAATATGAGTCCTACAATGCTCAGCCGTAAATCAGGTTTGAAAAAATAATAATAGCAACAGATGGAGCCGTAATGAATAGACAGCACTATGATGAAAACATTAAGGGGCAGTAGGGACACTGCTGACATCAATAATTCCTAATAATTAAATTCATATTTTTATGAAAAGACCATATTAGGCTTTAGTGATGGTTTCCAAGGGACATCATCACCCTAAAATATAAAAATGGTTAAATAATTTGCTTGTATGGAGGTCAGAGGATTGCACAAGAATTAGTTATTTTCTTACACTCGTGCACATCTCTGTTGGAATGCATGTTAGTTATTTCAGCAGTAACCGTTTGATTTATATAAATTGGTGAACAGGCAAGGTACAGCACAGACTCCTCCTGATCAGATGCTAAAGGGTTAATATTTTGAAGAGCCTTTTGGGTCAGTACCACTTAGCATTTCCCGAAAAGAAAATCTGCATTAAATCAACCCAGCCGAGATATCGGGGGTCTGTTCCCGTAAGTGAAAGGCAGAAGCAGGGAAACCAGTAGGATTGTGGGAAATCCATTCGGAATACCCTCCATGATTTCCCTGACTTATTTTTTTCATCACTTCATTTTAATGCAAAACACTCTGCTAGAATATTAATTAATGAATATTTTACAGCCTTGTTGCAGCCTCACTTTATAGATCCCAGAAGACATACAAATCATCTTAGATATTATTACAACACTGTAGTTTTTTTTTATTCCTTATAACAAAGAAGATAAATCTTTCCTGATGAATTTTCTGATCACTCCCCCTCCTCTTTCCATTTCTCCTAATCACATCTTAAGCCCCAGGCCTTTTTTGTACACCTCAATGTATTGCTGCTTTCTGTGTTGGTGGAACATGTGATGGACACTCTATCGTATTATACTTGGTGGAGAGTCTGAATAATTGCCTTTGAATTGATTCTTTTTTCGAGTGTATTTGTGGGTTTGGGAATGATGTGGTGAATTCTGCTAGAGAAACATCGAACAATGCACAGCTACATTTAATAAATTGTGTTGTATGAAGAAACTGATTATTTTGTCTGTGTGAATTCTCTTTCCACCTTCCCGCCATCTATCCCAGAGGATCTCTCTGCACTGAATGTTTTCAGTGCTGGTGGTCATACTATTTTTTTTTTAAATTTTGTTAACTGCTTTCCATACTGCTCGGCCCGGGGGATATTCTTCGGATCCACATAATATCTAATTACTCTTTAACTGATTTCTTTCCAGGATACAAATTCTTATTCCACTTATTTTAAGATTCCGGAAAGCTTTTAGCTAAGTATTGTTTTTTAAATAGTCTACATATCTCTGCTCTTTATGAGATAATATTTTTAAAAATACTGACATCTCTGATATTTTTCCTTGGACCTTTTACCCTCAGAGGGTTCTGCTTGTAGCAGTGGTCATGGAGCAAGAAATCTGTATGTGCAGCGACTCTGTTTGAAAGGTTGCCTGCAGAGAGCAATCTTAACTTTTTGTCTAGTTTAGTTGCACTTTTGTCTAAAATTCCCCCGGGACACATGACTTAGGCAGCCTAGAACTCTGTTCCCTTTTGCCTAATGTTAATTCTGTGCAAAAGTCACTGCGTGCGCGTTTGCAAGGAGAAGCATGTATGTCCCCTGCCTCCCTGCCTTTGCATGAGTGCTCCTTCACAACCCTCCTCGGCTCCTTACATCCTGAATTATTTATTTTATTTTACAATCCCTACCATTCTCATTTGCTGAGGGAACAATGATTATTGACGGGGCATGGAGAGCTTCGCCTGGCGCTGGATTCCAGGTAAGTTAATGATTAGTTTACAGGTTTTTCAGGAAAAATAGAGTGGTAAGTGACTAGCACCCAATAGGGCATTCTAAATAAAAAAAAAAAAAACTAAACGTATAATGAAAAAGGCTTAGATTAACTCATTAACTAAAAGTCAGCAGGGTTTACACATTAAACAGTTAACACGTCACATAAAAATAACTCCTGGACTTGGCAGTTTATTCATATGTCAATGGAACATAGCTAGGTTTATTTGACTTTGCGAGGAACAAGCTGCTACTGCTTGGATGATAAATATCTGCTGCATTCACCTAACAAGGAGGCTAGTTAGTATTAGAAGTTCCTCAGGTTTACCATGGTATGCTCTTCATTAACATGTTCGTATGTTGATAGTTTGAGTTGAGTGGTGGCTGAACTCCTTCAGTATTAGCTATCTGACTCGATAGCTACATTATGGCGTTTAGAGATAAAAAAACTAACATAAGAATGTTTAATCCAGAGATAGTGAACAACAAAACCAAAAGGCTTTAACAAAGAGCTTGGTTATCTCTAACAATACAATAGGGCTACTCTTTTTGCCCCATTGAATTTAAAGGGGTCAAGTACCCGCTATCGCTGTGATTTATTTAAAACACCAATTGTAATCTTTCACCCTTCCCTTAATCATTTCTTTCCCCTGAATTTTAAAGAGCCCAAAAAGCAACAACATCTTCTTGACATCTGTAGCATCCTACAAAATGTCACCTCTGACTCTACACGGTCTTTCATTTCTAACACCCTTCTCACATCTTTTAAAGTAAAAGACAAATTTCCATCTTAGTCTTAGCATTTGCTGCTATCCCGTGACCTGACATCTTGGGCCTTTCATGGGCATGTTCATGGTTAGAAAACGATTAATGCCCGAGGATAAAGAGAAAGCATTAGGGGAGCCATTCACCGGTCCATCAAATGTTATATGTATGGTAATTGATTTGACCTGAGCTAGAAAATATCTTCCCAAATCCAAGACTAGAAGATTACGAAAAATTTCCAAAATTGGATTACAACATGCTTCCTCTTTGTACTGATGACCTATGACTTTTCTTACTCTCCCCTGCTGCTAAATGCTTGAAAATCTCTACTTCAAGTAATCGATGCTCAACCCTAACCTTTCACGCTTAAAAAGCACAATATCACCAAAAAACAGAAACAAATGTTAGAGATATATTTCATTTTATTGTTTGTAAAAATATACGTATTTAGAGCAATCACTCGTCATCTTGTTCTCCAATTTGACCTGCAGGCAGCCATTTATGGCTATGAAGAAAGATATTCTACTCCCTTTTTTATAATTCTATTTGTTAGACCCTTTACCAATGTTTGGAGAATCAAATTCTCCTTAAGGACTCACCTATTTATAGAGGACTCGCTGCTACCCTCTAGCAAACACTAAGAAACATTGACAAAGACAAGCGCATCGATCTCTCATCGATTGCATCTCTCACCTGTGCCCTATCCCCCTTTACATTAGAGAATATATCATGCTGTGCCTATATTATCTCTGGATCAACTGTATATCATTATCTTTTCAACTAGGACTGAGCAAAAAACTTCCATTTCATCTTTTTTTTATGTGTCACTTGTCACATGCTCATTATAAACTCAGATAAAAGCCCAGTGGTCAATTAGTCGTGCATGGTTATCTATATACATTCATATAAAAAGAGTTGTTTAATACGGACATGTTTCTAGGACTCCGGTGCCAAACAGATAGCATTTACCACAGCCCAGAGCTGATAAACTCTTTTAAATTTAGCTAGATGTGTCTTGTTAAATACATTGATAAAAACTTTAAGCAAATCTACTTTTTATGCAATCGCACTTTATATTTTATCAGTATTTTATACAGTCCACATCCCGGCTCTTTAATAGCGGATTCTGCACAAAATTCTGCGGTCTCTGGTACCTCTTCTTGGATATTTCACCCTTATCTAAAACTTCTCAGGTTTTAAACATTAATTAACTTCCCAAGTAGTAGTAGTTATGGTACCAATTGTACCCTGGTGCCCCATTTTAATACCTTACCTGGGGTTGCTGGGCATCAATCCTCACCTTCTCTACAGCTCAGTGAGAGATGAGCCTATACCTTTGCTGGGTCATGAGTAATGGTTTTGCAAACACTGCTTGGGACATACATATTACCATATTACATGTCACTTTTGATTATACTAAATTAACTGCACTCTCCTGGACTCAGAATCTTATCCTGCTTAAGGTTTAAGGACCCTGTGAAAATACTTGCTGCTACTGACCTGGATGTAGAAATTCTGCTGATCTTATAAAAAAATACCAGAACAATTACTGGTATCAAGGGTACTGGTACACACCTCCCAACACTGGGAGTTATGAGATCAAGACAGGGTAGGCGGGCCCTGAGGGGGTATCAGCAGTGGCGTGACTAGCATCACTGGTGACACCTGTAATAGATAACCTGCACTCTAAATGGGTCATGCCATCATCACGTCATGGAGCCTGTGTGGCTGGCCACTGACATGCAGGTCCATGCAGAGAGTGTTGATGAAGCGATCTCTGCGTGGTCCTTGCGCCCAGTTACAGTGCGAGCTTGCCTAGCGATGCACTCGGGCTGTGCAGCCCAAGGACATTTCCCTAGGACCGCCGGATGCTGGACACCAGGGAACAAAATCTGGACGGTGGGACAAGACCCCAAAATCAGACTGTTGGGAGGTCTGGTACTGTAGCGTAGATTATATGTCCTTCCATTAACCTATTTGTTCGTACATCTGCCCACTTTGAGGTGGGGTGAGTTCATGTAAATATACAATTTATTATAGATTGAGGTGAAATCGTGACTGCCAAAATACAGGGAAACATGAGTATGTTAAAGACACAAATATATAGGGATAGTACAGCGCTGCGGAAATATGTTGGCAATTTATAATTACCAGTAATAAATAAATAAAAATGAATAGTGACCTCTTTTAAAGGGCGCACTACTTGATGTAAAAAAAGCAAAACTCCTATGTCATATAGAGTCCGAATGCCATGAGATGGTTTGACCCAGTGTATTGGTAATAGGTAGACAACACCATACAGATCTATGGATTGGATGCAGTATGACATTTACAAACATTCTACTGATTTTCTTGAAGATATCTTCCAGTGTTGCTTCCAATATGCTACTGCACCTTTGTTTTTCTCTCTGCCCTCCCCCCTCGCTCTACTAGGCTTGGGTGCGGATTTATCTATCTTTAAGCCAATGTATTATTCATCAGTGGCTTGCCTACTCATATTATTAGCCCAGACAGGTGGATATCTTCCCCGTAGGTTGAATTCATCTGTTATTTAAAGGGGGGGAAAAAATCTCTTCTCTGGAATTTATATCATTGAATAAAACATTGAAAATTACGTGTAACTTGTGTTAACCTTTTTCTTTTTTTTTTTCACGAGATGCTCTATTTTTGGTTGGATTTATATTAAAGATTTAGAAAGTGACATCATAATCCAGTTCAGACAAGGCAGTGTCGGGGCAAACAGTGCAAATGAAAGTTAGGAAATAAAAACATTGTCTATATCCTCTACCCCGATTCCCACGTGCAAATGGCAGAACTTAGGGGCACTAAGATAGAGGCAACCATTTGCAAGATACAGTTGTGTGGATTCTTATATTTAATTTTAACACATCAGTTTAATATTTATTGACAGCAGAAACACTTTTTTGTCCCTTGTACAGTCCACCTCTTTTCTGTCCCATGCGAGATTATCATACAACTTGATAGCTTAAAGTTATTATCCATTCTACATTTACAAAACAGATCCAGAAGGTTTCTGGCTGTTAAATATCATTGTGTAACTGGCAGGGCCATTGGGAAATTTCCCAGTGGGCCGTCGGCACCTGGGGCCGGGCAGACAGCTGGCTGACCTGTGGCCGCAGGGTGAGCTCTTCTGGCGGCCGCAGGGTGAGCTCTGAGGGCGCCCACAGGGAGAACTGGCTGTTCTGTCTCTGCTCTCCCTCCCTCACGCGCTGCTGAATAAGACCGCGGCCAGAATATGATGTCATATTCCGGCCGCGGTCTCATTAAGCTGTGCGCGAGTTTGCACACAGGTAGAAATTATGTGTGTCAGTGTGAGTGTGTGTGTGTCTGTCTGTGTCATGGTGTGTGTCTGTGTCGTGGTGTGTGTCTGTGTCATGGTGTGTGTGTGTGTCTGTCATGGTGTGTGTCATGGTGTGTGTGTGTCTGTGTCATGATGTGTGTGTGTGTGTCTGTCTGTCATGGTGTGTGTCTGTGTCATGGTGTGTGTGTGTGTGTCTGTGTAATGGTGTGTGTGTGTGTCTGTGTCATGATGTGTGTGTGTGTGATGGTGTGTGTGTGTGTTTGTGTCATGGTGTGT
>OW240914.1:51808282-51872677 GCA_933207985.1 Pelobates cultripes
CGCCATGGACCTGTCGACCACTGCCGGGGACGCCCCCTTTGCCAGCAATTGGCAGGTGTACCACAGAAAAGCGTCCCGCAGCGTATCCCCACATAAGCCATGCTCCAACCCGTCTAATGATCGTTCCCAAGATTCCCAGACCTTACTGTAGGAGGCCCATGTGGCCAGTGCCAGTGAAGCCTTCACAAGTCCCCCAAGCAGGACGCTCCCAGCTGCCATATCTTGTCCGGGCAAGCCTCCCCTTCCTTCAATGCTCCTGGCGTCATCGTCCAAAATCGGGACCACTGAAAACGAGACAGAGCGTCAGCCACCTCATTCAGGTACCCAGGGACATGACGCGCGCGAAACACAACATTCCGTGACATACACATCAACACAAAGCGCCGCAGCAACCTAACCACCGGCTTAGAGGCAGCCAATTGATTATTCACCGCATGCACCACCGCCATGTTGTCCGAGAAAAAGACCACTTTCTGGTCCCGGAGCCCGGAGCCCCATAGTGCCATTGCAACGACCAACGGGAATAATTCCAGAAAAGCCAAGTTGTGCATGACTGGGCTGGACCCCCATGCCTCCGGCCACCGCTCCGCGCACCATTTCCCGCCAAAGTAGGCCCCGAAGCCCACACTACCCGAAGCATCCGCGAAGAGCTCCTGCTCCGCCGCTGACTTACCCGCCCGCCGGAAAAACACTGTCCCGTTGAAATCCTGCAGGAAGGCATCCCAAACGCCCAAATCAGCCCTCATGGTTGCTGACACCCGTATGAAATGATGTGGGGATCGAACTCCTGCCGTAGCAGCCGCCAGGCTGCGGCTGAAAACCCTCCCCATAGGAATTACACGGCATGCAAAGTTCAGCATCCCTATCAGCGACTGCAGTTGCCGCAGCGTAACTTTGCGCGCAACGGTTACCGCAGCTACCGTCCCCTTGAGCCCCTCCAGCTTGTCCCGAGGCAGCCGGCATTCACCCAAGATAGAATCTATTTCCAACCCCAAGAAACTAAGGCACGTCGTCGGGCCCTCCGTCTTATCCGCTGCCAGCGGCACCCCAAAGTGGCCCGCTACCCATTCCATGGTCCTAAGCAGTTGCTGGCATGCCGAAGAGGCTGCCGGCCCCACGCAAAAGAAATCGTCCAGGTAGTGCACCACCGAACGGTTCCCCGCCTCGACCCGCACCACCCATTCGAGAAAAGTACTAAATTTCTCGAAATAGGAGCATGAAATGGAACAGCCCATAGGGAGGCACAAGTCCACGAAATACTTCCCCTCGAAAAAACATCCCAGCAGGTGGTGACAGTCCGGGTGGACTGGCAGCAGCCGAAACGCCGCCTCAATATCCACTTTAGCCATAAGTGCCCCATGCCCGGCCCGTTTAACCAGCTCGACCGCCCTGTCGAATGATGCATACGAGACCGAACATTGGTCCTTATCAATACCGTCATTCACCGACTCCCCTTTTGGGTAGGAGAGGTGGTGAATGAGCCGGAACTTCCCCGGCTCCTTCTTTGGCACCACCCCGAGAGGGGAAACCCGGAGGTCCTCCAACGGGCCCGCCATCCGCCCCAACGCAACCTCCTTGTCTAGTTTCTCCCGTACCACCCCCGGGAAATCCGCCACCGACTTCAGGTTGCGCAACCCCACCGATCCCCCCCGCTCCCGAAAGGGAATAAAGAAACCCCGCCCGAAGCCTTCCCTAAGTACCGAGGCATCAGTCCTGTTACCGTAGCGGCTTAGCCACGGCTCCATCGCGTCTAGCCTCACCGGCGTGAAGCCCCGGGGCAGGGGAAGCATTCCCTCCGGCCCCGGCAGCCGCTCCGGCTGTTCCCGCCTTCCCTTTTTTGAAACAGCGATTGAGCCCATGAGCACCCCCGCAACCGGAGCACTCATGCTTAAATCGACAAGCGTTTCCCCATTTGCACTGGCCCTCATTGTAGAGCCAGCAGAAGCCCTTTTGCAAAGCGGCCGACGAGGCGGACTGCCCCTTCGCGCCGGCCGAGTTTGGAAAGGGCTGCGCCTTCTGGGCCATCATTAGCTTCATCCAGAGGGGTAGATCCATCTGATCCCACCTCATCCCCAGGTTAGCCGCCAGTCGCTGCCTAAACTGTTCATCGTATCGCCACCATGCCAGCCCCCCATAGGTGCGATATGCTTCCCAAATGCCATCCAGGTAGCAGAACAGGGACGAGCATAATCCCGGCGATTTTTCCCCAAGCACGCTGGCTAGCACGCAAAACGCCCGTAACCAGTTACCAAAGGATTTCGGAATCTTGCGATACCGCTTCCTCTTCTCCTCCTCCTCCTCCTTCTTTTCATCCTTTTTATCCTCCTCCTTGAGGTCAATAAAGTCCTCCAAGGGGAGCAGGGAGAAGATCTCGCAGAACTCACCTTTCCAGAGCTTCTCTTTCACGTCCTGTTTCAGATGAACCCCCAAGGGGCCCGCAAACGAGACGTATGCGTGCTGCCTGGCTGCATCCGGAATACCCCCGGCCAGTTCCGCCTTGTCACCCCCGGCCGCCATCGCCTCGGGCGCCACCCCCACGTCCCCGCCCGAACTAAGCCCCACGGAGACCCCACTAGGACCAGGGACCTCCGTCCCCGGGGCCCAAACCCGACCAACGCCACCCCCCGTGTCACCCCCCGCCCCCAGCGAGTGGAGCAGTGCTTGCAGTGTGCTAACTAAGGAACTGGAGTGTAGTGACCCACAAGACTCACCGGCCAAGCCCCCTGCAACTGACGCGGCAGGGGCTGCGTCGTTGACTGCCCGATGTCCAGGGAGAGCGACTCCCGCCGATACCTCGCCAACCGGGGAGCCAAACCGGTGCCTTGCCCGTGTCGATATGGAACGGCTCCGTGACCTGGAAAGAGGAGAAGAAGTCCTGGGTAGGGTGCACTGAGTATTCGCTTCCCCCCCGTCCCGACCCTGGGAGCGCCTGCCCATTGCCAAGTCCTCCCGCTGCGCCCCCCCCCTAGGGCTATGGCTCCTCCTGTCCCCTCCGGGCATACGTCCCCGCCGACCACCCCTGGGAACGCTAGCCCCGCTCTCTCCTGAGCTCCCTGACCTGGAGCGGCGCTGCCGGGACCTCCCCCTCCTCCCCCTGGGCTCTACGTCCCGAACCGGAGAGGGACTACCACTACAGGACCCTGAACCGGACCCCCCTCCTACTACCCTGCACCCCCTTCCAGCGAGAGCCCGACCCCCCACAGGAACTGGCTCCCAGACTAAGGGCACCCGGACCCCCCTCAACTAGATTGGCTGAGGAAGCCCCCCCAACCCCTAAACCAGGCCTACCCGACCCTACCAGCACCGACCTAGCCCCAGAACCCAAGGAGGCCCCCCTCCCCCCACCAGGTGAGCCCAGCAGTCCCTCACCACCCACAGCCCCCCCTCCCCTACCACTACTCCCCCCACCTATGACCCCTGTGCCCACCCCATCCATCACCCGCGATCCCTGGGAGGCCTTCCCGCCCCCCACTTGGGCCCTCCGCCCCTCACTCATCCCGCCAAGGGGGCCCCAGCCAGAGCCCCCTGCACTAGCCTTTGGGGCCAGGAACCGGCCACGCGTCCTCCCGGTCCCGGCCCCGCCGACCTCCGCCTCCACGCACCTCCATGCTGCCCGCTCCTCCAGGGGACCGCCCGGCCACGTCCGACCCGGCAGCCGCGACGGCCCCGTCCTGACCGTCCCCCCGGCGCCGGGCACTGGTCCTAGGCCCCGGCCGCTCGCGGGGAGGCGGGGCCTCTACCACGCGGCTGCCGGGCCTGCTGCCGCCCGCACCGGAGCCTCCCGGACCACCAGGGATGTCTTCACCGGGTCCCACACCCGGGCTTAGCCGCTCCGGAGGCCTCCTGGCCCGAACAGGCCGTCATCCGCCGCCGTCCTGGTCCGCCGCCGCCGCCAGGGCCGGGCCTAACTGGGCCTTCAGCCAGTCAGCCCCCTGGTGCCTCGCCGCCGACCGGATCCGCTCCAGCAGTCGCTCCACTTCATCCATCGGCCCTGCAGGGAGACAAAAGGAAAAAGCCCTACCAAGCCAAATCTGTGCCCACAGGAGCGAACACAAACTTAACCAGGTAGGAAGTTAGAATGAATTACCTAAAATGGCTGCCCATTTAAATAACCAAACCCACTTACCCATAACTCCACTCCCTTGCTTACTTCCTCCTAGGCCCGCCTCCTAACCCCTGTCAAGGCCTTTTTCCGCTTAGCTGCGCTTGGCTACATGGGGCTACATGACTCTCTATCCATTCCTAGGATTTTTAATATCATGTTTTCTTTTCCCTGTATTTAACAAATATACATTTTTAAGGTGTGAAAAATAAAATTAAATGCAGAAATTCAAACGTCTTTATCCGGGAGTTGGACGCCTCGATCTCACCTCCCAGTCAATCATTAGTAAAACCTCTGTCCTTTGCGCCTGGCAGTCAGCATAGAGAAAGTAATATGTGGTTTTCAATGTTTTATTCAATGATCCCAGAGAACTAACAATTCCCCTTTAAGGCCAAAAGGTGTGCATGAATATTAAATGCAAACTTTACCTAGTTTAACTTGCCCATCATAATCACCCATAATTGGTTTAAAGGGACACTCCAGGCACCCAGACCACTTCTGCCCATTGGAGTGGTCTGGGTGCCAACTCCCACTACCCTTAACCCTGCAAGTGTAATTATTGTAGTTTTTATAAACTGCAATAATTACCTTGCAGGGTTTACTCCTCCTCTACAAAACAGCCACTAGAGGGCACTTCTCTGTTCTATAGCACAGGTTTTCTGTCCTATAGCGTCGCTGGACATCCTTACGCTGTGTGAGGACCTCCAGCGTAGCTAAAATCCCCATAGGAAAGCATTGAAAAGCATTTTCAATGCTTTCCTATGGAGAGGTCTAATTCGCCTGCGCGGCCGTGCCGTGCATGCGCATTAGGTCTCCTCTGCCGGCGGGCGTGATCAGTCTCCCCCGCCGGCTGACGTGATGAAGGGGAGGAGCGTGAGCGGAGAAATAAGCAGCAACGTGGGACATGTCGCTGCCTCTGGTAAGTCACTAAAGGGGTTTTCACCCCTTCAGCAACCGGGGATGAGAGGTGGGAGGGAGAGGGGACCTGCAGTGCCAGGAAAACGGATTGTTTTCCTGGCACTGGAGAGTACCTTTAAAGACACAATCAATGGCCTAAGCTCTCAATTTGATAATATTACCCTTATTGAACTCTTGTTCTGGGCTGGCTAGTGACACCCCAATGACGCTGCCAGATGGAACAACAGGGAGATTAATCTCTGCATTTACAGCGTTTTATAGTAAAACGCTGAACATACAGACTCCAGGCACCATGACAACTTCAAATCAGTGAATTAATACCCAGGACAGAGTATGCTACCACCTGAGTAGTTGCAGTTAATTTTGCATCTTTTTTTAATGCAATTTAATATTTTCAGCATTTTCTTTATACATTAAACCACCCTGCATACAAAATGAGTGATATTATTGAATCCATATTGGAGTTTTTTTTTTTCAAGGCATTAAGGTAGAAGCTGGTTTTCTTTGTTGGTTTGTTTTTTTGTTCTATAATACATTTTGCACGTTATGGAAAACAATGTAAAAAATAAGCTGTAATTGACAAGACTGTATATAGAGGGAGGTCAGACCTGCCCTCTATAGGGAAAATATACAATGAAAAACAAAGGTGTTTATCTTGCTAATATGACAACATATCCATCAATGGACCTTTGCTCCTGTAGGCTGATGTATGGACTTGTGAATTTTTGCATTTAATGTCTGCAGAGTCCTATGGCTGCAGGCTTTTATTGTAGGAGCAGTGATAAGTCATGACTCCCATGCTGTTATCACAGGCAGAGTAAACTCTACAGGGAGGATCTTGGGTAAAGTTAACAGTGTGAATAAAAGGTAAAACGTTCCAGGAATATGTACAGCACAGAGGTTGGTTTGAGAGATGATTAGGCAGGTTGGGCACTATGGGAAATGCAGAACATACATCATGTTCAAGACACAACAACACAAGCAAGCGTAGAGCAGTGGTGTTCCTAGATCAGTCCACATGCATCCATAATGGTTCAGATTCTTTGGACTCAAGTCACAGTGGGTTCTGTGTGGATTCTAAGTGGTGATGTTCTTGAAGGTTATGGTGTATAGAGTTTTCCTTTAGTACATGCATATCTACTACACCACTCAAACCTGTGCTTTTCTACCTTCCGGTGATCCAAAAATAGGTTTGTAAAAAAGCCGATTTTGACCACAGTTGGACATCTCTGCCTAATAAACAGAGAACCTTTGCAGCTTCGTGTTGTGCCCTCCACCCATGTCCCGCCTGCATGCCAGCTGCTTCACAGCCTGACACCGCTGCCTTTAAAAGGTGGATTGAGTCCCCGCTTACCTGCCATCTGCCACCTTTCTTAACACTGCTTTTATATCAAAAGGTTTATTCATGGGAGAAGTTCAAGAGACTAAATTGTATAACTTTAGGGGATGTAAGGGGATTACGTTAAGGACAAATTAGTACCGTGAAACACAGGTACAGACAGGATAGTTTATGTGAAGATCCCATCTTTACACTGACAAAACCTGGCTTGATTCCTAAGACAAAAAGAGATATTAAATATCTGCCAAATTATTCCGAACTTATGTCTCTGTGTTAACAACCTGATAGGTGGATAAAAGGGACACTCCACTGCCCGAATACAAAAATAATAAACAACACTGTTTAGTAGATATACCCCAAATGAAAATATGCATGCATTTAATTATTCATTTTTTTCAATGTGGTAAATATAAAAATGTCTTGCAAAACCTGCAGTTCTCATCTGCTGCCTTTACAAGCCCACCCTTTCTGACCCCACAAAGGCTTTTTGTGGCTGTCCAATCACATACTTCCCAATGCAGCTCGATGAGAATTCTTTACTCTGGACAATTGCTGCCTCTTGAGTGTAGCTCCACTGGGATAAACAAACCAAGAACCAGTCAGGGACATGTAGCAAAGGATCACTATAGGGTCAGGAACACAAACATGTACTCCTGACCCTATAATGTTAAAACCACCATCTAGCCCCCCTGGGCCCCTCATGCCTTCATAAATATAGTAAAAATCTTACTGTATTCAAGCCTGAAGCTGTAACTCTGCATGCTGTTAGACTCAGAAAAACAAGCAGTCTGCTGACATAATCAGAAGTGGTGGCCTGATCCAATCACAATGCTTCCTCATAGGATTGGCTGAGACTAACAAGTAGGAAGATCAGGGGCAGAGCCAGCATTATTCAAACACAGCCCTGGCCAATCAGCATCTCCTCATAGATATGAATTGAATCAGTTGAATCTCTATGAGGAAAGTTCAGGCCCTGGGGAGATAGCGCAGCTAAGCGGACAAGGGCACATGTAGGAGTGTGGGGATAGATGCGTGGGAGTGTCTTGGGAATTGTGTGTGGGTGGAGTTAGCGCTATGTGAGCTAGTAGGGGGGAGTTCTTACCTCAGTGCCACTTGGGATTCGGGCCAGCAAACAGCTTACCACCTGCCCACCCCTTGTAGTATTAGTTAGTCACAGTGAGCCAGGGGTATGTCCTTGCCAATTAAGTTTGAGGGGTTATGTTTAAGGATGGAGTAAGTTTCATTATGTTTGCAGGTCTCAACCTCCCCTGCTTCAAAGGGTTAACATTAGGTTGCCTGAGGTGTCGTGCCCATCGAGCGTGGATAAGGTCGGCTGATGGCGGGCATTGGAAGGATATGATTTATGACGAGGGGGGAGGTGAGAGGAAGTGGTGATTAGGAACCACTGTATGTTTATTGGCAAGGATGGTTGGGTCACTGTATAACACTGTATAACATGTGTTGAGTTATATATGTATATATGTTAATTTATGATTATTTATTTCTAACAATTTGGTTACAGAAAAGAAGAGTTTTAATAAATAAAGTTATGAATGTGTTATGCAGTAATTTATTTATGTTATAATAAATGCTGTGGCCTGTTCATCCATACTAAGCTGTCTGTCGTTATTGGGGGGTTGAATGGGGTTAGTTATGTGTATGTTGCATCGTAATTCCCCACTACGTACATACAAGTGTCTGCATGCAGAGGGAGGAGATACTGAATGTTTGGATGCATTTTAGGCAGCCATGACCCAGGAAGGATCTCAAACAGCCATCTGAGGAGTGACCAGTGAAGTTATCACTAGGCTGTAATGTAAACACTGCATTTTCTCTGAAAAAAGTGTTCAAGCAAAAAGCTTGAAGGTAGTGATTCTACTCACCAGAACAAATTCAATAAGCTGTAGTTGTTCTGGTGACTATAGTTTCCCTTTGATTTATAAAAGTGACAATTTCTATTGAAATCTAGACTTTTTGTAAAAGGAAAAAAAAAGAGGACACACTTTATACATATAAAGCATTTTAACAATCTAAAGAGCTCTAGTGATCTGGAGTGTCTGTTTAAGGCAAAGGAAGACCAAATGGCACAAGCTTTGTTTTGGACCAGATCAAGTGTCTGCCTGAATATCTGCCACTGTCCAGATTTTTAAAGTGAGATGTGTGCACGCTGTAGAAATCACACTGACACCAAAGTTCAGATGAAAAATTCCAACTGTATTGAGGGAGAGGAGGCAGCCGCTTATATGGGCAAAGGAATGTATCACGTGCAAACATGATTAGTAAGCATCTACATAATTTTCTCTTTGTGAGCTTTTAATTGGTTAAGTCCTTAATTTGGATGTGCTTCCTCCAGAATGTTGATGTCATCATCTTGGGTGTAGTCCCGGATGGAGACACCATCTTGTTACACAAGGGTTTTGATCGATGGGAGGGGGTGCTCTAGTGGTCATTTTGAGTAAGGAATGAGCACAGATACATCTAACAAATAGATATTTTACCTACATTTATTTCTTTCCATCACAGCTTCAGACTCTCACTAAAGGAAAAGCATTAAAGGACCACTCTAGGCACCCAGACCACTTCAGCTTAATGAAGTGGTCTGGGTGCCTGGTCCTTCTAGGATTAACCCATTTTTTCATAAACATAGCAGTTTCTGAGAAACTGCTATGTTTATTAATGGGTTAAGCCTTCCCCCATTCCCTCTAGTGGCTGTCTCATTGACAGCCACTAGAGGCGCTTGCGTGTTTCTCACTGTGATTTTCACAGTGAGAGCACGCAAGCGTCCATAGGAAAGCATTGTAAATGCTTTCCTATGCGACGGGCTGAATGCGCGCGCAGCTCTTGCCGCGCGTGTGCATTCAGCCCAGGAGGAGGAGAGAAGGAGGAGAGCTCTCCACCCAGCGCTGGAAAAAGGTAAGTTTTACCCCTTTTCCACTTTCCAGAGCCGGGCGGGAGGGGGTCCCTGAGGGTGGGGGCACCCTCAGGGCACTATAGTGCCAGGAAAACGAGTATGTTTTCCTGGCACTATAGTGGTCCTTTAACGTGAAATGAACGAATTAGAGATGAGGCATTTCCTGTGGGCTCTTATCCTGGACTTGTCTAATTCATTTCATAGTGAAAAATGTTGGAATAAATTATACCTTCCAACTACGGCATCCTGTGATGCAGCATGCTGCTGGGAGGGGTAAAAGGGTGTGGGCCAATGATATGATTTGTGTCATTAGATCCACCCAAAGTGGATGGGCTCAAGCAGAAAAGGGGTGGGTCTGCCCTTAAAATTGATAGACCAGCCTTCTACGAATGCAAGCTAGGTTGCCTACCAATCAAGTAGGTAGGTCCACCAATGGCAAACCATACAGGAAGCACTGTCTCAGTTCTCTCTACAAAGTCTCAATGCCCTGAGTATAATGCGAGCACGTGTAATAATGTGTTTACAATATACTGTTGTGGACAACTCCCTAGACTGTCCCACTGAGGTTGTGACAGTTGGGAGACCTGCAGTTTATTTTTTGAAATGTAATAAATTAAAATGCAAATTGCGCAATTGGTACTAAAACAGCCAAAAGAGAAAAACGTATTTGATCCCCTGCTGATTCTGAACGTTTACCCACTGACAAAGAACTGATCAGTCTGTAATTTTAATGGTAGGTGTATTTTTACAGTAAGAGACAGAAAAACAAACAAAACAAAAAAAATCCAGAAAAATGCATGTCAATGAGTGAAATAAGTATTTTATCCCCTATCAATCAGCAAGATTTCTTTCTCCCATGTGTCTTTAATACAGGTAACGAACTGAGATTAGGAGCACTCTCTCTAATCTCAGCTCGTTACCTGTATAAAAGACACCTGTCCACAGAAGCAATCAATCAATCAGATTCCAAACTCTCCACTATGGCCAAGACCAAAGAGCTGTCCAAGCATGTCAGGGACAAGATTGTAGACATACACAAGGCTGGAATGAGCTACAAAACTATTGCCAAGCAGCTTGGTGAGAAGGTGACAACAGTTGGTTCAATTATTTGCAAAGGGAAGAAACACAAAATAGCTGTCAGTCTCCCTTGGTCTTGTGCTCCATGCAAGATCTCATCTTGTGGAGTTTCAGTGATCATGAGAACAGTGAGGAATTAGCCCAGAACTACACAGGAGTGCCCGCAAAGTCCCACTGCTCAAGAAAGCACATGAAAAGGCCCGTCTGAAGTTTGCCACTGTACATATGAATGATTCAGAGAAGAACTGGGTGAAAGTGTTGTGGTCAGATGAGACCAAAATCAAGCTCTTTGGTATCAACTCAACTCGCCATGTTTGGAGGAGGAGGAATGTTGCCTATGACCCCAAGAACACCATCCCCACCGTCAAACATGGAGGTGGAAACATGATTTGGGGCAGTGGCATACACATGACCCATGGGGCCCGGTGCGAAAATTTAAAAGTGCCCCCCCCCCACTTACTCTGCGCGGGCCGGGGCCGCAACACATGGCAGAGGGCACCTGGTCACAGGGGTCTCACGGCTGCGACCCCTGCGACCGCGTTATGTACGCCAGTGCATGCAGATATACACACTTAAAGGACCACTACAGACACCCAGATCACATCAGCTCAATGAAGTGGTCTGAGTGCCAGGTCCCTCTAGTTTTAACCCTGCAGCTGAAAGCATAGCAGTTTCAGAGAAACTGCTATGTTTCACTGAGGGTTAATCCAGCCTCTAGTGGCTGTTTTACAGCCGCTCGAGGCGCTTCCGCGATTCTCACTGTGAAAATCACAGTGAGAAGACGCTGGACGTCCATAGGAAAGCATTGAGTAATGCTTTCCTATGGGCGGTTTGAATGCACGCGCGGCTCTTGCCGCGCATGCGCATTCGGAGCACAGAGGCGGATCGGGGCGGAGGGATCCCCAGTGCCAAGGGAGTCCGGCGCTGGAGAAAGGTAAGTGCTGAAGGGGTTTTAAACACACGCACTCTCACGAACAGACGCATACACACTAGCTAACAGACACACATTTACTGACAGAGACACACTCAGCGACATACATACATACACACTCACTGACAGACAGACACACATACACACTCACTTACAAAACATACACTCTCACTGACAAACACACACTCACTAACAGACATCAAACAGACTCACTAACAGACACACACAAACTAACACATTCAGTAACAGATAAACACAGTAACACACTCACTGACACACACACACTGACACTCACTAGCAGACACACACTCAATAACAGACACACACAAACTAACACACTCACTGACACTCACTAGCAGACACACACACAGTAACACAAAAACTAACACTAACACACACACTCTAACACTAACACACATACACATGTTTTTTTATTAAATGTGATCCCTCAGCCTCCTACCTTTGGGAGTGCTGAGGGGATTCCCTTGGGTCCAGTGGTGCTCCTGAGTGGCCGGTCCTGCGGGCTCGCAAGGGAGCACTGAGATCCTCCTGTTCAGCTCCCTCGCGCGCTGCTTACTGATACCGGGGGCTGGAATATGACATCATATTCCGGCTCCGGCATCAGTGCGGTGCGCGCGAGAGAGCTGGGCAGAGAGTGCTCAGGGGAGAGTGCTCCCTCACGCGCCCGCAGGACTGGCCGCCTGGTGACACCAGGGCCAGCCTGGCGTACATACCGGGTCGCAGGTCGGCCGGGCCCCCTGGTGGGCCGGGCCTGGGCGCAGCCGTGACCCCTGCGACCCCGGTATGTACGCCACTGCTTTGGGGGTGTTTTCCTGCTAAGGGGACAGGACAACTGCATCACATCAAAGGGACGATGGATGGGGCCATGTATTGTCAAATCTTGGGTGAGAACCTCCTTCCCTCAACCAGGGCATTGAAAATGGGTCATGGTTGGGGATTCCAGCATGAAAATGGCCCAAAACACACAGCCAAGGCAACAAAGATGACTTTGAGAGGATCTGCAAAGAGGAGTGGGACAAAAACCCTCCTGAGATGTGTGCAAACCTGGTTGCCAACTACAAAAAAACTTTGACCTCTGTGATTGCCAACAAGGATTTTTCCACCAAGTACTAAGCCGAAGGGGTCAAATGCGTATTTCACTCATTGACATGCAAATCAATTTATAATGTTTTTGACATGCGTTTTTCTGGATTTAATTGTTATTCTGTCTCTCACTGTTAAAATATACCTACCATTAAAATTATAGACTGATCATTTCTTTGTCAGTGGGCAAACCTTCAAAATCAGCAGGGGATCAAATACTTTTTTCGCTTTTGGCTTTTTTAGTACCAAAGGACAACAGGAAGTGCAACCAAAGGCGGCCAAAGGCTAGCTGAATAAGGGGCATGTGTGGGTGTGGGAGATTGTATAGGGGGAGGGGGCTGTGGTATATTTACGCTGGCATTTTGCCCCCTTACCTCAGCTATTTTAAAATCCTGGCTTGGTAACAGCTATTCCTTGCTGTTATCAGTGCTTAGGTAAGCCTAATAGATATTAAGACTATACTCGCTTCCCTCAGGGCTGAGGCCCTGATAGACGGGGGCCGGCACCTGCATGGTAGCTGCCATGGTTGCTGCCTCCCCCTTTGGTGGTTATGGCATCCCCTGGCCTCTTTTCCTTCTCACGAGGACAGGGCTTTTGGATGGAGCAGAAGCCTGTGCTGCCCACTTCCCACAGGCTCAGAGCCCTCTCCTGATTCACGCAGATGGAGGTTCTTGTTCAGGTTCCAATTCATTTGGGTCTTTCATTTGTCACTGGAGGTACTGGGCATTCCGGAGAAGGAATTTGGAGGTCATTGTTTCTGCATCGGGGCAGCGACTGAGGCACTTTGCTTAGGCTTCTCAAAGCAGGCTATCGGTAGGATTGATAGGTGGTAATCTAGGCGGTTTAAGTCCTACGTGCGCCGATCCGGGCTGATTGCGTTTCCCCCTATGTTTTCTCCGCAGGGTCCATCCAGCGGGTGTGGTTAATCAGACATTCCTATATATACTGGGCCCATCATTGGGTGGGAATTTCACCCAAATCGTGTCAACCTTTCTGGTGGTTTGGGACACAGGGCATGCGCTGGGTGCAGCTGCTTCCAGAGTTGGTCCAACTTTTGGGTCTCCTGGGTGTTCCGGATGTGTTGGTAATACATTTTGGGGGTAACGATTTGGGCACTTTTGGAGGCCAGTTGGTGGTTAGGAAGAGGGTGAGGGCAGGCCCTAGGATGAATCGTAATCTGTGGTGAGACGAATTGGCAAGGACGGGTTTACATTAAAATATTATATTATGTTAATATGTTAAGTTATGGTTAATGATATTCATCTGTGTGTTTAAATCTGTGTGTCTGTGTTTGTGTTCATCTGTTTGTTAGGCTGTGCATCTGTGCATGTGTATATATGTCAGTGTGTGTATCTGTCTGTAAGGGTGTGCATCTGTTTGTATATGTCAGGGTGTGTATCTGTATGTCAGTGTGTGTCTGAGCATGCACAAATCTGTGTGTTAGAATGGGCATCTGTGTATGTACATCTGTGTGTCAGGGTGTGCATCAGTGTTTGTGTGTACATCTGCATGTGTGTGTTTGTCAGGGTATGTATCTATGTGTTATGGTCTGTGCATGTGTCAGTGTTTGTGTGTGTCAGGGTTCGTATAGCTGTGTGTCATGGTGTGTATTTGTGTGTGTTTTTGTTGGTGTATGCGTGTGTAAAGGTGTGTGCATGTGTCAGTGTGCGTGTATGTGTTGGTGTGTTTATCTAGGAGTGTGTGCGTGTTGGTGTCTATATGAATTTGTGTGTATATGTCAGTGTATTTATATGTATCTGTGTGTTAATATGTATGTATATCTGTGTAAGTATGTAGGTATGTGGTAGTGTAGGCATGTATGTGCATACATCCAAGCAATCAAACACAAGCACAAAATGCAAACACACTCCTCCAATCTTGCACAAATATTACATACAGAAACATCCCTGTATTCAAACTCCAGAATTATATACAAACACACCTCTACACTCAAACACCAATACACACAAATGTACATCTGCATTTAAAGGCAAACATTACATCCAAACACACCCCTGCAAACAAACACAGACATTACATACAAACACAACCCTGTATTAAAACACTAAAATTATATTCAAACACCTCTTTAATCAAACACCAACACTACCAAACACATTATACCATAGCACCAGCGCTGTACATAGGCGTGCGCAGCCTATTGCATTAGGGTGTGCACCCTAAAACACAAGCACACGCCGCGTATATATATGTATGTATATTATATATATATATATATATATATATGTATACACACACACATACACTGCTGTGTGTGTATGCTGTGTGAGGTGAGGGTGTTTGTGTGTGTGTGCACTTGTGAGGGTGCTGGTAGTGTGCTATGTGGGTGAGGGTGGTTGTGTGTGTGTGCGCTTGTGAGGGTGCTGTTAATGTACTGTGTGTGAGGGTGCTGTTTGTGTGTGAGGGTACTGGTAGTGTGCTGTGTGTGTGTGTGTTTGTTAGGGTCCTGTTAGTGTGCTGTGTGAGGGTGCTGTTTGTGTTTGTGAGGGTACTGTTAGTGTTCTGTGTGTGTGTGAGGGTGCTGTTTGTGTGCTGTGTGTGTTTGTGAGGGTGCTGTATGTGCGTGGGTGCTGTATGTATGTATGTGGGTGCTGTGTGTGTGGGTGCTGTGTGTGTGTGGGTGATGTGTGTTCTGTTTTAGTGCTGTATGTGTGATGATGCTGTGTGTGTGTGGGTGATGTTTGTTTGCTGTGTGTGTGTGTGTGCTGTGAGTGTGCTGTGTGTGTGTGTGCTGTATGTGTGTGGGTGCTGTGTGTATGCTGTATGTGTGTGTGCTGTTTGTGTGCTGTGTGTGCTGTTTGTGTGCTATATATGTGTGTGTGTGTGCTATATGTGTGTGTGTGCTGTATGTGTGTGCTCTATGTGTGTTGTATGTGTGTGTGTGTGTGCTGTGTGTGTGCTGTATGTGTGTGTGTGTGCTGTTTGTGTGCTGTATGTGTGTGTGCTGTATGTGTGTGTGTGTGCTGTGTGTGTGCTGTATGTGTGTGCTGTTTATGTGCTGTATGTGTTTGTGTGCTGTGTGTGTGTGCTGTTTGCGTGCTGTATGTATGTGTGTGTGCTTTGTGTGTGCTGTATGTTTGGGTGATTTGTGGGGGTGGAGGTGGGGGCAGATTAGTTAATAAATATCCCCCCTCCCTTCTTACCTTATGTAGGGTGCTGTTTGTGTGCTGTGTGTGTGTTTGTTAGGGTCATGTTAGTGTGATGTGTGAGGGTGCTGTTTGTGTGTGAGGGTACTGGTAGTGTGCTGTGTGTGTTTGTTAGGGTCCTGTTAGTGTGCTGTGTGAGGGTGCTGTTTGTGTTTGTGAGGGTACTGTTAGTGTGCTGTGTGTGTGTGAGGCTGCTGTTTGTGTGCTGTGTGTGTTTGTGAGAGTGCTGTATGTGTGTGGGTGCTGTATGTGTGTATGTGTGTGCTGTGTGTGTGGGTGCTGTGTGTGTGTGGGTGATGTGTGTTCTGTTTTAGTGCTGTATGTGTGATGATGCTGTGTGTGTGTGGGTGATGTTTGTTTGCTGTGTGTGTGTGGGTGCTGTGTGTATTGTGAGTGTGCTGTATGTGTGTGGGTGCTGTATGTGTGTGGGTGCTGTGTGTGTGCTGTATGTGCTGTTTGTGTGTGCTATGTGTGTGTGTGTGTGTGCTGTGTGTGTCTGTGCTGTATGTGCTGTGTGTGCTGTATGTGTGTGTGTGCTGTATGTGTGTGCTGTATGTGTGTTGTATGTGTGTGTGTGTGCTGTGTGTGTGCTGTGTGTGTGTGTGTGCAGTGTGTGTGCTGTATGTTTGGGTGATTTGTGGGGGTGGAGGTGGGGGCAGATTAGTTAATAAATATCCCCCCTCCCTTCTTACCTTATGTAGGGAGGGGGGGACCGTGCTGCTGCCTTCCCTGGTGGTTCAGTGGAGGTGGGGGCAGATTACTTAATATCCCCCCTCCCTTGATCCCTTCTGCCTTCCCTGGCGGTCCTAGTTGTGAGAGTGAACTCTAGCCTGCGGGGCTAGAGTTCACTCTCGCGAGATCTGAGCGTTCCCGCAGCAACCGCGGCAACGCTCAGATCTCGCGAGAGGAACCCGGCGGAGCTGCTGCCTCCCTCCCTGCCTGTGAGTTGGTGGGGAGAGAGGCTGAGAGCAGAGGCGGCGTTCGGATAGCACCGGCTCTGCATGTACAGACAGGGGAGATCCTGAGATCTCCCCTGCCGGTCTCAACACATAGGCGTGCCGCGGGGATTAGGCTGTGCCCAGGCACACCCGGCACACCCCGTGCACATGCCTATGGCGCTGTATATAACCTAGAACTCTGTTTTCACTTGGGGCGCCTTTGAAAAATATTAGGTGCTCCTTGAACCTAAAAAGTTGGGAACTACTTTACTGGTTTAGTGGATAAAACCTATTGTGTATGCAATCTGAGTACAATGTGTATAAATCTGTGAATACATCTTGGTTTATCTAGGTCTATCTAAGTGGGAATTAAGTAAATTCAAAATGGATTTTAAATTTAAAGCCAGAGTAGCCAAACCGAAAACATAGCTGGCTTAGCATATTTTTCAGTTTCGGTTATTTTGACCCTAAATGTTTAATTCATTTTAGTGAATAACTCTGTGTCGTTTAGAATGCATGTGACTTCTCCATGTATGTGTGAATAATTTGGAAAGCAACGTGTATGAATCTGTGAATGCATTGCACATGTAGTGTGTGAATGTGTGACTATATTGTGTATGCAGTGTGTATGAATGTATAGATATCTATTTTAAAAGCTGTGCAGCATTGTATTCAGGTAAACACACCATCATTACTGAGCCTTTCAGAAGAGCACTATCTTTAGTACCACTCTAAGATTTTAGCTGAAGGGCTAACCAGCATTAGAATTTCATAAATAAAATGAAAATAAAATCACTGTTTAGTAGATATACCGTAGAATGAAAACATGCTGCATTTAATTATGCTTTATTTCATTGGGGTTATATTTAAAAATAGCTTGTAAAAATTGCAGATCTTTTGTCTTCAACCTTTGCAAGCCCTCCCCATCTAAGCCCACCAACACTTTCTGTGGCTGTCCAATCACATACTTCCCAATGCAACTCAATGAAAAAAACTTGCAAGGCAGGTGCTCTGGGCAATTGCCGCCTCTTGAGTTTAGATACACTTAGCCGAACCAGTAAGTAACAGGACCAGATGATTACTTGGCAGCCACAAAAAGGTTAATTTATAAAAGTGCCAATTTCTATTTAAATCTGCACTTTTTGTAAAATGTAAGAAAGATGCAATCTAAAGTGATTTATGGGTCTGGAGTGTCCCCTTAAGGTATTTATAGCATTAGGTTTAAAGTATTACATAACATTGGTATTGATAACATTGATGGTATATTACTTAGCTACAGCTAAAAAAAAGTGTTTCCTCCTCCATATTGATATATCAATTTTGTTCCTAATTGGATGAAAGTCATTGGCTGAAAACATAAGCAGACACTCTCATTAGGGCATTCTGAACATTAGGGATCCATTAACCTCAATGTCCATCTTGACATTACAGTATTTTTTGTGTGAGAATGAAATGCAACCTGCATGAATAACTGCATTAAAGGACCACTCTAGGCACGCAGACCACTTCAGCTTAATGAAGTGGTCTGGGTGCCAGGTCCAGCTAGGCTTAACCCATTCTTTTATAAACATAGCAGTTTCAGAGAAACTGCTATGTTTATGAATGGGTAAAGCCTTCCCCCAATTCCTCTAGCGGCTGTCTTATTGACAGCCGCTAGAGGAGCTTGCGTGCTTCTCACTGTGAAAATCACTGTGAGAGCACGCAAGCGTCCATAGGAAAGCATTGATAATGCTTTCCTATATGACCGGCTGAATGCGCGCGCAGCTCTTGCCGCGCGTGCGCATTCAGCCGAATGGGTGGAGAGGAGGAGGAGGATCGGAGGCAGAGAGCTCCCGCCCAGCGCTGGAAAAAGGTAAGTTTTTACCCCTGAAGACTATCAGCTTATGCACTAAGCTAATCAATGGCACCCGTGTATTAGACCAATAGAGAGCAACAGAAGGGCAGGGATAGACCTAAATGGTGCTGGATTCAAGAATGTGGGGTTAAACCATTTGTGAAGGATTTAACCCCTAAAGGACCTTCTGACACCATAACAACTTCTTTCCAGTGAAGTTGTTATGGTGCCATGGGTTTCTGTTAATGAATTATCATACATTAAAAATGCTAAGGTTTGTAACTCTCATTATTCTCTGCCAAACAACAGCTCCCTAAGATTGTTGGAAATTACATTTCACACTATTTCAATCTTCTACTCAAGGTTTCATGACTATTTAGAGCATCCCGGACTGCACATGTCATCACTGCAAATACTGCGCAAAAATAGTCAAACTGGAAACATCTTTTAGCTATTTCCAGCTCATTTATTTTTGCCTAAAATTGGAATTCCCTTGTTAATTCTCCAAGTTTCCCACATCATAAATCACCCAATAATTATGCATTCTGTGCATGTGAATGAGTTAATATGAGTTATATGTGGTACGTATGACGGTCTGTTGACTGTCTGTACGAACATATGCACGCACAGTGTGTACAATGTATGTGTCCAGCGTATGTGAATGTGTGCAGCCTGTTCATTTACTAAATGCATTTGTGTATCACTGCGATGTTATCCCAGTGCGTTGGTGTACATATTGCTTTGTAATACTGGCCGATGGCTATAGCTTTCCTCCCTGTCATTAATTTGTTGACATCTGATGGATGGTTTAATATTTTAAGCTTTAACCTTATGACACACCAAGACACAAACAGATACACCAACACACGGCAGCGATTGCGAATCATACCAACAAAAGCAAGCAGGTACACACACACACACAAGCAATGCTTACATACATGCATACAGAGCAGCATCCGTCCACAAGCGTACAATGCAAATGCATGCACATAGATGAACGTTGTGCATATAAATACATATTTAAACGGAAGGTGCCTTGTGTGCCGTTATCGTTCTATAAAAGCACATAACATAAAGATCAGCTGCTACACATGACACCCTGATGTAGGGGAGACCAGCGTGATGGCACATAATTCCTGTCTGCAGTGATCAGTTCTACTGAGGTGACATTGAGTCACAATATCCCTCTACTGTGGGAGTCACTCTGGATAGCTTTCATCTTGCTCACATCACCCTCTGCCATCTGTCACCATGCTGAGCCTGCAACCTCTAGGAATGTAGCAGGATAAAGAGCTTGGCGCCTCTTGGGCATATAACTAGGAAGCCACAGAGCATGGCATCGCCGAAATAGGGCACAGCTCAGGAAAAACAAAAAAGGGCGCCTGTGTGAAAGCCCACAAGGGTACCATGTCATGTGTGCACACACATATATATACATGGCACACAATGCGTGTGTGTGTGAATATGAAATGTACACACACGCGCCCATATGCAGTATTCTATAAAAATACCAATATAGACAGTAAACATACACAGATCCCCAGATGCTGTAAGATGGAGATTAATATCTCGCTTATATATGACCTCATCAGATGCACACAGATTGTATGTGGGTGCTTAATTCAGCTGGTCACAAATGCTTGATATAGGCAGGACTCCCAATAGATATATTCATTGTAAAATATTGTTAGTACCATAGAAAAAGTACTGTGAGTTACTGAAATACTTAATCATTTTATAAATACAAGGAAATACAATACATTTTTTTAAAGTTATTTTTTTATATACCCACTGATACAGAGCATTGTGTCACAATGAATTATGTATGTATGCATGTATTAACCCTATGGTTTATTAACCCCTTAATGATCAATATCATTTTTTGCCTTCATTACAATCTGTTCCCTAAAAATCCTACATACCCATGTCCTGCTAATTTGCTCCAGCTGTTTTACACGGTCATAGAGTGCTAATAATGGAAATATAATATAGATACATAGATATTTAATATATATATATATATATATGTACATATATATATATATATATATATATACAAATCCATGTATTAACCCCTCTATATATGTATCTGTTCTGTCTATATGCACCAGTCCTTTTCTTGTACATGATGGAGAGGCCTGAGGTGGCTATACCACTGCCCCAGGTGAGTACCGACGGCAAATGTGTAGTGTGTGTGAGACACCTCTCTCCATAGAGATGGACTGTGAGAGAGAGAGTCCAAGGAGGGGTTAGGGAGAGACAGAGAGGACTGATTGAATGGAAGAGACAGAGCAAATGGATTTAATCTGAGAGAGATAATGAGAGAGAGAGAAAAGGGGAGGGGGAGAAAGATGGAGTGAGACAGAGAAATATTTATATAGAGAAAGGAGGAGAGATGTAGGTGAAATGAGAGACAAAGATGGAGTGAGAGAGAGGAGGGAGTGGGTAAAAAAAAGGAGAAAGGGGTGGAGATAGAGCGAAAGATGGAGTGAGAAAGGGGGAAAAGGAAGAGGTAGATGGGGAGGAGGTTGAGAGATGGAATGAGGGAGAAAAGGGAATGGAGGGGAGAGCAGGAGATGACTCAGAGAGAACATACAAAGTACATGTAAAGGGAAAGAGAGACAAGAACTAGAAGAGTGAGGGGAACAGAAAGAGTGATAGAGAGGTGAAGAGAACAGGGAGAGGGTTAAAGAAAGTAAGGGGGAGGGAAGAAGGGAGGGTGAGAAGAGAGAGAGAGAGAGAGAAAGGGAGGGAGGGAGGGAGAGACGGAGGAGGGGCAGAGAGAGGGAGAGCGAAACAGCCACAGAATCTCTCATTTATTTCTTTGTTATTTCTTTACGTGGGATAAAAAAATAATCTGGAAGAAGTGGATCAGCTGAAGAGCATCAGATCCTGGGAAGAAGAAAGAGAGGAAAACAGGCATCCTGGCAGAAGAATACAAGAGAGAGAGAAGGAGGGCAAGGGAGAGAGGTGAAATCCGGGAGATCAGGAGAGAAAAGGAATAGAAACAGAGCTGGAAGAGGAGGTATAGAGAGAAGGAATGCAGGAGACAGACAGGAGAGGAGTAAAGCAGAAAAGCAGATAGTGTGAGCTCAAGGAAAAGGTGGAAGGTGAGAAGAAAAATAGAGATTAAGAGGGATCAGAATAGAAAGGAGAAACAGGAAAGACCAAAAGACAACAGACAGGGAAATACAATGATATTCATGCATAGAGAGTGACAGACTGCTCAGGATACACAGAGAAAGAGCAGGGAGAGATTACAGACAGTCTGACGGGGGGAAAGAGTGGGAGAATGGACATAGTGGAGGTGTAGACAGAGGCAGCCAAACACCAGCAGAAGCAAAACACATCAAGGTGCAGAGAGACCTTAGCTGTCAAAGCTGAAAAAAAATTGGCTCATTCATTAGTGACCGGCTAGTGATGCTTCCATGCCTGCCTTGTGCACGTCACAGCATCCCAGGCATGTTTAGCATGAGAGATGTCAGGGATGCATCTAACTCATTGGGAAAACAGTGGCCATTGATAAGAGAGGGGGGGCTACCAAACAGGTGCAGCAAAAAAAATTAAAGAGACATTGGGTTAGCACCTTGGAGAGTGACTGGGCCATCCAGGGATAGAAAACTACCTAAATACTCGAAGCGACCAATTACCTGCACAATTCAGGAATAAGAGGGCTACAAGCCTGTGGCAAGGATTAGCCAAGATCTAGTATAGCTGCAGCTGTGAGAGAGAAACTGAACCTGTCTGCTATAGATCTTTAAATGGCAAAAATACCAGAAAACATTTGAATAAAGAGATGGATACCAAGTTCTAGAGGGGCCAGCAAGATTCAAATGTGGATAGTGTCTTCCATAAACTGACTAGGAAAAATTCTGCACATGTGACAGTTCAGCATATTATTTGCTATCCTGTGATCAGGCGATATCTAGAAGAGCTTGAAAATCTTAGTATCTCAGTGCTGCTGCTGCTGCTGCAAAAAGAAAAAAAAAAATTTAAGAAAAAACATCTACGAGGAGGCCAGCAAAATAGAAGCATGGCTAGCAACATAAAGGAGTGTTCACCATCCAATGACTGGCACAAATCCCAGAGTGGCTAATTTACTAATGAGACCCTAGGAGAGAGAGGCTATATACCTGTGGTTGGCCTAGTATAACAGAAAAACATTTGGAAACGGTTTGCCAATCAGAATTTGGCTAATATGCTGAAAGGCATCAACATGAAGAGGCTATCGAATGGACTTGTATAATGCGATAGAGCAGCTGAAACAAGTGACTGGCATCCAGATAAAATTACATCCCAAAAAGGAGGCTCCTGCAAAGCATCTTGGAGTGGTGGGCGACCATCTGGCTCCAAAAAGGCCAACTGTGATATTTGGACAGTGGTTATCTGTGTGATATCGGGCGCAGGAGGTGGGGCCTGGGCCAAGAGGCTCTACCCCTGTTGAATCATGTCTGCTTCAAGTTGGCTAGTAAAGGAGAATCGGTGACAAGCCATCCCCCTTCAACCCCCTCAAATATAAAGCACATTTTGCGAAAAACGATCTACACAATAAGGTGAGAAATCTGTTAATGATTATGTTTCCTATACAGGTTCACTGTATGCATAGATGCTAATGCCTGCAGGATAATGTGTGTGTGTGTGTGTGTATATATATATATATTGTTGAATGTACATATAATGTTCGCATATACTGATGAATTAATTAATAACAGACATGCACTTATATACATGTACAATTACTGCACATGCATGTGTGTGTACATGCATGTGTGTGTCCATTAAACACTCTGGTTATCTGTGTATGTCTGTGCAGACAAGGTATGTATGAATACATAGTTCATATGTAATGTGTGCCAATATGATTGTGCATATGTATAACTACAGATGGTTATCTGTTTAGATGTATTCAATGTGTTATGTTTTGATATAAAATCCATTAAGCGTACATTGTGTGTGTGCAGATTCATCAATATATTTCTGTGCATAGATAGATTACTAAATAGTTTTATAAAATGATCTGTATATGCAGAAATGCATATGTATCTAATCTATCTATCTATCTATCTATCTATCTATCACTGTCTGTCTATCTATCTATGTATCTATCATTTTAATTGATTTATTTAAATGGAATATTTACTTTCACATTCATGTTTTAAAATAAATGAATATTTATATAGGTATATAAACATGTTGATTTGGTAATGTCTCTTGGAATGTTATGTTGAGATAGACAGATAAGTAGATAGATAGATAGATAGATAGATAGATAGCACACATATAAGATACAGTCGTTATCTGTTGATGGCTAGACTAACATGCTACATGGCCTATCTTTCTGGAAGGCTGTCTCACTATTACAAGCTATATCTCTTATGGAAATACATTTATTGTTACTCATTCAGCCTTATACACCTCTTGTCTACTAAGAGATATACATATTTGTCACAAAATAGTATTACCTTTGGATTTAAAGATAATCCTATGAATTGAGAGAATGGTATACTTTATAGAAAAGCAAATGATGCCCATTTGGTCTTAGAACTCACATGAGAACCTTGGTTCAGTGAGTGAGTGGTACAGGTGTGGAATAGTCTTCCAGAAGAAGTGGCTGTGACAAGTATATTGGGCTATTGAAGAAAGTGTATGGATGTAGGAAATTGAATTGTGACAACAGTAAAGGTCCAATCCAGATGTTAATATTCCATCTTGATCAAGTGGTGTGCCCCTGTGCTGTATGTGCTGCATAATAATGTTAATATTTGATGGCTGACAGAGTATATAGGCCAGATCCTGCTTTTCTCCACCATCTGCATGTAGAACTTGGTTGTCCAGCAATAAAAAGAGGAAAGCACTTGAAACAGTGTTTACCTATGCCATTAAGTTGTGTCTTAATGAGGGCAGTAGAGATGTAAGAATACGAATGAGGTATTGTCTAGACTTCCATCACATGAACATGCTTGTATCTATGATGTACAATGAAAAAAAAAGAAAAATTACTCAAAAGTCCTGATGGTGGGGGACAACAATTTTTTTATTTTTTTGGCCAGCCTTCAGATGTCAAATGGAGACCCTAATTGTAGATTACCGTCAAATTTACTAACTTGGACAAATAGAGGCATCATCATTTAATGGAAGGTAATATGGAACGTTGATGAAACCAATATTCAGTTTATTCACTCAGCAGAGAATTGTGGATAATTTACAAATTACAGTCCAAAAATACAAACAATTCTCCAACATCCCTGGTTTAAGAAACAACCCAAACATATTTCTAACCTCCCTACCCCTAATAAATGTATGTCACAATATATTCAATGTTTTTGCCTATTTTATCAAAATAACCTTTCTCGCCTTGATTGTCCATCTTAAGGCTAAGAAATCTGAAAATGGCCTCTGTTTGAATAACCCATGCTCTTTCGACAGCTTTTTCCATTTCTATGGGTCTCTTCTCAGATTGCACAAAGTGGTGGAAAAATCACATGTAAACTCCACATGTTGAGATAGCTTGGTTTATGAAAATCAGTGATGCCTATGGTTAATATCCCATACCCATCTAGAAGTATTATGTCTTTCAGGAAAATACTCAAAAATAATATCACTCACTGCCAACGATATTTACTGCTTTGTAGACAGTATTCTCAATTTGGGGGGAAAAAAGGGTTATTTGTTTAACATATTTGTATTCAGTTTAATGTATTGACTGTTAGAAAGCAATGTCACTTATTGGGAATAAGTCACATTTACCAGAGGTCATACTCACTTATCAGGAAGCCTTTCACATTAACTTTCATTTAAAAACATTAGAAATCAGTTTGTCGTTTGTGAACAGATGGTGATACCAGTGTACTCATTGGAAGAAATGGCAAGTGCTACTCACTGCCAGACTGTGGCACTAGTAGCAAGTCAATGTAATTCACAGATAAGCTTAAAGGCAAAGTGATGCTTGAAGGCAAGGTATCAGTCATTACAAAATATAATTCACTCACTTCAAATCATTCTAAAGTAAAATGTCACACCGGGAAAGTCTAGCTCAGTCACCGCAGAGTGATATCACTTACTCATACCCTGGAAGCCAAACTAATTTACAGAAGAGCGATAGAACTTAATGCAAGATCATCTCAAACAGAGAAAGGCAATTCAATCAGTGGGGAGCTACCATGTAGAACCCAAGCTACAACATAATCCCAACACGTAGTCATGTCATAGTCATGGGAGGTACTTGCTACAGTAACCAGTCAGTAAAATGTGGCATCACTAATTAAAAGATCAGTCAGATACAATGATGTGGAGTAAATTCCAAGACCAGTCATAGCAGTGTGTTATTACTCCTTGTGAGATCATTTCAAATGCTGAGACATAAAGTGTAGTTCTTGCTCACTCACTAGAGACTGGTAGCTCAAAACCATAAGAGTTTAAACTGGTAACATCAGTCTTAGTCATTGTAAACTCAACGCGTACATATGAATTTTATCATCATTAGAAGTTTGGCGTGTTAAATACTATGTTGCTTATTGAGCAACAGTAATTGGAAGTCAACCATCTGAGGTCATTATCAGGTGTCACTCAGTTGGGTGACATGAAACAGTCTGTTACAGATCAAAGTTAATTCCACTCAAGGTTGACCAAAGGTAGTTACTCCGCTCAACAGTAAGGAGTCAATTTTCTGAGTTTAGTCTTATAGTTCAGTTTAATCTATAGGTGGATAATTATGTTAATGGCTATTACTGAAGTCTTATTTACAGCCTTACTTGCTAGCAGAGGGCTTCACTCATTGTCATCTCACACAAGTGGTCCATCTGAACGAGAGACTGCCTTGTTCTTTATAAGGCAGTCTTGATAAACAATAATCTCCCATAATATAAACAGCACAGACTCATTTTTCATACCTATAAAGTTATTTTTGTTTTTGGTAGTTTCACTCACTGCAAGAAACTCTACATTGGTCATAGGCAACCCATAATACTCTTACAGCCATAATGCTGGCAAGGCATCATGGGAGGTATATTTCAAAACATCTAAAGTGATTGCTGATTACATGATGGGTAAAAAAAAAAAAGGTCTATGTTATTTGGATAGAACCTCCATTGATCAGATACATTCCGTTTTTATTGATCCCAGTATCTTCCATATTGTAACACGCAAGATACAGTCCAGCACAAAATCTGGAATGGTAGAGGTTGGCTATTTCTTGTAAAGATACCTGTTTATCTTCGTCTTCGTCCGCAGTCTAAATAACTGGTGATGTAGCCCACTAGAAACAGTCTAAATAAAATAAAGAAAATAACATAAAATATATCATTGTAACAATTCCCAAACATTATTGTATTGTTGTTTATTGGGATTAAAAACACATCACCAAATTCTACTAAATGTATGAAAAGTTAGAAATCAAAAAGTTATTTAATTAATTAACCATAGAATAGTTTATATTCCATCCAAAATAAAAACGGCTGACATTCCCGTGGAAAACTAGCCCGATGACATTGACAAAGTAAGAGCATATTTAAAGATGCATTATTCACAAAATAAACAAAACAGTACAGCAAAATGATTTTGACGATAACAATTTATTACATTCCTGCCTAATGATTCTTTTAAAATAATTTTTTCTTTTCCTTTAATTTTTAACAACATGAAATTGGTGAAAATCCTAAAATCTGCCTTTTTATGACACAGAAAATGGCCAGTTTTTAATTGCCCTTCTGTGCTTAGTAAAGAACGTGCAAAACTAACACAAGGCCCCAATTGAAGCCTGACCTGATTTTGAAAAAATAGCTGTAGTTATATAAATGCATTACACAAAGGGGTGCATCTTCTGAGACACATTTGGATAAAAATAATTATTTATATTTAATGTGCTAAATGACCTTAGAAGAGGAGAACTTTACACTACAGGAATAAATATGCACACAGTACAAAGAAAATTATGTTTTGCTTTTTTTTACATCCCACTGTGCGCAGCTAATCTTTTGTTGGTACTTTCTCCCCAACGTACAATAATGTAATAATAATTACATGTAGATTTCATACCAGGGTCATATTCTGCAACAAATAACAATTATTCCATGTAACACTGATTTACACGCCTTTTACTGATAACAATCACCTTCCTTTAAATCATTAAGGTACTGCTTTATTGCCATGGAAACTTCAACTTTCTACATTATTGCTTGCTCCCAACATATTTTTGTGAGCAAGCAAAATGCATATGCATAGTTCTTTCAGGCACGCCTTTTGTGTAAGCTTCATAAATGGTTATCGGAGTACATTTCCAGGTACAAAGTGGCTGATGCCCTGTCTTGAAGTGGCTGATGCCCTGTTTTGATTTATTTATTCATTTTTGAGTGTTTGTTGCCATTTGTTATTAAGTGTAAATAGTCTAAATGTAGTTAAATTCTTCAACATCATACCTCCATGTTGAAGCTGCATTCAACATGGATGCTGTCCAGGAAGTAGGAGGGTCTGGGAGGGAGGGTCTGCCGGAGATTGGCAGGGATGTGTCAGCTGACCGGAGTTCGCCACGAATGGTTCGTGGCGAACCGTTCGCGGCAAGTTTGCGGACGGTTCGCAACATCACTAATTGCAACACATATACATCTTTCTCACTCACAACAGCACTTTTATATTTATTGGGTTTTAGTATCATTCACTGTAGTATCCTCACATCCATGGGAAACCAGTCTAGCTCAGTCTAACTGTAGCCCACTCATGCAGTGGAAGAAAGTTTCACTCACTGTAGCAGGGCTGGCAGCCTTCGTCACTGCAGATATTGTAGACTTCATCTCTCATAATACTCTTACAGCCGTAATGCTGGCAAAGCATCAGGGGAGATGTAGTCTACAACATCTGGAGTGCTGAAAGTTGCCTGCCCCGGCACTATAGCATACTTACATATCATCACAAACATGACATGTGCATGGTTGGTCTTTTAGGCATATAATAAACCAAAACCCCTTCCCCCAATATACCCATAAATACACGGAAAAATATTGTCCACAGCATTATTTAAATATATAATTAACAGTAATGAAACAAAAAGTCATTGTTAAACATCGTAAACCTTGAACGAAAACCATCATCCCTTTTACCTTGAAAACCAATGACAATGACCCAGATAAATAACAATAATGTAACAATACAACCTTAAATATGACTTAACACTAGAGACCACCAAGGATGCCACCATTTTAAGGAACCAACCTGTAGATGTATACCAAGACACCCCTATGTCTCCAGGTTTGGAGCCACCAACCAGCTTCAACCTACCAAAACAACTTTGAACGTGACCTTAATCTTAGTTAAAACTTAACTATCCCAACTACCAGTCCCTTCTACTCCCCAATTGGCCTATCCAGCCCCCTGGCATTGTGACCAAACTGGAGAACAAAACATACCCATGAAAAAAGGGAGGGAGGGTGTGACAACAACAGATCTAAATGCTTAATTAGAATGATCTGTCACAAAATGGAAGATCATTTATATATATATATATATATATATATATTGATATATATAAACTAGCACCCCAATACTAAGCAATTAACCAATAGGCTACCCCTTATTATATGCCTCATTGCACCATACTCATTATTGAAATTCAGCCTTACTGTTGTAACAGACTCGCATTCATTGGTTATCCAACCCACTCGTTCAGAAGCATGTCTGTGACTTAGGGAGACGCTGTTTGAATCATGAAATAGTTGTAGAATTTTAAACCATAATATAGCCTATATTTCTTAGAAGCAAATTCAACTTATTGTAAGACCGTATTGGGCACTATTGGAAAGTATAATTTAATCACCATTTTACTTATCAAATGGGAGTCTTGACAGCAATCACTCATCAGAAGCCAATCTCAGCCAGTGGTAATTCTCATTTGCATGCAGTTTCTCTCATCATAAAGTAATGCCAATCAGTCGAACGCAGTTTTATTCACCAGAAGAAAACATTTCATTTTTTTACAGGAAATTCTGTATGTAAAAAAAATAACATTTAAATAGCTTTATTGTTTTAAAATAGTTTAGAGCAGTATTTCTCTGTTGCAATGTGCACTACCTGTAGTTCATACAGTACAATATAATATTGTATCACAATTTTGTTTGGAAAGTACGTCCTATCCTATGAAAAACAACAGTACACTTTTTTTATTATTATTTTTTTTTAATATAAATTATGCTACAAAACGTAATTTATTCTAATCATCCAAAACCAACCCGTTTTATCTGCAATAAAATCTACCAACAGAAGCAGATATCTAAAAGTCATAAGACTTTTGACCAACCATCACATGTTGTGGTTTTGGCATTACAAATTAAATTTGATTGTATTCATTTTTGAAACAATTGTGCGTGTATTTGGTTAAATGCCAGAGATTTTTGTTGTGATGTGCTTCTTAAGGAAATTCATGTTTTAGTTTTAAGGAGGACAATTTGATGTTATGTAGTCGGGTTATGTACCACTACCTGCTTTGGACTTTAACTCCCATGATTTTGAGCCATAGCTGGATGGAGTGCAACACACAAAGTAGCACTGCTCAAACTCTTATAAGGTCTAACACTTCGGTAATTTTTTGCCATGGACTAAGGTTTTCATAGGAAATGTAGTCCTCAACAGCTAGTGAGGTAAAGGTTAGTCATCATTTTACTAAATTGCTTTTATTTATGGTGAAAAGTAATTTCTAAGGGGCTCAGGAAAAATAAAACCTGATCAGTTGATATAACAAAGTGGGAAACTGGGAAAACCGAAGATGAAAGAGGCACGTTTTAACATAAGGATTTGCAAACGATCAAACCTGGCAGACCATAAGGGCTTAGCCAACATTTTGATACCAATAGCTGCGTAGATAATTGTATGTGTTACTCTGTGTATGCTGGCCGACTATTGTATGTGTGTCATTGGTCTTTGTTACCGAGGACAACACAGATGGGGATTATGCTCTAAACAAATAATTGTAGTGAATTAGAAACCAAATTGTAACAATGTAAGCAAAAAGAGGGCTGATTTTAAATGGTTGGTTAATTTAGCCTGAATTTCGCAATTTGAGATTCAGTTCGGTATAATTCAGTGAATAAATAACAATGTGACAGATTTTTTTTTATTCCTTTGTGTGTGTGTGTGTGTGTGTGTGTGTGTGTATGTGCCTAGTTGGCCATCATGGGCGATGTAGTTTACAATAAGTGACGAAGAACTATATTTGACAATGCAATATTTGCTATTTTGCTAGATCGATATATAGGTGCTAAGGTGAGTTGTCTCTGTTTGTATCAATATGCCTGGTTTTAACGATCGCCACCCGTGGCATTAATAACACAAATAGTGATGGGTAACCTAAGCAAAGCAGGGGCCAGATGTTTGAAAACAATCATTAGATAATATGCAAATCCAAAACATCTGGGGTGCCTACGTTAGTCCAAGCCTCTTGCTGAGCGTAGTGGGATGGGATTTAAAATCTTACAACAACTGGGGAAATAAAGCCTGCATGTGTCTAATATAGAGTATTAATACACTCACTGTTTGTATCAATGCATATCACTATAGTAGAGTTGTTTACTAAATACGGTTTGCCCTGAATTCACCAGGGAATTGCACACTTAGGCCAAAATTGTTGGCTAGGAGAATGTTTCCAGTTTGGTTATGCAACATATGTTTGTAAGTTCCCAGGTCAATTACCAATAATTCACAGCAATGTATTGGTTTATTTATTTTTAAATAATTCTTCTAAGTAAAAGACACAATAGCGTGGTTATTTTCATCTAAATTTCTAAATTAGCTTTTTTTAATTCAGTATGATTCACTGTATAGAATGCATTTCTTCTCTTTAGTCATTGTTTTTGTATATAGTATTGTCATCTTTGTCTATTCCAAAATTAATACAATCGTGGAGTCCAGACAAGAAGGCAGGGCACTAACTAATGTATTGAGTATAGCATTTCATAGATGTAATTTCAATAATTTTGTCTAAAATTCAATCTATGATTTCATTAAGGTTGTTCATTGGGATTTAACTATTTTCCTTTTAACGATAAATGCTATGATAAAAAAATGTCAATGTTTATTTGCAGTGCAATGAGATCATTTGTTAAGATGTTTCTTGTCCACTTTTCTGAAATCATCATTCATTGGCTGAGAGTGTCAAGTGACTGCTCTCAGCCACTGAATAAGCCTGTGTATATTAAAATTTGGACAGAACTGACATTAGCCAGTCTAGAACTCTTGCTAGCAGATGATGCCCAATGATGCTGCCAGAAGTGGAGTAACCCCTTGGGCAGCAAAGGGGTTAAACTCAGTATGTGCAGCATTTCACAGAGAAACGCTGCACATACAGACTTCATGCACCATAACCACTTCAAATTATAGAAATGGTCATGGTGCTTGGAGAAATCCTTTAAATGAAACACTTTTGATTATATTGTAATTAGTGTGTGCAGCGGTCTGTGTGTGTGCATGTGTTGGAGTGTGCCAACTTTGTATCTCATTTTACAATAGTGTACAATAGTGTACTATATCCTGATTGTAATACCAGAATTTAAATCTCCTAAAATAATATTTAAAAGCCCATATAGGTACTCATGCTGTATAGCTGAGAGCAGACACTGTCACACAACTATAGAAAACAAAACTTAATGAAAAGTATTTTTTTAGATGACTTGTGAATTAGTCTCTAAGTGTACGTCTGAAGTAAGTTGATTCAAATTGCTAACTCACCTTCTCTCTTATCTCACATTACCTATTGCAGGTTCCACATCCATCACCACACGATATTACAATTTCTCTCACACTCACTAACCTTCATTGTAATTAGTACATAAAATATAAGTTTTAAGGAGTCACCTTGCTTCTATACCAAATGTTCATCTCCGAATATCTCTCTCCCAGACTGTTTCCAGACTGTACTCCCTCAATACTCTTCATCTTAAAAAAAAAAAAAAATCCAACTCCTAACACGACAGCTATGGTCTACCTGTTTTTCTCTCCAGTTATGCCCTATACCGTGTATGTACAGTAGTTGTCTATGTAACCAAATTTGTGTGTATGTCTGTATAACAGTGTGGGTTTAGAAGTGTGGGTGGGCAGTCTGTGACTTTTTGTGTAACAGTGTGTGCACACACAGCAATATAACTATGTATCAATGAATACATACCACTGTGCCTCCGTAAGTGTGTATGTATATAGCAGTGCGTATTTAAGTCGCATTTTGCGTCTGTGAAACAGATTACTCAACTGAAGTCCTGAGACCCGACCCTCCCTTCCTTGTTTTTAAAGGGCCGGTGCCACGCGCTTATTAACGAATCAGACTAATTAGCACTGTGCTGTTACCCAGTAATTTCCCTGCCAGAGCTCACACTCCCCCATTAATTATCACACATAACGACGGTACTTGTTACAGGGGGAATCAGAGTGCAGTTATCTCTCACTGTGTCCATATGCCCTTGAGGTGCCAGGCTTCAGTTTTGTGTTCAGCGCTAGATATGTCTGTCCAGTAGGGCAATAAATAAGTTGGTCCATCGTTAAAGATGCCAGGGTTAGGAGTATCTGCTGCCAGTCAAACGAACATCATGCCAGCCAAGCAGAAATGCACATCTATGCAACTACCCAGCCTTAGAGGTGGCAGGCATTAAGTCTTAGAATAACCATAGTTATCTGAGACACGTAGCTGATAACAGAAACGCCAACCTGGCTGTGACACATTCAGCAGTATTTATTTCATAACTGTTTAACCTATTGAGTTCTGTGTGCGTGGACAATGAACAAACTGGTTGAGATACTGCTTCAGAATAATGGGAGGTTTTGTTATTATTATTTATAAAGGACCTGTATATTCCATAGAGCTATACAGTGGTTGAATGAGACATACACGTTTCACATACAGAATCAAGGAGGTGTGTGAACCATGATCAAACCAGCATTTAGTCTAAAGATGTTGGATAATGGACAACAGTTTTCAAGTTTGACCCTACCCTGGGGTAATAATATTCTCATAGCAATTTTTCAAGATGACATAATTTTTAGGTGTTCCATGGGTGTTAGTCTCAAATATGCCCAGTTCATTCAGATCCTATGCCACCATTTTACTATGGCTGTGTATTATCGTAAAGCAGCACTGTCACTCAACCCCTGAAAAATGAGGATTCCATAAAGGTAGAATCTTTATGAAATACTCCTTTTGACTCTGTTTGAATTTCACTAAAATTCCAACCCAGTCAAGAAATATAGTGAGACAAAGTGGGGTCTATTTTGTATATTTTCTCTGTCTTACACTTGAAGACACTGGGCAGAGCTACCACCATGTAGAAGTGTTAATTCCCCTAGCCATCACCAGTGATGGCTGCAGGAAGCTGGCACTGTCTATGGAAGATCCCACAGTCTCATGGGATCTTCCATAGACCTTCATGCTGAACTCTCATGTATAAGCAGTGATATCAGCTCCTGGAGCTGAAACACCAGTATCTGACAAGAACCAGCTGGAAGAAGATGGCCACACCCACTAGGGACAGGTTCAGGTAAGTAGAACTCACCTTTACCTGTTCCCCCAGCCACCGGACACCCAGCATCGATGTCACCGAATACTGCAAAGTCGCTTGACGATGACAGTGCCGCTTTAATGTGGTTTGACCTCGTTGTACCTGTTGGTGGATAGGCCACCTGAATAAATTGTTCCGTTCTCTCTTAGGCCAACTTTGCACTGACTGGCTCATCTAAAGGCCTGTGTTTTGATCACTCTTAAAGTAGATGACCATATGCTTTACTTTGGGTGCTGGTATAACTGATATCACTGAGCACATTTAACCCTGGTTGCTTATTTTACAGAATATTAACAAGATGCATTAAAAAAATTCATGAAATGTGATGAGGAAAGAGATACAGTTAGGGCCTAGAGAATGAGCACTCAGTTGTCCATCGTTTAGGCAATACTGAACCACATGGGACCGCTGTTAGTTCTTATTTTAAAGTTCAAAATTTCTGATGTGTCTACTTGCTAGATGAGTGGACAGAGAGAAGGACTCCTGAACTTGACTTGGAGATCTTACTACAGTTTTATGGTACACTCTAAGCACCATAACCAGTACAGTTTAAATAGTGGCTAGGCTGCAAGGCATGTTTGATTGTAGTACATCAGGTTTCTGGTCAAACTATTTTTGAGTGGTTGAAAAAAATATTGTAGGTCTCTCAGTGTGTCCCGTTAACTGAGACATCACTCTAACAGACTAAGAATATACTAACACTTACTAAAGGGGTTTTCATTAGTAGCAGCATGGTATATTGGGTGTTTAGTTCCTTCCATTTGTCTACTTCATCCTGTGGCAAGCTAGCTTTAAATCTATCATAGAATGATAGGTTATAGAGAACAAAGAGACAACAATGTAACCTAATGGCATAATAAGGCATTTTCAGAAAATGAAACATTTGCATAATTGAATAATGGCATTGCAGAGGCATTTGAGTATAACCAGCTACTTTAGTATTTTGTAACTTCAAAAACAGATTTATAAAAAGCACAAAGCTAAAGCCACTGTCTGTTGCGTTTCCCTAAATCATCCGTTGATGTTCACAACCAAAAATAGAACATATCTTGAGCAGAAATGCTGGAACATGGACGATGCAAACGGAGTGACTGAACTTAGGAAAAAACAATTATAGCTGGGACTGGGTTTGGCCAATTTGGTTTCATCAGAAAAAGACACAATCAGTATAGTGAAACATTCCTGTGCTCTTTGAAATGAATATTATTCTGCCCACCTCCCAATTGTCACACAATCACATTTTTTTTTATGTAATGTACATTTCAAGCAAATCTGTCTGCGGGAGTGTTCCCCAGCTTCTTCACCCCTTTTCATACATGTAGAGCATCCTCTACAGTTGTTATATAGGTACTTGGTTACTTAGTAATCTAGGTTGAAACATGTCCATCAAGTTCAACCTGCCAAACACCTTTTTATGCTGTAGATCTCCCCAAAAATGTAATCAGTTGTCAGCTGTACCCCAAAAAGAGGAAGCTTTCTTCCTTGCCTCTATAATGGCAATTATAATTTTCCTTGGATCAGCAAACTGCTCACGCACATATTATATCATTGAATATGTTGTAGGCAAATTCACCTTTCTTTATATCTTAATTGATGACCTATTGTCTGTTGTACTTTTCTGATAATAAACAGTTTACCAGATCTGTTTGTTCTGCCCCGTGTATGTTTGTATAGTGCTATCAAGATTCCTTTTTAATTTTATTTTTTTTCAAAAGAAAACAAATTGAAATTTGAACTATTTTTCTTGTCTTTCTTCATAACTAAAATCTACTATTCCTCTTATATTTTTATTTTTTTGTAGCCTGAATCTGCACTTTTGCAAATTGTTTATTATCCTTTTTTAAAACTGGTGCCCCAAATCCCACTGCATTTTCAAGGTTTTTTTTTTTAAATGCCATTTTTCACATGGTTACCTAATCAGTTGTCTACAACGGCTCCTTCGTCCAACTCATATAATGTTATTCCAACTGCAACCCCTTTTAATGCATAAGTGACTTGTGGGTTCCTTATAACAAACACAACTCTGCTTTTATCTATACAATAATCTCCTCTGACACTTTCCCCTAATGTATCTACAACCCTCTGTATAGAATTAATATCCTGTTCAGACTATGTTACCTTACCTCGTCGTGTGTCCTCTGCAAACAGTAATGCATGACTTTCGATGTTCGAGATTAAGAAACTGTAATCCAGTTTATATCCAGGTGCACATCTTCATAAATATGTGGGTTTTTTTTTTGCTCCTTCCATTTATGGCGCAGAAGTCAAACCATATTACTGTGTTATGTTATATTCCCTCTTCCATCACTCACTCTAGGTGGCACCATTGCAGTTTGATTTCAATTTGGGGCAAATATTAAATATAGTCATCATAATTACCATAGACAATTCAGGGCCAGAAGGGACGCGCAAGCATTGTCTGGCTGACAAAGTATTAGGCTGACAAGTGTAAGATAGAGACAGAGGTATGAGAGGGACTTGGTGGGTTTAACCCATTATTTAGAAGTTCATGCAAATTATATTACCACACTCACCCCAAACAGACAAAATTGTACCCCACAATCCATGTAGTTACCTTGGACTTAGTGTCATAAGGAAGACGTTTTGCACCACTCTCTCTCATCCCTAGACTGAGGCCCTATTTCCTACTGTTAGTAGTATAATCCCTAATCTCCTTTGGGTTCCCAGTGCTGATTTATCCCATATATTGATTTGTCTATATTATAAGATTAGATTGTATGATTAGACATATCAGTAATTTTTCTTCAGGGCAATGACGACGGCCATGCTACCCTCTAAAGCATAAACATTAACCCGATTCTCAAATCGAAATCCGCATGATGTGAAGAGGGAAGATAGAACAGAAATGGTGGGTGTTAAAATTCTAGTGTTATAATTTGTGTTTTCCATTACAATCATTCTTGATTTGGAAGTTTGTATTCTCTTACAAGTTCTTGAAAAGCCAGGCTGTATACATGGCTCTGCATTAGACACTTTCTTTATATAGGGTCCTGGTTTCAAATGTACTCTAATTAATATAGTACATTCTGTAGCATTGGTGGTCCCTTTGGAATTGCTAAATGGATTATTAAGTGTTAATTTACTAGGGACTTGAGTAGAAAATGGGATTCATTTGCAGTGGAGCACACTGCCCCAAGTTACAGAGATGGCCACTTTGAATTCCGGGTGGCCCTGGACCACAGTCGAGTTACTCTGGAAACCAGGCAGAGCTCTGTCAGTTACCATGGTTACCTTGGTCTCTGCCTTTTGACAACTGTTACTAAGGACCAGTTACTGCAGCAGCCATTGAGTGCATTTGGGGTCATTTTTATACATGCTACATACATGTTGTATATTAAAATAATGTATACTTGTGTGTGTGTGTGTGTGTGTGTGTCAGTGTGTTTGTTTTCTCTCTAAGCTACTAATGTACCATTTTTATCTGCAACCATTAAACATATGCAAACAGCATGATAACATTTCTATATGTCTCAGTTTTGCCCGAGCGAATAAATGATATAGAAGACATAAATACCAACATTGCAAAGTATAAAACACAGACAGGAGGGGCATATATCCATGTAAGGTGTTTGTTATCAAGGAGCGCACACACCATGCTGACAGGCACTCGGTAGGTCAGGCAAATATGCAGAGCATTACTGAAGTACTTCTATGTCTGCAAAATACCCTGGATTAAATGCGCTTTATGGGGATGGCAGTATTGGGACCTAAATCAGGACTTTTGAATGGGATTCGGGACTGTTGGCAAGTATTGGAAGTATATTACTAAATACACAGTATAAGAAAAAAATATTTTGGATTGTCCACAGCACACTTGGAATATTAATGCTAAGCTTTATCACCTAGAAAAAAATAAAAATAAATATATATATATATATATATATACACACACACACACACACACCCACCCCCTTCCCCCCCCAATACATTTTTCCTTGCCTTCCATGTTATATGTTCTTACTTGTCACACCTATGTATGGGTTGGTGTTATTTTTAGTAATTTGGATCAGAAATAGTTATTCTCTAAAACAGGTATTGAGGAAAACTGGCAAGGGAATTGCAAATGTTAGGTGAAAAAAGCTGATGTGGAAAATTTTTTTCTTAAAATCAGCTATTTTTTAGCCCTGTGTGTGTTTCTATTAAATCCGGAGTATAGAGAGTTCCGTAACACATGTTTGTCATGTTTATCAGTTTATCTTAAAGGACCACTCTAGGCACCCAGACCACTTCAGCTTAATGAAGTGGTCTGGGTGCCTGGTCCTTCTAGAGTTAACCCATTTTTTCATAATTATAGCAGTTTCAGAGAAACTGCTATAATTATGAATGGGTTAAGCCTTCCCCCTAATCCTCTAGTGGCTGTCTCATTGACAGCCGCTAGAGGCGCTTGCGTGCTTCTCACTGTGATTTTCACAGTGAGAGCACGCAAGCGTCCATAGGAAAGCATTGTAAATGTTTTCCTATGCGACGGGCTGAATGCGCGCGCAGCTCTTGCCGCGCGTGCGCATTCAGGCCAGGAGGAGGAACGGAGGAGGAGAGAAGGAGGAGAGCTCTCCGCCCAGCGCTGGAAAAAGGTAAGTTTTTACCCCTTTCCCCTTCCAGAGCCGGGCGGGAGGGGGTCCCTGAGGGTGGGGGCACCCTCAGGGCACTATAGTGCCAGGAAAACGAGTATGTTTTCCTGGCACTATAGTGGTCCTTTAAAGGAACACTATAGGGACAGGAACACAAACATATATTCCTGACCCTATAGTGAAAACCCACCATTTAGGTGACTTGCTCCCCCCCTCATCCCTCCTAGCCTCCTCAGAATGGGTTAAAACTCACCTTATTTTCAGCTCTCTGTGGGTCCGCCTGCGCTGGCCCCGCCTACTTGGTGACAACATCAAAATCAGCATTGGATTGACTAAAATTGGCAAAGGGCAGGGCCACTCAGCACCTCCTCAGAGCGTGGAGATGCTGAACGGCAGAGCTGCCTACTGTGCAGCACTGAGCCAGGAAGCACCTCCAGTGGCCATCTGAGGAGTGAACACTGAAAGGCAGTGTTTGCATGAAAATGCCTGAAGGGAATGAGTATTCTCACCAAAACAAATATATTAAGCTGTAGTTGTTCTGGTGACTATAGTGTCCCTTTAATGCCTTCCTTGTATGTTCAGTACACAGTTAATTTATAACTATGATCTTTATCTCACCTATCATATAAGCAATTTTATATCTATATATATAGTCTGTGTGACTAAGTTATCGCACTATAACGTTTATCGACTTCTCAGCAACAACTCGCTACATCGTTAGATGAAAATAGATTTAAAGTATCAGACTTTGCATCAAATCACAAGATGGTAACAACTACATTATCATATTGAAAAATACTGCTTTTCTTACTGGTACGTCAATTATAGATAAAACCTTTGCTCAAACACAGATGGATTGCAGATATGCAGATGCTGAGGTTCTATAATTCTCTGAAGCACTGCATTGGCATGCAGTTGCATATTGCCACTGTAGAGTCACTGCAAGCAATGGGATGGTTGTTTAAACACACAATCCTTTCAGGGGATCGGGGTCAGCTTGTAAAGAAAGTTCTCAGGTATGTTGTTTGTCATCTGTAATCCTCTGTGGGGTTTGGCTATACACTAACTCCCAACCACATCTCCGTGTATGATGTCAGCTTAGCATATGATTGATTGACAGAGCCCCAGATGTTTTAAAACTACAGCTTCCATGATGCTTTGTCATTCCAAAGACATTCTAAAGGCACGCAAAGAATCATAGGAGTTGTTGTTCTATGACATATAGGATGAGGATCAAATTTTTGGGCACCCCTGCTGTAGAGTATCCTCATTGGAGGTTATGTTTAAAATGTGTTGTGTGTTCATTTTCATGACTGCCTCTATTGTATAAACACGCCATGTAATTTATGTAACTGTAACTCTATCCTTTATACATTTGTGTTTCTTTATCCCAAATGTTCTGTATTGGGCTAAAATAATCTCTCTTTTAACTATATTTTATTCCTTTTGTAGATTTATTGTTCCTTTTTTATGTCCATATTACTCAGAAACCCCACCATTCTGACTGTTTGACGGAAAGAAAAAGCACTATTTTCCACCTCTTTTATTATAAATCGAAAGTGATAAGTTTGTAAACAATAAAAAAAATGTAAGAGACGCAGTACGTAATATTTTAGCACAAATAAGAAAATAAATAGGTGCAAATTGGAAAAGCTCCAGAAAGCTACGGAAAGAAAGCGATCACAACACTTTTTATATATACCCCCCATAGATTCACGTGGATCTGGTATATTGATAGATCTTGAAGATTGGTTTATTGGAATTCTCTCTTAAGATGGCACTTGTTCTTCATTTTGATTCATATATTTTAGTTAACAGATTTTTAATTCTGTAGAGATAAGTTTTAATCAAGAGCCAACCAAGTCCCCTTGTACAACTGCAACATAAAATCTCACGTCTCCTAGAATGTAAGCTTATGTGTACAGGGCCTACATCTCGTGTCTGTTAAGACAATTTCTTCTGTCAATTATTTGTTGTTAAATAATCCCGCTGTATAATTGTAAAGCGCCCAGTTATAAACAGGCTCAGAAAAATGTGAGTGTGATACCAACTAATAGTCTGTTATCTTATCCATATAACCCTTTGTTATTACTGTACTGCCCCATGAAAGTGACATTTGCCTCTATCCATTTATGTGATTTATTTATATGTGTGTAAGGGTTATTTTGCACATATTTTATGGTTGAGTACACTGACATGTTATCGGGCATTTTAATGTAAATTGGTATTTTTCTGATTTTTAGATATTTTATTGAGCTGTTCATTTGATACATTTTTCGAAAATTCTAAAATAGCCATCCTATAGCTGGTTGCTAAACGCAGATAGGTATCATTGTTTTTGTTGTTGTTATTATTTTATTACGGAAGGATCTGGACTGTATTTTCTAAACTTAATGTTCTGTGTATTACTGAGTGCATTTTGAAGGTGTAGAGGGAGCTCGGCGAGGTATATATTCTACATGAGAATAATTAAAGGTGAGACATTGTTGTATGGCTCTGATTATACACAGTGCCTCAGGTCCACTTCCTTCTTTTTCCAATTGCTTTGCCTCTGTTTGTGTTAATATTTTTTTCCTTAGAGGCTCCCAGAGCATAGAAGCTGGGTTAGCCCTGTTTATAGGCTACATACATCTATAGATAGATTGACTACATGATCTGAGTTTACATTGACAATTGCATAAGTAGGCAGTTACCTAAGGCTCATCAATCTGAGGGACAACTGCCTGATAGGCACATTTTTCCTCTGCCTATATATTATTGGTAGTATTTATCTTTTTCATAAAGCTGTAGCAATTTCAGTATTAGTGTACAATATAGCAGGGTTAAAGGACAAGTTGGTGTTAAAGCGACATTATATGAGATGTACTCATACCTATATATTGGTAGATAAAGGCTGAGGGAACTTTTACATTCTAGTGGAATGCGGGGATAACAGATGACAGAATGGTAGGGGTCTACATAGAAGGGAATGATTAGATGTAAGGATAGGTTTTTGGTGGGGTGTGATGACCCAACTGGAATAAGGGTTGAAAGATTTGGTAATATTATGGTTAGTATGTGTTGGGCTACACTGAACTGGTATGTTGGTATGTTTTTAAAGGTTGCTTAAAGGGTTATTCCACCACTATGACCACTTCTGCTTTTTGAAGTGGTTATGGTGTCTGGAGTGTGGATGTTTCAGCTTGAAACATTGCACATCTAGAGTAATTAGTACTTTTGTGCCAGGGCAAGTTGTGTCCCCTCCATTTCCTCCCTACAGCCCTCTCACCTCCCGACCCACCTCTATTTAGTTCTTTTCTTTTACTCCCTCCCTCTCCCCTCCACTTGAACATGTGCAATGAACAGGTTAAATAGTACTATCAAAGGCTTATCTGTGGGAGGGGAGGACCTACAGCCCAGTAGGGCATTGTTAATTATTCTTAAAAAAGGAATTAATCAAAAAAAAAATGGTGTAACCATTTAAATCAGTCAAGTGTAGGGAAAGCGAGAAAAGATTCCAGGAATGTATAAATTGTTATCAAACTAACTTAGCAGAAAGGGGGCATAAAAACATTTTGCTAGTTTTAAACTGAGTCCTGGCGTCTCAGTATTATTATTATGCAATTTAAAGAAGTCTCTTTTTAATCAACCCTGGAAGAATCAAAATGATGTAATGGTTTATGTCACCAGGAATTAAATATGTGACTCTGACATGCTACCATTGGCGCACTTACCACTGAACTATCAATAAGAGAGTGCCCATACAATACAATGGTGCATAATGTGTTCGGTTTGGTGGTGCCTTGTAGAGCGATGTGGGAGTATCCCGTGGCTCAGGACCAGATTTCAGAAACCTTGCAGTTTTCTCTTTGTGTCATTATTAATGTTTGCAGCAACAATGGTAACAACTTTTAATGCCCATTATTGTGAAATCCCTCAGGGAGCCAATGTCATTGTAAGTACTCTGCAGCCGTTTTAACCTTTTGTAATGTAACTAGACTTCCTTTCCTCCAAGAATGCACTCTCCCCCCAGGAGCCCCATAGAACCCAATAGAATAAACTGAATAAATATTAATATTTTTCTATTGGGCTTTAGAATTTAGGATATTCATTGTATCTGGTACATACCTATTTTATTAAGAAATAAAATGTTCCTCCAGTTATTTCACTTTGCTTGCTGTAGGAAATTCTATATAGACAAATATATATATATATATGTATATTAATATGCATTTTCCAAAGACACAATGGATGTAATGTACTAATATATTTGGCTGTTGCACATTTGCATTTAAGGCAGCTCTGTCTCTTTTCTCCATCCAACAGAAGGATGTAATTATAAGATTATTCACTAAAGTGAGAATTCAAGGTCAATTCAAAGTTAATTTCAAATTTAAGGTCAAATAAGGCGAATTGAAGACCGTTCTTCCAGTTAAGCTACTCTGACCTTCAGTTTGAAATACTCTTTGGATCCACCTTGAATTATCTCCAATTATTATCATGGTTATTGAAGTAAATAACCATGTGTGGGTTTCTTGGGTGTATGTGGTGTCCAGAGTAAGCCATCTTAAAAAGTATCACATTTAATGAACTTAAACATTGTGTTGTCATCATAGCTCCATAGTCTGGCTAAGAATCATGGCAGATTCAGCCCATAACATCAGAAAGTCACGTATCCTTATGCCTTAAGTCACCATGTCACCCATAACCCTAAACATCATTAAGCCTAATCTTAAATCCTTCCTAACCCTGTAAAAATTAGCCCACATCTTTAATTACTCCTAACGATACCGACCCTCTAACCGCAAACAAATTCTAGACTTACCCTCTCCTCTCCTGTTAGCAAGGTCATTATTAACATTGCATTTGTTAATGGTTGTGTTATACGGCTGTATTCGTATAACCAGAGACATTACTGTGTTGCTATGACAACATTACCATTTAAAACTCTGTGTTTAAATGTATATGTCAAAACTAGCTAGCATCCTGAGTTATAGTTGACATCCTTCCCATGCAACTGAGAAATCTACATCCTTTAAAGATACAGTATAATGCATTTACTATCATTACACATTATACAGTAAAATTCCCATTACTCAACCATCCACAATCCATTTTTGTCATTACCTGCCACTTGGCAATCTGACCAGCAGTAATACATAATCCACCTTCTCGGTAGATAATCCATCTCTGACAGAGCATGATGCACCTTTTTGAGAATGATTTTACAGGGAATTCAGATTATCAATCCAGAAAGGCTGAGTGTTTTACCTTTACTGATTCATACATAATCCTCCTTTTCACGGATTAACTAATCTAAAAAGGCAAACCGCCTGCATTATTGATTGTCACCAGAACTAATTATGTGTCTGCAATGCCTTCACATGATCAACATATAGCTATATATGTTGTATAGTTTTCTTGATACCACATGCTGCATATATCTTACTCAATCAGAAACATGTTATGAGTTTGGGGTTGGGAATAGGGTGATTGTATGTGGATTGTATGTTACATAGTCACAGAGGCTAAAAAGAGACATGTATGTGTCAAGTTCAGCCTTTCTCACATCTGTTTTTGCTGTTGATACAAAAGAAGCCAAAAAACCCAGTGTGAAGCACTTCCAATTTTGCAACAAACTAGGAAAAAATCCTTCTTGACCCCAGAATGGCAGTCAAATGTATCCTTGGATCAAGAAGCTATTACACCAAAAATAAAAAATTATATTCCCAAATATTATGTTTTTTGCTGGTATGTATTCAGTTGTTGTTTCAGTATCTATCAGACTCTGATAAAACCACTTCCATAGGAAGAGAATTCCACATCCTTATCTTTCTTACTTTAAAAAACCTTTTGTTTGCCTTAGACAAAATCTCCTTTCTTCCATTCTAAACATGTGACCTTGTGTCCTATGTATTGTGTTATTTATATATTGTGCCATACATTTCCTGCGGTCGGTCATTAAAGTGCAAGCTGTAGAGAATTGTTATTGGGGTTTGCAAACTTTAGGAGCATTATTCACTAAACCATGAATTCTGGGAATTGTAACAGAAAATCATAAATATTAGGCCAAAATAGGCAACCTGGATAGGTGCGTCTGAGGATTTTTGTGTTTCAGCTGTGTTGCCTAAAATATGCATTTCCCTCTAGGCTTTTACAGCTGATTGACTACTCATCAGGACATAATGAGTTCTTCGCAGGATAATCGAGAGCAAGCATTGCACATTTTTCAACTTTCAAGCTAAATCTACTCTTAGTTTCCATTCCAGTACTTCTATTCACGCTACATATACCAAACATAAATGCATAGGATTACTGCAAAAAATAACAAAACAATTATTCCCTTTTAGTTACATACACAATATATGACCTGCATGAGCATATCCCACAAAGCATTTAGTTGTCCAGGTTTAAATTATTCATCAAATGATAGGTGACCACAGATGCCTTTTGGTCTCTGAAACGAAGAGACAGAACCCAAAAGGCAATGCGTGATCAGTTCACAGTGAGATGATAGGGTTTGCATGAGGGTGCCCAGTAGCCTACCATAAATTCTAGCCTTCCTTTGATTGATCTTACATACAGTGATATTAGCTTTACGTTTTCAATGAGCACTTGCTTGGAGCTTGTGACACATATCTGGCAATGTTAGACTATTAAAGAATATTAAATGAACTGGTGTGAAATGGTAGGACGTACAATTGGCATTACTATTAGATTATTACACATTTCTAATTGGTTAAGAGTTTGATCCTCAGTAAATAAGCCCATGCTGTAAATGATATTGACATTTTTGGAGCATTTGATGCTGTGGCCTTTATGTTACAGCAATATTGCAAATACATTTATTTTGATGGGACAGAGTGGGGCTTATATATGGACAAACTATCTTTAAACACTGTATATCTGGTCAACCTTTTAAAACTCAAAGTGTACAGAGGAGACTTGAGGGGATTTGAATGGAGATTTAAGATCTGGCCAAAGAACTGTGAGATTTCAAAGATAATCAGTGATGGACTGAAAGTGAGCAGATCTGGATGTTGAAGTGGATCTGAATGAAGGTTGGTAAGAACCGTTAAGAGAGTCAGTTGATGTAAGCAACAGTGAGCAGAGACTGAGTAAAACTGGGCGATAGAGTGGTTGGATCTGTATGGAGAGTCATCAGATTTGGTTGGGTCGCGATAAGAGCTTGGAAATAGAGTGGGTCTGTATGGAAAGTAGACTGATAAGGTCAGGAGGGGGTTAATCTGTAGAACTGTTAAAGAGATAAACTGGAGAGTACGTGCATCTGAATGGAGAGTGACAGATCAGGTCGGAGAGTGGAGTTAAACAAGCAATGATCAAAGATGGAGTGAGCAGATATGGATGATCAAGTAGGTTAATCTGGATAGAGAGTGTGTGGCTGTACTCAAGGTCTTTTCCACCTAAAAGAGAACTAACCCAAGACAGACAGACATTCACAAGTGAATTGAAGTATTGTGGCTAAAGTAGGATAAACCAAATATCAAGACTCTCTACCACAGAGTTTAAACAACAAGCAGGAATTCCAAGGCTGGACATGTCTGATAAAGAGATGATAGACTGATTAATATTGCCTCTAGGATGTACACACTACACATTCCTATATTACTGAATTAGAAGGCTAGCTAATTTACCTAAAGGCACTGTTCTCCCTGCTGTCATATTTATTTGTGTGACAGTATGGTAATACTAACTTGACACAATTTTAATCAATATTTTAATCAGTATACAGTATCATACTATGAGTGTGTATCATGTTCTGACACGTCTCTGTGCATATTTTAAATGTGATTTTGGAAGCTCTTATTTGTCACAATTTAATTCCTGTTAAATCACACCTCGTCAATCTAAACCGATTTCACGTGTTTTATCCGATTTTCAGGTGTTTTGGTTATTATTTTTATCCCCCCCCCTCCCCTTTAAAAAAAGTTCAAACTCAAGGAACACAACAGGAAATATTCTTAGATGCTTAAAACTGAAGCAAAAGGTCTGAAATTTCAGTAACAGGTTTGACGTCTAATACATTTATTTTTCTATTTGCAAAGAAAAGTTTCCTGATACTGCAGGATGAAGAACCCGTTATTTTTTAATTGCTGATCTTGCGTGAGAGAGGAGAGATATTTCACCCATCACAGCTCCCTCTCAGTACGTCTGTGCTCCAGTAATAAAGTATCATATTGGTACCTTCATTCACTTTTCTTTTGAGTCCCATAAGGAGAAAGTGTAGAAGACTGCCTACTCCTCATTGGATCACTGTAGATTTTAATATTCCAAAAAAGCAGGTCAAAGTAATTTATGAAATATTTTCAGAATACACCCTTCCGCATTTCCTGATAATACCGCTTGCCCCGAGCTCTAGAATTCCATATCTAAATTCACAAAAAAAAAACACAACTGTTTTAAGCTTGTTAAGTAATGGGTTATTTGTCATTCTATTGATATTTTTGTCAATATGAAAAATATAAATATATATTAGACTGCAGTGAATGCATAGGTGGCATTACTTTATAAGCAGTAGGATTCCACTCAGAAGATGGAAGAGACAGACCTATACACTAGTGGCATGGTTGTCACATTACTCCCTAGAGGCGAAATCTGTGTTGACAGTACCCTTACACAAGCACATTAATATTATGTTTATGAAACCTACTTTCATCTCATATGGTTCAAGGTTCCAGTGTGTAGTATTCCTCTGTACCCTTCACCGTGACGGCTGAAGCCATAATGATCCGCAATGTGATGATGCTGCACTTTAATGAATGCAGTGTCCTTACAACATCACTGTTTTAATCTCACCTTTTCAACTGTGATATTGCAATCGTAAAGCAATTAAAAGAACACCCCCTAATAGTGATAAACCGACTAGTCAATATTTTGAAGATGGCTATGTAACACAAAGATTTAGAGAGGATCCAAACTGTACTGAATGTTGACTGGGATACACAGTGCAATGCAGGCTCACAACAAGAAACAAGATTAAACAAATAGTAAAAATATAAAGTGGAAATGAGAAAGATTCACATAGAGAAAGTATATTAGGAAGGCCACAAAAAAAAAAAAAAGGCTAAATAAGAGAAAGGAAACCACAATGACTGGATATGAATAGCAAGTAGCTGTATAGTAGCCGTACAATGTGATAATGAGCATACAAAAAAGGAATATATATACAAAGTGTGTACAAATGTGCTGAACACTGCAATGTGTATTGTTTGTTGCTGTAATAATAAGGTTAAACAGCTGGAACAATTTAGGTAAAATAAGTATGTTACATCCAGACAAAACACTGAAAAGTCAAAACCAGGGATAAAAGAAACATTATATATAAGATTTAAATCTTGTAGGCCAGCACTGACCTCTACGCATCACCAATTCTGTTACCATTACAGGAATTCCAACCAAGGCTCGGGCTACAATGGGGTAGCATGTATCATGCTTTGAAATGCAATCACCATCGAAACCAGTGGATCCAATAAGTATATTCCATTGGTAACTCCACCTCTATTGGATTTCTTCACCACACAACACTTGAGATATATAGCCACCACTGAGTATTAAAAAAAAACTGAGAAAGGTACAAAATAACAGCAAAAAACAAAACAAAAATTCAACAGAAAGGTGGAGAAACTTGAAGAGAGCTGGCTTCGTTCCTTGGTTAATAATTTCTAAGGTGTTTAGGCCATGCTGTTTCCAAATGGGGAAAGCAATCATCTAGTACACTGAAGCAATTGTAACATATGGTAAAGATTGGGCAAAAGTACCGGCTACGAATACCAACAGATTGCATCGAGTCCCTCAGAAGTAGTTGAATGCAGCCATTTTGTATTGGTCTTTGGAGATTTCACTTGTAATGTAATTTTTAATACCATGGCGGTCTGTCAAAGGAGTTATTTTAAAAGAAATCAAGGGAAGACCTGTGACAGCTGCACTGTGATTTACTTGAACGTAGCCCTTCCAAATATATATTTGGGTGAGAGTCCAGCCAGAGGTGTAGAGACTTGGTCTTCTGTACTTCCAGAAACTCAAAAACAGCATGTGATCTAGAGGTCTTCTTATGCTGCTACAACTCTAGCTATTTCCAACTCAGCTTCTAGTCAAAGGACTAAAGGCATGGAATCTTTTGTTGTTGTGGTCTAGTTTTTATTCTGTTTTGTATTTTTAATATTTGCTTTGAAACTTTTGCTGGTTTATATGCATTTTTTGTTGTTGTTGGTTTGGAAGACACAGCTAATTGGAAGGAGTTTCTTGTAGAACCAAGTGGCTGGGCAATCCTTTGGTCCTTGTTGGTTTGTAATGTTGCTGTCACGTCCCCTGTACCTCCGTACAGTGTGGTCGAATCCGATCGATGCGGTCACGCTGTTAAAAATAATAAAAACGTACCTAAGGCAGATCAGCTTGCCACTCAGCACCCTCGTCGATCCACGACTGGTGCAGCGTTCTAATGAAGGCTTGCCCTGCAGTCCCAAGCAACTATGTAGCCCTGCCTCTGTCCTCAACAAAGATGGTGCCGATGTGCGTGTGACATCACGAAAATGACGCGCACACATGTTTGGTGTCAAAGGCTATGTACAACCAATCATAGCCTTAGGAGGGTTATTTAAACTCAAAATAACATTTGGTCAGTGCCCTGTCGTGGTTTCCACTAGTTTTTTAACATAGAGTGCGTTCCTATTCTAGTTTTTTTTGGTATTTGACTTTGGCTTGTATTTTGACTTCCTCGTATTTCTGGTATCCTTGACTTTTGGCTTGTTTCCTTATTTTGTCTCTTTCTGTGTCCCTGACCTTGGCTAGTACTTTGAACGTTCTTTATTTATGTTAAGTCTGGCCATTCTAACGCCCAGTATACGTTATCCTTGTCCATTGTGTATTACATAGTTCTGCATGTTGGATCATATATTAATCGTGATAGTTGCCCAGTGATAAGGCCAAAGGGCTTATAAATCACTTGGCCAAATCCCTTTTCTTGATTACTAGGGGTACAGTAACCCATTTGCAAATTTTCTCTTTCCGGCCTCACTTCTGGTGGGAACTCTAAGGTTGTGGTTAATAATTTTATTTTTTGTTTTGTTTTTTATTACAACTTCACAATACATAACATAGAAAGACATCAGACCGTCAGACACATAATATTAACCCATAAGGTTAGATAAACCTTAAAATGCACTTCGTCCTTTTAATAATTACATGAAAACTAAAAGAAAAAAATAATACAGAAACCCCCCCCCCACCCCAAAAAATGACAAAAACAAAAAGGTTGTTCCATACGATGACGAGGTGAGCGGTACTAGTTTCCTTTTACTCTGCTGATTTAGAGTTTCACTGTTAAATTTACAGTTTGGGAAATATTCAAGTAAAACCCTTTACCATAATACATTGATAATTTACTTTATTATTTACATAAATATTATGTAAAATAAACATGTTGTGGGTCCAAATTAACCACAACCGTACCAATATAAATTACCAAGGCTGTGGTTAATTTGGACCCACAACATGTTTATTTTACATAATGTTTATTTATTTAACCCCTTAAGGACACATGACATGTGTGACATGTCATGATTCCCTTTTATTCCAGAAGTTTGGTCCTTAAGGGGTTAAAGTAAATAATATAAGATTGTGGATACACATATTAAAGCTGTCTGAGGTCATCTAGTAGAATATGATCCTTTCCATGCATTGTCTTTTGATATACAAATCCAGAGTTTGTTTGAAAAGGATTGTTTTTCTGGTATTTTGCATAACACTCTGACAGTACCTTTTTTTGATGACTGTCCAAGTTAGCTTGACTGCAGGGGTGCTGAATACCAACTCAATACATGTTCAGTTCACGTCACGAGAACTGCCCTTTGAGTTGTACATAACTGATTACGGAATTAGTCACTTTATGGTATATCTTCAAAGAGCTGCAATCCTAAAAGAAACACAAGTTAAAATAAAAAAAGTGAGATCAGATTTCATAGTGGCAGACTGAGGCTGCTTAGGCTACTTAGTCAAAAATCATTATTACTGCACCTTTAATTCTCAAGAGAATTCCACAGTCAGATCTGCCTACTTGACCATCATAGCGTTCATGAATAATCTATTCCCATTCAAAAGAAAGCCTTTCCAGTTAGATGGATTTTACCAATAACATGGCTGAATGGCTGGAAGAGAGATAAGGTCATGGATAAAGGCTAGTGTGTAGGATGAAAGCAAGCATAGAAAAAATAAGCAAGTAGGATGAGGGAGAGAGAATGAGAGGGTATGAGGAGAAGGAGGAAGAAAGGATGAGCAGGTAAGAGAGGATGAGAGAATGTGTAAGTAAAAAAAAACTAGTATAAGCAGGTAGAAAGAGGGAGAATAAGCAGGTAAGAGAATGGAGAGAGAATAAGCAGGTTAGAGAATAGAGAGAGAATGAGCAGATAAGAGAATGGAGGGAGAATAAGCAGGTAAGAGAATGAAGAAGTTAAAGGATCTTAACATGTATAGCTTGGAGGAAAGACGAGACGGGGGATATGATAGAAATATTTAAATACATAAAGGGAATCAACACAGTAAAGGAGGAGACTATATTTAAAAGAAGAAAAACTACCACAAAAAGAGGACATAGTCTTAAATTAGAGGGACAAAGGTTTAAAAATAATACCAGGAAGTATTACTTTACTGAGAGGGTAGTGGATGCATGGAATAGCCTTCCAGCTGAAGTGGTAGAGGTTAATACAGTAAAGGAGTTTAAGCATGCGTGGGATAGGCATAAGGCCATCCTAGCTATAAGATAAGGCCAGGGACTAATGAACGAATTTAGAAAATTGGGCTGTCACATTCTATGTCTCTAGAAAGCGCAGGTGAGAGAATGAGCAGGTAAGAGAATGGCGAGAGAATTAGCAGGTAAGAGAATGGTGAGAGAATGAGCAGGTAAGAGAATGGAGAGAGAATTAGCAGGTAAGAGAATGGCGAGAGAATGAGCAGGTAAGAGAATGGAGAGAGAATGGTAAGATGAGAGTGTGTAAGAGAGGTATGTGGGGGGGGGAACCATTAGCCGATTAGCTAAGTAAAACCACATTTTTAGAGATTGAATAAAACACTGCATGGATTTGCCAGGGAATGTCTTGCTGTTTTAGAGAGCCTAATATTAGTAGTTGTGTATAATATCTCTGCATTTATCCTGAAACACCTGGCATTTAAATATAGCTTCTTGATTGAAGCTCTTTTCAGTCGCTTTGGCGTTTTTTTTTCTTTCTAACAGTGGAGAGGATATGCTATCCTGTGAAATCCTCTCTAAACAGTCTGATGTATCGACAAAGTTATTTGCTAAAAGTAAGAATTGTCATGAAAGCAAAATGAAATTTAAATTTAAGGCCAACATTGCCACACTGGAAGTATAGCTGTTATAAAAGTAGATATGCCCCTACAACATTTAGACAATACGGCCTTGTAAGCAGGGACGTATTAGCCGCGAGGCAAACAAGGCATTTGCCTTGGGCGGTATTTTTCAGGGGGCGGCAAAAAACGCCGCCCCCAAATGCCCAGGGCAAATGCCTAGTTAGCCTTGCGGCTAACTGACATGCTGGACTGGGCGGGGGGCGCTGGGCGGGCGGCTAGCGAGGGAGCTCTTCCTCTGAGCTGTCTGCTCAGCTCCCTCGCGCGCCGCAGAGTGAGGATGGGAGCCGGGTTGATGACGTCATATTGCGGCGCAGCTCAGAGGAAGTGCTCCCTCGCCAGCCGCCCGCCCACCCGCCCAGCAGCCACTGGACCCCCAGGGAGATAATGAACCCCTTCCCCCCCAGCACCCCCAAAGGTAAGGAGGCTGGAGGGGGGGGGGTTGTTAAAAAATAAAAAAATTTAAAAAAGTGTTAATGTGAGTGACTGTGTGTGTGTGTGTGTGTCTGACTGTGTGTGTCTGACTGTGTGTGTGTGTGTGTGTGTGTTCGACTGTGTGTGTGTGTGTGTCTGACTGTGTGTGTGTCTGACTGTGTATGTGTGTGTGTGTGTGTCTGACTGTGTGTGTGTCTGACCGTGTGTTTTGTGTGTGTGTGTGTCTGACTGTGTGTGTGTTTGTGTCTGACTGTGTGTGTGTGTGTGTGTGTGTCTGACTGTGTTTGTGTCTGACTGTGTGTGTGTCTGAATGTGTGTGTGTCTGACTGTGTGTGTGTGTGTCTGACTGTGTGTGTGTATTTAGAAGGTGGGGCGGGGGGGAAGGGTTGGGTGGGTGTGGTGTGGAGGGAGGGGGGCGCCTGAGTTTTGTCCTGCCTAGGGCAGCACAAAACCAAGATACACCACTGCTTGTAAGTATAAGGAATGTAATCACTGTCATAATCAATCATATATATGTATCCTGTATCTACTCATATATTAATTTTAGTGTTAAGATATTATAGTTACAATAGTGTGTCACTTAATTATATTAATGCCTCGTTACTATGACCAAACTTCATATTACTTTAGAAAACACAGTAATTTTACTAAAGATGAATAACCTTAAATTTAGCGAGCTTGCAGATTTAGTTACAAAGTAAATGTTTCAGAACATCGTATCTTGTTAAGTCAATAAAACATCTCTCTGACGTGTTTGTTTTAGATTAGCTTGACATGATATTATTGCCAATTTACGCATTTATATCTTTGGCCATATTACTTTTGCCATGTACATTTATAATTAATTAACTATTTTTTACTATATAAAGTCTGTCTTTTGCACCAATAAATCAGGCTGAGTTTAAAATCTGTACAGTGTCTGTGTTGTTATTTTAAATCTCGTCTCCCAACGCACCTTGTGGTCTTCCTGTCTGTCTCTGTCTGTGGCCTGTGTGTTTGGTCCTAGGTTCGGGGTTGTTAAGGGGTACTGGAGAAATTCCTCACAGCAGTTTCTATAACAATTGTAGGGACTGGTCTGGGATATTTTCCTGTGGCGTCATCATCATCTGATATATTTTAAGGAGGTAAGGAATCGATTTTTATCTTGTGGCAGAAAAGCTGTATATTTTTCTCTCTCTCTATCTCCTTAGCACGTTTTTTTATGTGAGGTGTATAGTTGACTAATATGAGTATTAGTCTGGAGGTATTGACCTGTGTAACAGGAAAAGTTCAAGTGTAGTTTAAGTATAGTGTGTTTAAGGTCAATGTATGTTAATGAGCTCTGTTAAATTTTGTATTTGCATATGTATGATTTAGTTGTTATTATAGAAGTATAAAATTAAGATAAGTGGATATTGTAGAAGTATAAGTTACGTTAAAGTTGTTATTCTTTAGAATATAAGTTAAGTCAAGGTGTTACAAGTTAAGTTGTTTTTGAAAAACTGTGGTAACGTTTTTACATTTTAGACATTGTTGTAAAATTAAGTATTGCATAAAGTCATGTAAATTAACCCCTTAAGGACACAACTTCTGAAATAAAAGGGAATCATGACAGAATATTTCCGTCATGTGTCCTTAAGGGGTTAAATCATAGAGTATTGGAATGTAAAGTTATGTATTGTTGTTACCCCTAGAGTTGTTAACATGGGTACTCCCCAGAGTAAACAGACTAACTCTCAGGAGGTCCAGTCAAAGCCCATAAAGTATAGGACTAACAAGCCATAGCTTATAGGTGCTCTCTTCAAGCCTCCTCCTTTAAAGTGTACAATTCCAAGAGAGTAAATAAAGACGGTAAAAGGCTGCGCACGTTAAATAAAGTCCAATAAAAGGAAAAAGAGAGAAAGTCCAACTGGTATATTCTTACAGGTGTCCTTGGTTGGTGGGGTCTTCTATTTATGTGGTGGTTTCACTCGTTATGAAAAATAAAAAGAGGGAAAAAGGGACATCCAATGGTGTAGTATATAAAATACAAGTATAGGCGTAAAAAATAATAGTATAAAACTCACATTTACCAGAGCTAATGTCCAGCTCTGGAGTAAAGCGCGTACAGCGGTTTAATCCCCGCTTATGGGATATAGGCAGGTTCTTCTCCGTGGATGGTATCCAATTCTCGGGATAAAACAAACAGCCAATAGTGCTCACTGTTAGTTCTTGGACCTGGGTTCACTCATAGACGGAACAATCCGGGACTCACTGCGCAGAAGCCGATGATCTCCTGAGCGAAGCAGCCCAGTGGCGCCTCAAATCATTTGGAACAGGAGTTCATCTGAGACCCGATCGTGGGAACCTCATCGCACGGAAGCTGGCGCAGAGATTTGAGACAGTAAACTTTTACCAAATCCTCTACGCTGCACCCCTGGACTTCTACTGCGTGGACATCCCTTCATCTCGGCGCCACTGGGCTGCTTCGCTCAGGAGATCATCGGCTTCTGCGCAGTGAGTCCCGGATTGTTCCGTCTATGAGTGAACCCAGGTCCAAGAACTAACAGTGAGCACTATTGGCTGTTTGTTTTATCCCGAGAATTGGATACCATCCACGGAGAAGAACCTGCCTATATCCCATAAGCGGGGATTAAACCGCTGTACGCGCTTTACTCCAGAGCTGGACATTAGCTCTGGTAAATGTGAGTTTTATACTATTATTTTTTACGCCTATACTTGTATTTTATATACTACACCATTGGATGTCCCTTTTTCCCTCTTTTTATTTTTCATAACGAGTGAAACCACCACATAAATAGAAGACCCCACCAACCAAGGACACCTGTAAGAATATACCAGTTGGACTTTCTCTCTTTTTCCTTTTATTGGACTTTATTTAACGTGCGCAGCCTTTTACCGTCTTTATTTTATCTTGTTTTATAGGGTTTGAGGGATTCCCTTTTTAAGGTTGCTGCCAAAAGTTATTTAGCGCTGTCTCATTCCTTTTATTTACAATTCCAAGAGAGTGTTATACCCTTAAGCAGTTTGTGAAGGAAATAATAGGTGACTATTATGTAGACTCATTGTGTGATAATTTAGAAGGTTGGGCAGAAGGATATCAAGGAATGATTAAACCATGGCCTACAGACGGCTATTTCAGTGATGAGCATTTGACTATGCTCAAACATATGTGCATAAAAGTGGAAGAACGTTGAGCAGTGGAACTACATGGGTGAGACCATTAATGGTTCGTTAAGATGTGCTCCGTTATGGAAATGTAAGTATCCTAGTGAGCTTAAGGTTGATGAGTCATCTGAGAATGTGGCTGCCCCAGTTATTGAGGAATCCTCTAAGTCATTAAGGAATGTTTTTGTAAAAGGTCTTACAGCTACTGTTCCTCCTCAATATGTTGTCCCTACTGCAGTACTCAAATCCAACCTTAAGTTACAAGATGTGAAGCAAGATTCTTTGGAGGATGAAGCAAGATTCTTTGAAACTATGCTTGTAGCAAAAAGTATAACAATAGCTGACTTGGAATGTGTTTCCAGTTGGTCCGTTTTCATCTTACATTTGAAATTCACTTTGTTATGAAATTTCTAACTTTAGTGAATTCGCACTGTCAGTGTACCATATCGAAATCTGGATTCTTGCATGGCGCAGGTTTTAAGGTGTGAATTCTTGTCTAATGTAACTTCGTGCTAGGCTTAGACAGGGCATGTTCTTGAAAGCCTCCTACGAAATCACCACTGGAAGGCAATCATACGGACATCACAGGGCCTCTCCTTGGCCTGAAAGCACAGGGATCCTTCCTCTTCCCCTCTGCAAGCTTTCTGAAATCCTGCAGCTGCAGTCTTTTAATTATGCATTCTCTGCACCTGTTACTGGCTGCACCAAATCTCTGGACCAGAATTGGGAATGGATCTCCAGACAGTGATTAATACTGCATTAGGCCTGAACATTCGTCCACCGTGTGATTAACATTTTGTTTATTAAGTGTTAACATATTCATCAGTGTAGTATAATGAGTTAGCAAAATGTGCAAGTAACTGATGACAAGCAAATAGAATATGTGTGAACAAGATATTACAGCCCAAAGGTGTATCTAACATTCATCATTCCATTATCTGCTTGCTAACAACTGTCGGAGCATTTTGGGGAATGTAGTCCACCTGCAACTAGTGAACCAAGAAAAGACCCACGGTCTGATTGAATTGGATCATAAAAAAAAAAGAGAGATTACAGTGTATGTAGAAGGAAGAATCGTTGTCATCTGTATAATATGTATCTAACTACGTGAACTTCTTACAGAATCGATAGATAAACTAGATGTAATAGAGTTAGAATAAGAAGGGAAAATATAGGATGAGGTAGGAGTTTACTGTCATAACTCAGAAAGTTAATATCCTTGCCTAAGGAAGTACATTTCAATATCTTTCATACTTGGAGATTTGTTTTGGACCTAAAACTTTGTCCAATTATGTGTCATTTTTTTGTGTCAATATAAGAATTTTAAAACAAACTTTAAATGAAATTCTTCAAAACCACAACATTTCAAAAAATCCGAACTATATCAATTCAGAAGAAACAAAAACATTTCGCAGTTCACAAGTTTAGTAGCCATTGCCACTTAACAACAACTTTCAATCCCTAATTTACAGTTTGAGAGCTGATTTTTTTTGTTTGTTTTTTAAGGACACCGTGGTCACCTTTTTTCCTTCAATGTAGAGCTTTATCAGAAATGTTTAAGTCAATACTAAATTCAAGCCAAACCAAAATCTGGAATTGAACCAAACTTTTTGACTGGAATTCTTCAGAACCCAAAAAATGTCTAAAATCCAACCTTTATCAATCGGGAAGAACCCAATTTTTTGCCATGCACAAGTCTCATATTTTTCAGGGTCTGTAAAGACTTATATTTTTACGTAGGACATTAAAGCCCTGCATAAGAGAGTTTAAGCTGGGATAAGGAGGAAAGTTGAAGGTGTTAGATTACCAATTAAGCTGATATAGGTTGTATATGCTAACTTTAGATAAGATGTACTTGGTATAGTTGTACAAGGGGGTAATATCCTACAAGAGTGATGCATGGGGGGGAAAATGTAAAGAGGAATTTGGGGTACATAGAAAGCGATAAAGAGTGGGTTGCATTAGGTTAACTGATATTCAATACTGGAACAGATGGGAAGCAAAAGAATTTGGATATTCAATATCAAAGAAGAATTTAAATCTGAGAGATAATAAATATTTTGTTTCAGGTAGAATTTTAATAATGGGTATACATCACTTTAAAGACAATAGAGAACCAATTACTGTCCTAATTCCAAAGGGAAGGAATAGTGATGAGTGGTAGAATAGTGTACTTGTGTGTCACCTGTACTTGGTGGTACAGGAATCATAACAGCTTAATATTTTACCCTATGACAAGGTAATATCAGATCCCATAAACCTAACCAAAACACCAGGAGGATTTCCTATCATGTTAACCATTTTCACACAGTACAAGCTATTAAATGAACAATCAAAACAACTAAAACAGTTTGTGAAGAGTGTACACTCTTTTCCATATTATATTTTTTTTTAAGCACTTTTATGTATTAACCTTGTTACACCTCCCTGGCTGTCAATCAGACAACCAGTTCTGTTACTTCCTGGTTTCCTTAGCTAAGTGGAGCAAAACTCAAAAGGCAGCAATTGCACAGAACACCTGCGTAAAGTAAAAGTAAAGTAAATTTGTAAAGACTTCTCCTTGAGCTGCATTGAGATGTCTGTGATTTACAAACAGAAAATGTTTGTGCTGGGGAAGAAGGGAAGGACTTGCAAAGGCTGCAGAGAAGAGATCTGCAGCTTTTGCAAGCTGTTTTAGTTATATCCTCTATTTAAAAAGGCTTAATTTAATTTAATGCATGCATGTTTTTCTCTGCGGATAAATCTACTAAACAGTGATTTGTAATTTATTTTATTTTTTATTTGGATAGTGAAGTTTTACTTAATTGTAGCTTAGCATTTTAGCTCTATTATTAATTAGCATTGCCTATTTAATCGTGAAAACATGTTTGACAATCTAAAACACCGTTGATAAGTGTGAAAATTAAATTACCTATGGGTTAATTGCACAGTTCATTCACATTTGTTTTCTGGATTTTACATCCACATATATTGTTCCATGCAGTATTTTATGTAATTGACTTTATTAGAGCCAGTATATTTGAATGGTTTTATAGACATTTTAACGTGCAATACAGCCGACGTATGCAAGTGATGTTTGATTAAATTTTTCAAAACTGTGTAGGTGGTTCATGCATTAAATGTACACATTCTTACATTTAACTGGTGCATAGGAAGCAATTATGTGTTAGGATGGAATTTTTTAAATTTTTTTTTTTGCTTTGGAATTTGGTTGAGCGACCAATAAAGGATTCATAAATAATTTAGTTAAAAATATTGTTGTTTAATCAGTAAAGACCTTCTACACAAAGTATGACATGCCTAAATTTGTTAAATATGCACCAGGCTTTGTGTGTGTTTTTTTTTATTTTGTTTCCGTTTGATAAATATATCCTGGCCTCAGTTACCAAGCATCTGATGGTTTGTTTCAAATATATGAACACAAAATAGTTTGAAATTGTAATTCATTGAGCTAAAGAATACAAGGGTCATTTGGTAATGAGTACAATGTAAATATATTGAGATACATCAACAATCCTATTGTCATTTGGTAATCCAAATTATACAAGTTTCTTGTGAGATAACATACTAGCCTTTTTTTGTTATATTACATGCAGCGGAAGTGTCACTGGGGTTTGGAAACAGTGCTTAGGTACTGTTCACATTTTGTGTGTCAAACCATATAAACGTCATTCAGGCTGCCAAACAAAGAAGCAATCGTCATTTGGCGAGCCGGCCTACCCAAGCAACGTTTAATGACCCAAACTAGGCCATCGGCAATTGGTGTCTCAAACAGTGCAAGCATCATTTCTTGAGCCAAACCATGCAATCATTATTTGGTGTGCCTAACGATGCAAGTGCCATTTAATGAGCTAAACAATGCAAGTGACATCAAGTGTTCTGAATAGCGCAAGTGTTTTTTTATATGCGAGATAATGAAAGCATCCTATTATGTGCCATACATATGAGTACCATAAAGGGAAACAACATATAATGCGCATATCACCTATGCAAGTGGTATTTAATTTAATAAAAGGGCAAGAGCCTACGTGATCTTTTACTTTAACAGCTTTTTTAAAATTTTTATATAATTGTGTTTGATGGTACTTTTTAAAGTATTTTAATATGTAACTGATGTTGTCCATTATTGCACGCAATATTGATTGACAAACAGATAGAGAAATAGATAGATAGATAGACAGACAGACAGATATATAGATAGACAGACAGAGAGAGAGATAGACAGACAGACAGACAGACAGACAGATAGATAGATAGATAGATAGATAGATAGATAGATAGATAGATAGACAGACAAAAAGATAGAGAAATAGATAGAGTTAGATAGATTGATAGACAAACAGACAGATAGATAGATAGATAGATAGACAGACAGATAGATAGACAGACAGACAGAAAGATAGAGAAATAGATAGATAGATAGATAGATAGATAGAAAGATAGATAGATAGATAGACAAACAGATAGAGATAGATAGTAGATAGATAGATAGATAGATAGATAGATAGATAGATAGATAGACAGACAGATAGATAGACAGACAGACAGAAAGATAGAGAAATAGATAGAGTTAGATAGATAGATAGATAGATAGATAGATAGACAGACAGATAGATAAATAGATAGACAGACAAACAGATAGAGAAATAGACAGACAGACAGACAGACAGATAGATAGATAGATAGATAGATAGATAGACAGGCAGATAGATAGACAGACAGACAGAAAGATAGAGAAATAGATAGAGTTAGATAGATAGATGATAGATAGATAGATAGATAGATAGATAGATAGATAGATAGATAGATAGATAGATAGATAGATAGATAGGCAAACAGATAGAGATAGATAGTAGATAGATAGATATATAGATAGACAGACAGATAGATAAATAGATAGACAGACAAACAGATAGAGAAATAGATAGAAAGATAGAGAAATAGATAGAGTTAGATAGACAGATAGATAGACAAACAGATAGAGCGATAGATGGATAGATAGATAGATAGATAGATAGATAGACAAACAGATAGATAGATAGACAAACAGATAGATAGATAGATAGATAGATAGATAGATAGATAGATAGACAGACATACAGATAGATAGATAGACAGAAAGATAGAGAAATAGATAGAGTTAGATAGACAGATAGATAGACAAACAGATAGAGCGATAGATAGATAGATAGATAGATAGATAGATAGACAAACAGATAGATAGATAGATAGACAAACAGATAGAGATAGATAGATAGATAGATAGACAGACATAAAGACAGAGAAATAGATAGAGTTAGATAGATAGATAGATAGATAGATAGATAGACAGACAGACAGATAGATAGATAGATAGATAGATAGATAGATAGATAGAAAGACAGACAGACAGATAGATAGATAGATAGATAGATAGATAGATAGATAGATAGATAGATAGATAGATAGATAGATAGATATTGATTTTACTGTTTAGGGGCTTATAGGACCCCCTTCCATGCCATATTCTTAGTTATAAATCATTCTAGTAAGGTTAATTATATAGCCCTTTGTATTTATGTTTTAATACATAGTGCATTCATTTTAGCAGCATTGCCAGTACTGGGTTCAGTTATATGGAGCATCACATACTCTCCTCAGTGACCTAAAAGCAGGTGTCCTACAACACACATTGCTCTATGATGATTAATTGGCAAGGAAAATACATCAGCAACAAGTGGTACATTTCCTATTGCCCCAACACAGTTTGGATAAGAAGTACACTACTTAATGAGAATCCATTGCAGTAGGACTGACCCCATACGTATCTCTTCTACGGAGAGAATACATACATGACTGCAGTCTTGGGATTTGCAGCTACGGTTAGATAAACAGTTGTTACAAGTGAGTACCTGGAAACAGTCTGTGCACATGTATATTTTTTTCTCCCATCCCACACTCAGTTTCTCCCCCCATCTCTCCCTCAGTTTCTCCCCCCATAGTTTCTTCTCCCAATACCTCCCTCAGTTTTCTCTCAACCCCCTCCCCAATCCCTCCCTCGGTTTCCCCCCTCCATCCCTCCCTTAGTTTTCATTCCCCCCCTCCTTGATCTCCTACCTTGTAGCGTGGCCGAGCGCACCGCGGAGCTCAGTTTCCTGTACCCGGCCAGACAGGAGGTGCTCTCTCTGTGAGCACTTCATTTCCGTCTGCCCGGGTACAGGAAACATAAGTTCCTGTACCGCGGCGCGCTTGGCCACGCTACACAGAGTGCCTGGCAGGAGGGAGCGCTATGCGCTCACCTCCTGCCGGTCACTCCGGTTTTGCACCTGCCAGGCTGGTGCGCCCTAAGATAAACCTGGCTTCTAATGATTAGTTTCTTTAGCACTTACTGTGAGGAGGTACAAACTATCACTCCAAAGCTGCCTTAACGGCGGAATAAAAGCTGTTACTGCTAGATACTGTCTGATGTTATGGTATTACACAGTACAACTCACAGCTGAAAGTAACATAAAGAGAGCACAAGGCAGGTTAACAAAGATGGAAATATTACCATAATGCACTGGTTTTGTAATGTTCTGCTGTAACGTTTTGTTACGTAATCTCAGAATTCAGAAAGCAGCCAAGAAGAAAGGCCCAGCTCATTCCATTCAGTTCAAGTATAGTCGGTTTATTTAATGTATAGGGTTATCCTAGTAGGCCTAGTTACAGAAGGCCCAGCACGTGGGCACTATAGGTCATTTATGATTTAAAGGGAAATGGCAACTACACACTATAAAGCTGTATGCTAGCTCCATAAGCACATATACTACAAAGTACCCATCTGTCAGTGTAGTGATGGGTAACTTGGTACTAACTTAACGGATTGACGAGATTCACTGGAAATGTGGTTCATATAAATATTTCTGACGTTTTGAGAAGCCAAGCATAATGATTACTTCAATTCTGGGGTCAAGAAGGAATGTCTTCCTAGTTTGTTGAAAAACTGGAAACGCTTCAAACTGGTTTTTTTTTCTTTCTTTTTTTTTTGCCTTCTTTTGGATCAATAGCAAAAACAGATGTGAGAAAGGCCGAGCTTGATGAACGCATGTCTCTTTTCAGCCAATGTAACTATGTAGAGCATGGGTCGTCAACCTGGTCCCTACCGCCCACTAGTGGGCATTTCAGGATTCCAGGTGGGCGGTAGGGATTTCGGAGGCTAAATCCTCTTTTTAAGAGGATTTCTCCTTTTGGGCAGGCGCAAGCGGCTCTGCGGGCACAAGTTTTCAGTGACCAGCAGGAGGAAGTGCTCCCTCCTGCCAGGCCACCTTCTGGACTAACCGCTCTGCTCCCTCATGCGATGTTTGCTGATGCCGCGGGAGCCGGAATATGATGTCATATTCCGGCTCCCGGCATCAGTAGACAGCCCGCGAGGGAGCAGAGCAGAGAGGTTAGAGCTCCCTCGCCACGTCTGATTAGCACACAGCCGCCCACTGAAGTGAAGCCCCACTGGACCCAGGGACAGATCCACACCAGCTCTCCAGGTAGGGAGGCTGGGTGGACATTTAATATTAATAATTTGTGTGTATGTGTGTGTGTCTGTAAGTGTATGTGTGTATGTGTGTCTGTAAGTGTATGTGTGTATGTGTGTCTGTATGTGTCTGTGTGTGTGTGTGTGTGTGTGTGTGTATGTAAGTATATGTGTGTGTGTCTAAGTATATGTGTGTGTCTGTAAGTATATGTGTGTGTATAAGTATATGTTTGTGTGTGTCTGTAAGTGTGTGTTTGTAAGTATGTGTGTGTGTCTGTAAGTATGTGTGTGTGTCTGTTAGTGTATGTGTGTCTGTCTGTGTATGTGTGAGTGTCTGTAAGTGCATGTGTGAGTATGTGTATGTGTTTCCATGTGAGTGTGTGAGTGTATGTGTGAGTGTTTGTCTGTGAGTGTGTGTGTCTGTAAATGTATGTGTGAGTGTGTGTGTGTTTGTCTGTGAGCAGAGTACTTGTAAAATAGAAGAAAGAAAGAGCAAAGTACTTGTACAATAGGAGAAAGAAGGAGTAGAATACTTGTAAAAAAGGAGAAAGAAAGAAAAGGAAAAGGAGAGAATTGTTGTTGACTAATAATAGTAAGTGGGCTACCTAGCTCAGCCTTCCTACTGGGCATTGCTATAAGGAAGGTTAAAAAAATAGAAAAAAGGAAGAAAAAAGAGGTGGGGAGGGGAATTGAGGAGGGAGAGGAGGGGAGCTGACGCACAGATGAGAAATCATTTCATGAGAAAACAGAGAAGTCTTCTGAATATCACCGAAAGAATCACCTTCATTTGTGCCTTACGAAAATCGAACCAGATATCAAATATTTAGTCTCGCAGCATCAACCTCAAGGATCTCATTAATCAGTAGTAAAGGTAATTTTAATTTACTTTATTGCTTCCTCATTAAACTTTATAAAGTTAAAAACATTATAAACATGCATAAAGTAGAAATAAAAAGATAAATGTACGTACATTATTTTTTTTTTTTAAAACACCCTCCTCTCTAAAAAATATTCTGCGCTTGCGCGAAAACTGGTGGGCGGTAAGGAAATGTTTCCATCAAGAAAGATGCATTAGTGGGCGGTAAGTGGAAAAGGTTGACTACTACCACTGATGTAGAGTGACCCCTCTCATCTTTCTAAGCAATAAAGTATCAATAATTTTAGCACAGCAGAATAGACATTTTGAATATATACAAAGCATTATTTTACTGATTGACTGCAAGGGGAATGTTTGTTTGGAAATGTAGCAACCATTCTTCTAGGCTTCTGTGGAGTGAGGGCAATGGTCCTACTGATTTTTGGCCATAGGGTCAGTGAAATCTATGACTAATAGCCTCCAAGTATCGAAAATAGGGATGAAAGAGCATTGTCAAACTATATTGGAATAGAAACATGAGTAATTGGGGGGGGGCTGGGGGAGGAATCAACATCAACATTAAAATAAATAGATTTTTGTCAGTGCCAGACTGTTACGAACTTTGCTTTTGGCAACAGGAAACATTTTCATTTGCATTGCAGACACTCATATGAACTC
>OW240914.1:51872777-51961032 GCA_933207985.1 Pelobates cultripes
GACTTTCCTCAGTGGGCGGCTCACAGCGGGACTCTCAACCTCGCCACTACACGCACCGCTGCCCCAGCCGGATCACATGCCTGCTATGGGACGCCGCTCCCAGAAACAAACACCACGGCTGACGGTAGGGATATGGAATACAGGCTCCAGAGACCTGCACAACAGAAGCAAACTCCTGCAGAAGACCCAGCCATTGGGATCCCAGCCCATGAGGTAACGGAGACCGACACACACCAACAGTCTGGCCTACTCGGGTCTCTTGAGACACAGGACGGGTCAGCCCCCACCACCAAAAATGACTTAAAACTAATGTTGGTAGACATACAGAAACTGTGGGCGGCAGACCTCACATACCTGAGGACGGATATCCAGGCGATCACAGACCGGGTAAGGGCCTCAGAGGAAGACATTACAGACATCCAGACAGACATCACTGCCATTAAAGAAACGGTGCAACAAATACAAACTGACCAGTCCACACTATCCCTGCAATTAATGGCCCTAGAGGACCGGCAACGCCGGAACCATATCAAGATCCGCGGTATACCCACCGAAATTACAGCAGAAGAGCTACCAGTTTATGCGCGGAGACTACTAGCAACCATTCTGCCACAAGCGGTGGCCAAAAGAGTTAACATAGATGGGGCCTACCGCCTAAAGAGCTCACCTAACACCACAAAGGATGCCATACTCCGGTGCCTATCCACCCACAATATACAAATCATGGTGGCACTGAGAGGCAAAACACCCCTGACCTTCGAGGGTGCTTCCTTGACTTTCTTCCAGGACCTCTTGAAAAACACACTCCTTTTGCGCAAGTCTCTAGGGACTGTCACATCACAACTGCGATTTGCGGATATTCCCTACAAATGGGGAGCCCCGGAAACACTTATAGCGACCCACAACAGAACAACTCACGCTCTCACCTCAATAGAGGGGGCACCAGCATACTTAAAAGTACTGGGACTGACCCACAACGAAAGACCATCTTCAGCAACCTCCAGGGCAACTTAGGACCCGGACCGCACCACCTCATTTGTTCCAAGAACAGGGGGCTCACGGACTCTCAACCCATAGCACAAGGGGTCCACACTGCCCATCAAGATCGGAAGATTGCCGGGAATACAACCACGGGTCAAGATGACAACTGAATACCCCCATCATCAATAATGTTCCCTTTGTTTACAATTGTATTCTAATGCTTTTTTAGTTAAATTGAACTATCCACTTTAGTCAGGGATGCACTAAAAACTCATTCAGCGATTCAACCCTTACAATCCTCTCCCCCACCCCCGTAGCCCTCTAGGTTAAGGGCAACACGCACCAAGGCCTAATGCTCCGCCCATCGGAAAGGTACGTACATCCTTATGGGGATGTCCCGAGCCCAAAAGGCCAACCACATAACCTTACACCCGAACACCGGGAGAATCCTTTAACAGGCTTAGGAGTCACACTCCCACGGCCCTAGGGGCCAAGCCAGTCAAATAACCCCCACACACGCACCCCTCCTAAAGGTACACTGACACAGGCACACCAGCTGACAAAAAGCAGCGCTGAACCTAAATGGGTAGAGATGCCCGCCCCCCCCACCACCACTACCACAAACACTAGGCAAGAGGGCAACACCAAGACGCATTTTACAGACCCTCCGAAACGGCAAACGGGTGTGAGCTTTCCTCCACAAGACGCCACCCCAAGAGGGCATACACTCAGCCATATCTAATAGACAGAACCACTAAATAAGTAGCAGCAGGCCGTTTTCACCTATCCACCACCATACCACTACTGTAACATATTAATCTGTTTTCCCCCCTTGATGAAACTCAATGTTACTAAGATGTTAAGCCTTGTAAGAAAAGTGTGCGAAGATATTGAATGCCATGTAACGTTACATAGCCACATATCTCTACACCCAATCCATGTGTGCATTTCCTTGTCAATTGATACCCATGCGTTGCTGTTGTGGCTTCGCAGGGGACCTTTGCATACTTAAGCACAACAAAATAAAGAATAAAAAATAAAAAAATAAAAAGTTAATGCAGAAATGTAAAATACAAAACTAAAATGAAAAAAATCTATCAAAATAGGAAGGGAAAAATTATTACGTTTACCTGGAAAAATGCATGCTAAGTAAACACATGAAAAAACAACAAAGTTCTAAATTAACTAAACAGTGAATTATACCTGACTCACAAACACTAAGGCGCCATACATTGTAACAACCTTAGCCATTAAGAATGCAAATGTAATAAAATACGTATTGATTACTTGTACCAAGTAGCAATACACCAGAGAAACGAGAAAATAAAATGAAAGAAATAGGCACGTTAAACTTGATTAGATTATGCGGTCTATGATTATGTCACTGAAAAATCCATTTAACTTCAAAATAGTCTGATTTGGACCTGCAGTCTCCACCTCTGTATGGTATTATAATTCCTTCAATGCCTTGAACATGCAATTTGGAAAAAAATCAGACTTATTGCAAGTATGAAAATGGCATGCTAATAAACAACAAGCATCATTATGTTCCATAGCATAGATATGCTCTTGGATTCCGTAATTGAATGGACTTGTAGTTTGACCAACGTATTGGATCAAACAGGACTGACTAGTCAATAGGTAAACTACAAAGGAGGTTGTACGGTTAATATACTGTTATATTTGAAGCTTTTGTTTGGTTACTGAGCAACTGAATTCACTACGGAGTTTGATGACTGCACAAGGCTTATACCCTGAGGCCATGTCATGCTGGGCAGTGGCCTGAGGGCCCCATGAGCACAGGGGCCCCATAGGCTTGCCAACTCTTCAGTATAATATTGTGGAAGATTTATTCAGAACCTTCAAACCCTCTTTATAAAATGTTTAGGTGGACTGATCACCTCCGCTCATCTGTAAATGTGATCTTGCGGTTGCGAATACATATATTGACCTTGACGAAAACAACATACGAATTGTACATAAGCAAGACAAAACCAACACATTTTTTTTGAAGCCGTAAAACTATAATAAAGTAATATTTTTAACATTCCATGTCGGTTGCCTCCCTTGCTACCTACTAAATGTTTGCGTGGGTTAATTTCTGATCATGATTTCTAATGTTTTAATGCTGATTTAGTTGGAGGTTCCAATAAATATAAGCTTCATTTTATCGATAATTTACATTTTTACTTCTGTGAGTGGTTGTGTAGGTAGGGCCCCAGTGATATTAAGATAGTCCTGATTAAAGCCCCACATTTGTACATAGACACATGGTAAAGTCAAGTAGGTTTCTTAGTAGAGGACTTGACCAAATTTGTGGAAACATTTTCATTTGCAGACACTCATATGAACTCTTATAATTGTAATTTTTTACAATATGCTTTATAGGAGCATGTGACGGTAAACATGTTTACTGATTATCTGCAAGGGGAATGCCTCTTTGGAAACTTGGCAACCATTGCACTACACTTCCATTGAGTCAGGACAATGATCCTAGTTACTAGTCAAAATATCTCTGACCTCATGACTAACAGCCTCCAAGTTTTAAAAATAAGGATTAGAGGACATTGACAGGCCATATTGGAAATATGAGGAAAACAAAATAAAACAAAAAATGTAATCCACACTATTAAAAGAACAAAGACATTTTTAGTACCAACTTGTTACCAAGAGGTTTTGGACATCTAGAATCAAATTAGTTTCCATTTGTTGGAAAAATCACAGGCACTTAGATGAAATCTTACAGTTGACATTTTGGTCTTTAAATATTCTTTATTGAAGTAAACAAGTGACAAAAAATAATTTCATATTTCATTATTGGGGGACCCTTCTAACAATTTAATAAAATTATAGGACAGTCTGTCTTGCTTGCCAAACCAGCCTCTGTCAACTCAACGTTAGGTCTGGTGCTCTGGATAATCTTCCTTTGACCCTGGGCAAGGAATGAATGAGCCACTTTCACAAGATAATATCCTCTCTCATCATTCTTTAGACTTGTGATAATTATGCATCATCCCTTAGCTAAGGGATATTTTTAATTTAACATGCTCCACACTGCTGATCAAAAGGTAACACGATTATGCTAATTATATTTCCAGCACAGATCATATAGCAAACATATTGGTTTATGCATAATTGTGGTATGGATGGGATTTCTATATGGGTCAGAGGGTTCTAACCTCCGTGAGAATACAAATAAAGGGAAAACTGCATGAAAAGATATACACTAATACACTAGTTTCGATAACCAAAAACATGATTAAAAATAAAGTGCATCATTTATAGGAGACTATTTCCAATCAAAGGAGTATAAAGAAAGTAATAAATGCATGCCATGTTTTACAAATTGCAGACACTCAAGATATATAAAAGTGTGTTTGCTCAAAGTATTTTTCAAAAATAATCACACTCACATCATCTATTATTCTTGGCTTAGGATAGATTGATATCCTTGAAAGCTACTGCCACAGACCACACTCACAGGCAGTGTGTTCTGTGTACTAATAGTAGCCAGTGTTTTTTTTACACACGTATAAAAATGTGGTTCCAGAAAGCAAGAATTCAAAAGTCCACCCAGCAATCTATTAGGCCAAATACACTAATTAATTATTAACTTAACATTACATTAGGTCCTCTGATACCATGAAAAGCTATGCACAGTATAATGATCTAAATATTGAGCACTTTGCTGGTTTGGCTGATGTACTAAGTGTAGAACCTATTCCTATATCAGGATAGCAGATAGACCAGCTAAGCCCTTTGTTCTTCTGGGGTCCAAAACAAAAGAAAATATCAATATATCCTTAGTTTAAACCACTTTTATGGATTGTACCATACAGTAACAGTGTAAGTGTTATAGATGATAAATCTGTTATGCCATTTTTTTTATTACTGATGGTGATGTGACGGAAGCAGATATGTTACTAAGTCTACCGTGATGTGGGTTAGATCAGCGATGGGAGGGACAATTAAAAAATAGCTTATATTGCATGCAAATGACAAACTGTGCAGAGCCACATATATTAAATGAAATAGAAACATGAACGGAAGAATCAATGATATGTCAAAGTGATATGAATGAATGGATGATGTGTAAATTAATTAATAATATGGTAAAGTGACCTTAATGAATGAATAGATGAATTATATAATGACATCATTTGGCAAATTGATTTTCCTTAAAGTCAACTGGATAATTTGATTTGTTCAATAAGAGCAAAACTCCAGCATCAATTTCTTATTATTTTTTATCAACTTTTATTAAAAAAAGTTTTCACAATATTAAAATGTCCAAAAAGTACATTATATATAAAAAACAATATCAAAATATTAAAATATTTTTTAAAGTATTAAATGATTTTAAAAGTTTCTTCAAACGTACTAAATAATTTTAAAAGCTTATCCAAAAATATTAAATCAAGGCTTTTATTGGTAATGAACCAAGGGCACTATTAGAGTACAAGGTTATGTAAACCCAAACCACTCCCCACAAATAGAGGCAAATAATATTTTAATTCTTACATATATAAATATATATCATTTTTTAAAATAGTTACAATTGCTTATTACTACTGAATAGTGATGTCCCGAACTGTTTGCCGAACGGATCGCGAACGGTTCGCCACGGACTCATCATTGAGTAAACTTTGACCCTGTACCTCACAGTCAGCAGACACATTCCAGCCAATCAGCAGCAGACCCTCCCACCTCCTGGACAGCATCCATTATGAAGCTGCATTCTTAGTGAGCTGTCCAGGAGGTGGGAGGGTCTGAGAGGGAGGGTCTGCTGCTGATTGGCTGGAATGTGTCTGCTGACTGTGAGGTACAGGGTCAAAGTTTAATCAATGATGAGTCCGTGGCGAACCGTTCGCGAACCGTTCAGCGAACAGTTCGGGACATCACTACTACTGAAACAACGGGTCCCTGATAGACATGACATCGCCAGACAATAAGTACATTTGGGCACTGCTTTTTTTCCCCTTATTCTCCTTTCTTAGGTGGGACTCAGTCTGGCTAATAATTTTCCTGTTTAATAATGCTCTTTTTTTCTATTATATGAGTCTTTATAGCCTAAAAAGCAATTTTGGTTGGTTCTTGGTACCCTAATAGCACAAGCCAGGCTTTCGGAGACTTAAGTTACTACATTACCCACGATGAGTGACTGATCATAGTGCTGACCAACATTCTATACATATTACAAATTAGTTTGGCTAACCATATTGTCTATTATCTGTGAATAAGCGTTCTCCATCATGGAAATCACTCTGACAACTGAACTGATATCTGTGCATCAGCCTCCAGGGAAAAAAACATCCAAGTGGTCACAATTGCTTGTGTATAAGTATTAAAACACTTGCAATCTCACAATTCAGAGTGTATTGAGTATTATATGATAAACATGTGCACAGTGGAAAAATTTAGTTCAGTCGAATCAATTCGTCTGAAAAAAAATATTTTTCAGTTGATTGTATTATATACAGTAAAGGGGAAAAAAAGTATTTGATCCCCTGCTGACTTTGAACATTTGCCCACTGACAAAGAAATGACCAGTCCATGCAAATCAATGCATAACTTTTTTGACATCCGTTTTTCTGGATTTTTTTGTTGTTGTTGTTCTGTCCTTCACTGTTAAAATACACCTACCATTAAAATTATAGACTGATCATTGCTTTGTCACAGTATATATATATATATCTATATTCTTAGTTCCTGCAGCTAATCCTGGTCAAAATTTGGTATTTTATCATTCAAAATTGGTTAACATTAATCCAACATTCATTCATTTGAGCATTCAGTTAATTTTGGCCATTCAGTTGCTAATTTTACACAATTAATCCGACTGATCTCTGATTAATTAATTAATTTCTATTTAATTTATTGGCTGCCACCAAGCATCACACTTTTTTTTTTTTGGACGCCATGGTCAATCACGCATAAACCAAACTGGCTTGTCCATTGTACAGTTCGATTGCTTCATTATTCAGTCCTACGGTGCTTCAGAGATACGGAATTCAGACAATCCACTGAATGGCCAAAATTTAGACAAATTGCAATTAGTTTAAAACCGGATGCACGAGTATATTATGTGGTTGTGTATAGACAGTGAGACAGTTGCATGCTGAACTATGCAGGTCAGATACTAAGTATGCTATCAATTAGCTGTGAATCATGGTAATTAAACTGTATGACCAAATAAGCCATATTTGGCAGAATATTGGAGTCGCTATGTTTTGTAATCTGACTGTCGGCAAACCACAGTTTGCTGTTTAGTGAATAAAACCTCTAATTATATCTGCAAAGCTTAGCTCCATTATTTATCTTTTTGGAAAAGTTCTGAAGATTCTGATTTAGGTAGTGATGTTATACTTGCAAATGTATAATAATGCAGAGTATCTCTGTACTGGTTAATAATGATCATGCTGTGCTGTATAACGATGCTGAACATAGACTGATAATGAACATGCTGCACTGTCTAATGAACTATAAAACACAAGTGTATAGGAGTAATCCTGCAGCAAAGAAACCAAAAAAATAAAAAAATAGACAGAGACTACACACTCATCTAGTGAATTCTTTGAGGTTTTGGTGTTCCCTCAAGAGACTTCTCAAATCCCAGGTTATTGACAATTTGGAAATCAAGGTTTTTTGTTTTTTTAAAACCCAGCCACCTGCCACACAATTGGAGATTTCACAGAATTGCATAGTTATACTTTTTGTATTTTTATTTAATGTACAATTATGCCAAGTATCTTTATACATGTCTCCATAAACATTTTTTTATTAACTATGCATGGCATTTCAAATGTCAAGCACAACTACAATTTCCTCTCTTTTGCTAAGACGTCTCGTGTCATAGATATTATTATTGTCTGTGCAATGACACTATCTCTTTGTAGTATCAGTCCCTGACACCTATTTTTCAAATTTGTGGTTATTGGTCTGTACTCCTGCTTTTGGTAGAAATAATTTGTAGGGATCATTGCTCAGCACCAGCTTTTCCTAGGAATCATTCACTTACACCCTCCCAGACAGATGGGCACAATGCCCTAGTAAACTATTTCGAAATGACCCAAGATTTCATAGAAGTAATTAAACAACCCTAACGGCAGGACATTTAGCCAACATTGTGAGCAGGGACGGCCTTAGGCCTCTAGGGGCCCTGTGCGAGAAATCTTCACAGAGCCCCCCAGTCATCCATGTATGATGTAATGTTTGTGTTGTCTGTGATATGTGATATGTATGCTATGTGTTGGCTGTGTGTGATATTTGTAATGGGTGTATTAGCAGTGTGTAATATGCGTGTATTGGTTGTATGTAATATTTGTGCTGGGTTTATTGGCTGTGTGATGATTATTTAATTCAGATAAAAACATGCATTTAGGCTTGTGTGTGAATGCAGGTGTATATTTTTTCAGAGTTATGTGCACACAGTCCCACAGTCAGATGCACACAGTTATACATATACACTGTCAAATCCACCACATGCACATAGTCGCAGGCAGATAGTCACATACACAGGATCAGGCAGAAACACACAGTTACAGGCAGTAACACACATACACAGTTACAGGTAGATAAACACACTCACATACAATTACAGGCAGACAGCCACACACACACAGGCAGGCAGCCACACACACACAGCCACATATACAGTTTTACACACACAGCCACACATACTATCTTACACACACATACATACATGCAGACAGTCACACACACAGGCAGACAGCCACACACACAGGCAGACAGTCACAAACACACACAGACAGACACACACACAGGCAGACAGCCACACACACACACACAGAGGCAGGTGGCCATATACACACAGGGGCGTATTAGCCGCGAGGCAAACAAGGCATTTGCCTTGGGCGGCATTTTTCAGGGGGCGGCAAAAAACGCCGCCCCCCAAATGCCCAAGGCAAATGTCTTGTTAGCCTCGCGGCTAACAGACATTCTGGGCGGCAGTGGCTGCAGCGCTGGGCGGGCGGGCGGCCGGCGAGGGAGCTCTTCCCTTGAGCGCTCTGCTCAGCTCCCTCGCGCGCCGCCAGCAGAGTGATGCTGGGACCCGGGTTGATGACGTCATATTCTGGCTCCCAGCCTCACTCTGCTGGCGGCGCGCGAGGGAGCTGAGCAGAGCGCTCAGGGGAAGAGCTCCCTCGCCGGCCGCCCGCCCGCCCAGCGCTGCAGCCACTGGACCCCAGGGAGAGGAAGAACCCCCCCCAGCATTACCAAAGGTAAGGAGGCTGGGGGGGGTTAAATAAAAAACAAAAACAAAAAACACTAGTGAGTGTGTGTATGTCTGCTAGTGTGTATGTTAGTGTGTGTGTGTGTATGTCTGTTAGTGTGTATGTTAGTGTGTGTATGTGTGTTAGTGTGTGTCTGTTAGTGTGTGTATGTTAGTGTGTCTGTTAGTGTGTGTCTGTTAGTGTGTGTCTGTTAGTGTGTGTATGTTAGTGTTAGTGTGTGTGTATGTTAGTGTTAGTGTGTGTGTCTGTTAGTGTTAGTGTGTATGTTAATGTTAGTGTATGTATGTCTGTTAGTGTGTGTGTTAGTGTTAGTGTGTGTGTGTATGTTAGTGTGTGTCTGTTAGTGTGTATGTTAATGTTAGTGTATGTATGTTAGTGTGTGTGTGTCTGTTAGTGTGGATGTCTGTTAGTGTGGATGTCTGTTAGTGTGGATGTCTGTTAGTGTGTGTTTGCCTGTTAGTGTGTGTGTGTTTGCCTGTGAGTGTGTGTCTGTTAGTGAGTGTATGTTTCTGTTAGCTAGTGAATGCGTATCTGTCAGTGAATGTGTGTGTGTGTATTTAGAAGGCGGAGCAGGGGGGAAGGTTGGGTGGCGGTTGCGCGGGTGGGGTGGCGCGGGGGGGTGCCTGAGTTTTGTCCTGCCTAGGGCAGCACAAAACCAGGATACACCACTGTATACACATAGGAAGACATCCACACACACACAGGCAGGCAGTCACACACACACAGGCAGACAGCCACACACACACAGGCAGACAGCCACGCTCACACATACAGGCAGACAGCCACACATACACACACACACAGGCAGACAGTCACACACACCGGCAGACAGTCATACACACACAGGCAGACAGTCACACACACATACACACAGGCAGACAGTCACACACACACAGGCAGACAGTCACACACACACACACACACACAGGCAGACAGTCACACACACACAGGCAGACAGTCACACACACAGACAAACACAGGCAGACAGTCATACACACACACACACACACACACAGGCAGATAGTCATACACACACAGACAGTCACACTCACACTGACAATCACACATAGTTACCTCTGTTCATTGTGGAGGTAGTGCAGCTCCTTCCTGCTTTCCCTGCACAGTTATCTGGCACTTTTAGCTCCGCCCCACTGCATGGTATGCTCCGCCCCTGCCACAAATTATTATTATATTTTTTTTTTTAAATCCCGGCCAGCCATGTGTGAGCTGTGTTGACCGCAGGGCGCCCTCTGCTCCATAGTGCCCTGTGCGGCCACACAGCTCGCACACCCCTAAGGCCGGCCCTGATTGTGAGCACAAATACACAGTGACATTTTACACACATTAATGCTTTTCATAATCCTGTTCTGTGTGCAACAGATCAACATCAAAGGAAAACTAACTAAAACATTTAATGGAAGTTGACAGTTTGAACCGTCAGGAACCAACCATCTCCAACAAACATCACAAAACATACATATATGAGTCAACACATTGTTTCCTCTGCAAAATAAAATAATTAACTAACCTTCTTCATAACCAGACCATTGGGTTTGGCAAATAGCCTCTTTCACTTACTCCACTTTGTGCGCATGGTAGAAGAGCCATTAGCCCTTCCTTAAACCTTCCTAATTAGCTTGGGCCTACATGGTGGCCCTTCCCCAATAAATAAACTGTTGGGTGTTAGAGATTGACAAATAGCCTCTGCATTTACTCCACCCAGTGCACTGGGGCAAAGAGTAATTAGACCTTCTAACGAGACCTTCCTTATACCCATCTGATCAAATAGAGGCAAGGGTAACAGAGAGATACCATGGACAATATTCAACCTCCAAAAAAACATTTTCCTTCTTACCTATCTACCTCTGAGCCCTTGTGTTAGATATTTCTTGGTACGTAATTAAATGAGATAGGATGTCTGTAGAGCCCCTAGTCTATAATATCTATCTAATTGTCACTCATTCCATGGCATAATGGATGAGAAGAATGGGCACGGGGATCTAAGAGGTGAAAAAGAGAATTACTTCTTATAGAGCTCTCTTGGTTAATCAAGGGTCTTTCTCTTTTTGTATTAGATAATCATATTGGTTCATTCTTAGTGAAAAAATAAGGCATATCAATTATACTATTAACAACTTTCCATCCCCACACGTCACTAAAGCAACTGTGTCATCCAAAAAAACTAAGTTTTTGTTGGAAACTCTTCTAGTAGCCTATGCTTCCATTACACCAAATATATCTTACCCTAACCTCCTGTGTCATCTTGCCCAAGTTCCCTTCGAATGCAAGCTCATTTGAGCAAAACCCTCAGCACCTTCTGTTCCTGTACACCCAACTTGTATTGTTGCAACTACTTGTTTTTTGTCAACCTATTGTACAGCACTGCAGAATTTGGTACTTTAGATAGAATAATAATATATAAAGAATATTAAGGGATTTACAGCAGTTAGGTGGAATGTTTTTTCGTTTGATTTTTTTTTAACAAGCCACATAGTATCTCAAAATGGTTCACACAATGCAAGCATCACATTCTTTAATACACCTCTCTACATACAGTGGTAGATATATCTTGAGATAAACACAAACTAATATAAATGATCACCTTGAATGTGGCCTAATATCATTCTTTTTTTTTTTTAGTGGTTCAAGTATATTACATTTCTTGAATGTATGAAAAATCACTCAACTGGTATCACTTAAAATGATAAATGTGTCACATTTAATCACACCCAAACCTTAATGTATTCATTTACTTTGATCTCTCTTTGACACATATTGAATGAAGATGATGGGCTGCAAACATTGATAATTAGTTGTTTTTTTTGCTAGGTAATAAATAAGTGTATAGAACAGATGGAGAGTGTGAGATAAACCTTAAATATATCTACCTGCAGTAGGTGTGCAAATAAAACAATGTCCTAAATCAAAACAGGAGATAAAATATAAGATCACAAGATCACAAAAGTGTGTCCATATTTATAAAGAACAACATGTTGTTTGACATAGACTCTCAGTCACATTTAGCATACAATTGTTACATGCAAGCACGTTGAATCCTGGGACAATGTTCCAGGAATCAGGCACTAGGCGGTGGATGGAAAATAAGGCCTGGGAAGCGGTAATGGAATGTAGAGGATAACATTTATTTTTGGTGGATTATGGTTGTATGGGCAGTGGTGACTGGTGAAGTTTAAAGATGGGGGGATCAACTCCGACCTTCCTGTCCCCCCTCCCCACCCCACGACTTGTTGGGCTCAAAGAGACAGGGGGGTAATAGAGAGACAGGGGATGGGGGGACAAAGAGAGAGGTAATTGAGAGACACAGGAGAAGGGGGGACACAGAGACAGATGGCGTAATAGAGAGACATCGGGGAAGGGGGGACAAAGAGAGGGGTAATAGAGAGACACCAGGGAAGGGGGGGACAAAGAGACAGAGTGGTAAGAGAGAGACATAGGGGATGGGGGGACAAAGAGATGGGTAATAGAGAGACACAGGAGAAGGGGGGACACAAAGACAGATGGAGTAATAGAGAGACACCAGGGAAGGGGGGACACAGAGACAGAGGGGTAAGAGAGAGACACAGGGAGGAGATGGGGAAGAGAGGCATGGAGGAGAGGGGAGAAAGAGACACACAGAAGGTTTGTTGGGGGGACAAAAAGACATACAGTAAGGAAGGGGAACAAAGTGACACATGATTTGTGGGAGGCAACACTGGGCTGGGGAAAAAGAGACAGAGAGTGGCTGGGAGAAGAGAAAGAGGCACACAGAGTCTGGCGTTAGAAAGAGACACAGATGAGATTTGGAAGGGGAGAAAGAGACAAAGTGGCTGGGGGAAAGAGAAATACAGAGGGACTGGGATGAAGTAAAAGATGCACAAGGGTCGCTGTAAGAGAAAAAAGGAGACAATTGGAGACAAGATACACTAAACGAGGTAAAGGTAATAGACGTAAATTGATGTGTATATATGCATGTAAATTGATGTGTGTATTAGTAACATATAATTATGCCTATAATATTTACACATATAGTAATATACATTTATATATGCATAATACACACATAAATGTCATTAATAAATATATATATATATATATTCTTCCAAAAAGGATGCAGCACTCTCTGATTTAAAAGTCCAAAATTTATTAGTATGAAGTTAAAAAGATCAACGTTTCAGTCCTGCATAGAGGACTTTCATCAGGATCAAATATTATTGATCTTTTTAACTTCATGCTAATAAATTTTGGACTTTTAAATCCGAGAGTGCTGCATCCTTTTTGGAGTAGTGGATACTACTAGCCTTGGCATGCTAGCACCCGATTATTAAGGGATTACAGCGTGAGTGCAAGAGCATTTTTAATTTTTTCATATATATGTGTATGTATATATATGTATGTGTAATGAGCACGTATTGGCCCTGTCTTGTTGCTAGTTGCATACTCATGCACAATAACATATTCAAAGTGAAGAGCGCGCCCATAGAACTTCAAAATAAACAAGATCACTTCATTTTTTTTTTAGTTGTGCAACTGCAGACATTCAGCATTTCAGTACCATTACTAAAATGTCCTTAATAGGCCAAAGTAGTTGTACTGAGACATTGATAACATGCAAATGTACGTCTACTTAAAATAAAGGCGCTCTTTTGTTTATTTTGAAGCCCTATATGCGTTCTTTCGGTGGAGTAAGAGTTTTCAATTTCAAATTATTTTTTCACCCTCTTTATCAGCACACTATGCTGGTGCGACGCATTATTGGGCTAGTATAGAATTTTTTTCCAGGGCTGCTTTTAGTTCCCAGTCCGGCCCTGGCTCTACCTACTTAACCCCGTGAGATGATATGCCCTGTTCAAAACTAGTGGCTTCTCCAATCTTCATTAAAAGGGAGAATAGAAATTGTAGATGTATCACGTAGGAGTAAACTTATAAGTTTCTAACACACTTATAAGTAGCCGTTACAATACAATAAATTAAATTTTTTAATGTATTTTTTGCAACAAAAACTGGGACTGGGGGGGAGGGGAAACCCCTCCTCCACTCTCTCCCGACCCTGTGCACCAGCCACCGGTGTGTATAGGGAGTAAATAGGGGAGGAAACATGCATAGGTTGTGGGCTAAGGTTCCTAATCTTAAGTGAGTAATATAGTGCTAGATTGCAGATGTTCTGAGAATATGAACTTTGACCCTTTAAAGATTTTGCAAAACGTGTGTTTTTTCATAGTGTGTAGTGTAAGTGTGTTATGTTTGTATTTAGTGTGTTTTATTATGTGCCTGTATTTAATGTTCATAGAGAATGAATGCTTTACACTGTATTTGTATTAAATGTAAAGTAGTTCAAACACATGGTATTGTGCATCGCCTTGTTAGTTATATATTTTTTTTTATTGTTATTCAATAAGTATTAGTATAATAATAGTGTAGTGCGGGCATAGGCAACCTTTGGCACTCCAGATGTTTTGGACTACACCTCCCATGATGCTTTGCTAGCATTATGGGTGTAAGAGCATTATGGGGGATGTAGTCCATAACATCTGGAGTGCCGAAGGTTGCCTATCCCTGGTGTAGTGTATGTATCTGATGTACTTCTGTTCAATGTGTTTCTACTGTACTATGAGAATGTGTAGCTTGTTTGTATTTATATTCATTTTCAAATCCTTCTACAAATTTTTCATGCAAAGCTCCATACTGCCAACAGATGCTTATATAAATGCACTTTAACGAGTCTTATCCTATGGTTATCGTGGGTTAGATGTTTAGCTCTGGATGAAATATTATAACTCCTATGATCCTTAGCCAGTAGAGAGAGCTTTGTAGTTCAGGCACGGCTGGAGAGCTGCTTGAAGGCAACTTCTGGCCTAGAAGATGACATATTGACTGTTCTTTATGGTTGCCATAGTAACATCAAACCTGGGGGTGGCTGACTTTCTTCTTATCGAATGGCGCAATATTTCCCAATGTTTTTTAATCAGCCATTTCAATCAATAAACATCATCATTGCTCTCAGCACCATCGCTCAGCGCCCGACCTGCTTCTCAGATTAAAATAACTTTAGCACTTCATGAAAACATCAGACCGTATTTTTACAAATTGCTTTCCAAACCAAAACCAATAGGTTAAATGTCCTTTGGTGTTGCAGACATGTCACAAACCATTTTCACATGCAGACTCCCACCAGTGACATGGCATATACTGAATGTCATGATGCCATCTCATGTATCATATGGTAGAATGTTAGTCAAACATTCTTTGCTCTGTGTTTTCCAGATATAGAATGTACGGTGCTGTATAATGATATTGAGTATCTCAATCGGTTTGAGGTCAGTATTTTCTTCTGTTTAAGCCATTCTGTTGTTGATTTACTTCTGTGCTTTGGGTCATTGTCCTGTTGCAACACCCATCTTCTGTTGAGCTTCAGCTGGTAGACAGATGGCCTTAGGTTCTCCTGCATAATGTCTTGATAAACTTGGGAATTCATTTTTCCTTCGATGATAGCAATCCGTCCAGGCACTGATGCAGCAAAGCAGCCCCAAACAATGATGCCCCCACCACCATACTTCACAGTTGGCATGAGGTTTTGATGTTGGTGTGCTGTGCCTTTTTTTCGCCACACATAGTGTTGTGTGTTTCTTCCAAACAACTCAACTTTGGTTTCATCTGTCCACAGAATATTTTGCCAGTACTGCTGTGGAACATCCAGGTGCTCTTGTGCAAACTGTAAACGTGCAGCAATGTTTTGTTTGGACAGCAGTGGCTTCCTCTGTGGTATCCTCCCATGAAATCCATTCTTGTTTAGTGTTTTACGTATTGTAGATTCGCTAACAGGGATGTTAGCATTTGCCAGTGACTATTGTAAGTCTTTAGCTGACACTCTAGGATTCTTCTTCACCTCATTGAGCAGTCTGCGCTGTGCTCTTGTAGTCATCTTTACAGGATGGCCACTCCTAGGGAGAGTAGCAGCAGTGCTGAACTTTCTCCATTTATAGGCAATTTGTCTTACCGTGAACTGATGAACAGCGAGGCTTTTGGAGATACTTTTATAACCCTTTCCAGATTTATGCAAGTCAACAATTCTTAATCGTAGGTCTTCTGAGAGCTCTTTTGTACGAGGCATCATTCACATCAGGCAATGCTTCTTGTGAAAAGCAAACCCAGAACTGGTGTGTGTTTTTTATAGGGCAGGGCAGCTGTAACCAACACCTCCAATCTCATCTCATTGATTGGACTCCAGTTGGCTGACATCTCACTCCAATTAGCTCTTGGAGATGTCATTAGTCTAGGGGTTCACATACTTTTTCCACCTGCACTGTGAATGTTTACATGGTGTGTTCAATAAAAACATGGCGACATTTCATTCTTTGTGTGTTATTAGTTTAAGCAGACTGTGATTGTCAGATCACATTTTATGACCAATTTGTGCAGAAATCCATATCATTCCAAAGGGTTCACATACTTTTTCTTGCAACTGTAATATACTGATAATAAGCACACAGCTCTATGTACTGTTACAGAATATCTATATAAGATAATAAACACACACCCTTGTATAATGGTAGAGTATTTCTATACACTAATAAATCCTTTGCACTGTATTATGATGCAGAGTATAAAATAACAAGTATACAATGCTGTAGATGGATACAGAGTTTCTCTATACACTGATAATTAACACACGGCATTGTATACTAATACAGAGTATCTATATAATAATGAACACACAATGCTGTATAATGATACTGAGCATCTCTTTACACTGACAATTAACACACATTGCTGTATAATGACACAACATGTCTCTCTACACACAGCACTCTATAATGATTCAGAGTATCTCTATACATTGATAATAGACACATTGCTTAGCAGTCTTCTCCGTTACAATAAGAGATTTCTTTCTAATGCATTCTTGTTTCTAAGGAGTGTTGATGCCAAAACTATATTTTAATTTCAGTGTTCCCCCACCAAAAAGCTTCCATCACCACCCTCTCCTAAACCAGTTCCACCCTATGCAGTCTCTTGAAATGTATTTCCCGTGCCTGCTACAGTCTGACAGTATATATTCCACTGGCCTCAGTCTTCCTCCAATTCTGTGATTGTGCCTGCAATCATATCATTGTGGTGATCATTCAATGTCACTCTCCCAGTAAGGATAAAATGAATGTTTTTAAACCAACTTATGCCTACATTAGCTCAGTCCCTGCATCACACTGTGTATAATGTTAATTATCTGTCTGCATCTAGCATAAACATTCCGTCCTGTAAGGCAATTATACACAATGCTAATGTACTTATTCAATGCATAACAATATTGGGGATCTATACTGCATTATGTGGCTAGCCACATATTCAGGAGTCATTTTGGAGTTTCTCCGTATAATGGAAAGCATATGGCATGTTTTTTTTTTGTTTGTTGTTTTTTTTAACTGTTGTCGCTGTTATTATTATTATTCAATTATAAATGCCAACATATTCCAGGAGTTAGACTTATAGGAAACAAACAGAACACAGTTTGATTCGAAATGTATTGATTGCCCTTCTTGTGAGAGATAACATAGATTACATTTTTATATAAAAAGTTAAGGTAGTTTGTCATGCTGACTACACAACAAATGTTGTATTTGTACAGTCTGACGGGTTTATAAGATAAAGATCTTTCATCTTTTTTAAGCTTATTTAAAGGGCAGTGGCACGTAAGGATGTAAAAAGCTAAAACACATTCAGAATTATAGAGACAAATTATTCGTAGAATGTAACCACTTCCAGTGATACAACATCACTCGTACCAGAAATGCAAAGCATGGCCATATTAGAGTAGAACTTAGCCAAAAGGTGGCCTTTGTCCTATATGCCCTTGGTACGTTTTCTCTGTGTGAGAGACACAGCAACACAGACATACATTTTGGCCTCGCCAGTGAGGTATATCTACTATGAATGAAGATACAGTGACCAAGGGGTCTCTGCCTCGATTTACTTCAAATTGTTTATGCAGAGTGGAACTCATGACAGACACCAGCTGGGGATCTCCACCAGCAATTCCCAAATGCGCAGATGATAAATCCAAAGCCTTCAATTAAATCTTTAAGAAGCCTATATTATAGCCACCAGAAATGATCTGGCAATGTTTCCAACACCTCGGCGGCTTTTCAAGCCTTCCTTTTACTTTTTTTAAGAACATTCAAGACTATCAGCAGAAACAAGACTTGTGTAAGAGACAATAGACTTTAATATCATGCAGTGTCTGCAGAGCTTATTTCTTAAGAGCAGAAGTACTAGGATCTGATAGAGATGCCTATTTACAAAGTGACTTGGCAAGCCGGCTGTATGTATAATAAATGGGTAAAACAATCTTATACCCCATCTGGCGTGAAGTCCTGCAGTGCTGGCAATGAGTCTTCCACTCACGAACAGCAGAAAGAAAAATGTTCCCAATCAGTACTTTTGCCAAAGCACTGGCAGAGATTAGTGTCCAGATAATTATTTTACACTTTATTGTGCAAATTCACAGCTGACAAGCAATACAAATAAAAGGAAGATGGTGATAATATTCAGTATTTTACTCTGCAATAAAGAAAATAGATACAAGACAGCAAAGTAGAAAGACCTAACCTTCCATTCACAAAATATAAAAAAGCCTTTTTATTCCTGAGGACAGCCCAATGAACATTCCAAGCATGTGTCACATCCTTTGTTGGGTCATGTTGAGTGTCCCCGATTTTTTTCCTTCTTTAACTGCTATTGTACTTTGTGCTCTGTGGTCATTCAAATGCTATTGAAAGTACCTTTTCCAAAGTGGTAAATATGGGGGGAATTGCTTCAAGGTTGAGCCCCAAAGTGGTATTTGTTGGCATGTAACCCACAAGTAATAATTGTGATGATTGTTGAGATGTCACTTTGAATTTATTCCATGAAATAACAGTGTGGGATGTTAAATGGGCTTACCTTCGATTTGATGATTATTGACATATTACTCATTACTTAAAATGAGATGGGGTGGGCCTATGGTTAAACTCTGCCACAATCCTAAGTAGCTTGGGCCTAATCACATGTCTACAAACATGTCAGTATAATAGTTGTTTAATTTTACCGTCAATGTGCTCCTACATACTTAGAATACAAAGCCGTCCTTTAAATCTCATCTTTATTATCTTATTCAGCAGCTACAACTGTCAGTTCGTTGAAAATTTAGCATCCTCATTTATGGACCATGGAATTGTCCTTGAAGAAGTTTCATGTCAACCTATTAAAAATGCTAATCTCTAGTGCCTGCTTTGGGAATAATATATACAGAGCAATTCTGGGCAATTCTAAAAAAAGATCTAATAGACATATTTGCCAAACATGGTGCATCGCACATTAATTGAAAGGGCAATTTTATGGTAAGATTTAGGGCACTAAATTATTTTTTTAGACCGTGGTTGGAACAACATCACATCATATGAATTTATTAAAGAACAGAAACATATCACATAGTTTTGCCAGTACTGTGATTTAATTTTCTTAGATTAAACGTTATGCACAGTAAGTGCAACAAGCATCACACATGTATAAATCCACTATGTGTACCTTGGGTCAAGTAATAGTTAATTCACCAATATCATCACTGGTGTTCTTGGCATACTCTTCCCCTCTTGATCAAAAAGGCTTCACTTTTGCGTAGCATTTAGTTTCTGATTATTGGTTACTGTTACACAGACTTCAAGACACAAATGTGGGTTATGTTAAAAGTTTTATTTGCCCTCTCCTTGTAGCAATGTAAAGTCCCTGAGGAGTATTAAAAATGCAGAGACATTGGTGTTAGACCATTTAGAGAGTAGATTCATCACGGTACATTGCAATCAGTATAAAGCAGAAGGGTTCTTCTTAATTCAATCATTGACCAATGCAAGGTTACATCTAGGCAGAGTCTACTAGAAGGTTACTATGCCCAGTTATTAATCACCCTAAAAGATTTTTCTGCTCCAGAGATCGCCTATATATTTGTATTGTCCTTATCTGGGTGACTTTTGGATATGTGGTTCACCCAGATCCCCTGGTTCTGAGGATATACTTTTTATGGGGTTATTGCATGTTTTGGGGTCCCTGTGATGTGTTTTATGATACTGTATTTCTCTGCCTGTGATAATTATATTAACCATTGTGTTCAGTAATCATATCACAGGCAGAGGGGAGGATTTTGTGTGGGAGTGTCTGTGTGTATTGTAAGAATTGATTGGTTGTATTTCAAAACCCTGTGGGCAGTACTATGTTTGTGGATTGTGAATAAAAGAGGCTGTATGTGCCACTACAGTCAGTTCTGCTTGACCTCAAAACAAAGTGTCGTCTCGTTATTGGGGGAATTGGATTGTATGCTGATTGCCAGGAGTGTAAGCTGATTGTATGCTTTTCCTGTTCAGCTGCCTACAGCATTCATATGCTTGAGAGCATTCGTATGCTTCTACGGTTCGGTGGTTGTGGTGACTGCTGCAGTGCTTGGAATCCTCAGGAAGCGCTAGGAGCATCCTTCAACGGAGGTACCCAGTCGGGGTCCCAGGTGATCCGTTACAGTTATATCTAAGCAGAGTCTACTAGAAGGTTACTATGTCCAGTTATTATTCACTAGATTTTTCTGCTCCAGAGATCACCTATATATTTTTATTGTCCTTAAAATTAGCCTAGTATTTTTCTCATGGTGATCAATGTATAAACAATAGTTTTATCTTTATAAAATGTCAAAACTATTTTAGTTTTTACTCAATGGTTTACCATTAGCTCTTTGCGTTCAATATATTTTGTCTTCTTCAGTTGTAAAAAAAAATTAAAGAAGAAAATGTTTTTGTCCCACCTAGATTCAAACTAGACCTTGCAGGCTTCGGTACTGAACGAATGAAATAAAATCATATACTGCAATGAATCTAATACATTAACCCCATTACAGCTCAAGAAGCTGGTGTGAAGTGGAATTAATGCTCCCAGATACTAATATTGTTAACAAAAAACATGGTACAAATCTTCGATCCTAAAATATAAACTGCTTGTTGAAGGTAAAGCCAGGATCACCAGGATCAATTATTTATATTATTATTATTATCATTACATAGCACAAACATATTCCCGAGCACTTTAATGTATATACAGGGGATATTAGAGGTAAATAAGATCCATAAGGCCTGGCTCAAACAAGCTTACAATCTATGAGGATTTGAGTTAAGTGGATATATATAAATATATATATATATATATAATCCATTCTCATGGTTCTTACATATCGGCTTTCTATTGGCTCACCTTATATCCCAACCTTTAACTTATTGGCCCTTTACGACCGAATTATTCTTTGTGTTTGTGTTCTCTGTAATAGGAATTTGGTTTAAGTATTTTGTTGGGTAGCCTATCTCCAAGAAGGATCATTGATTGATTCAATACTCCATATTATTGTGTGATGTCTTGTAAATAAACAATTGTTATTTGAACAAATATTTAACAATTATATGTCCTGAGGTCAGGGAGAGCAAGAGTATCATTGTTAAAAAATTACAATAATTAATTTGAGGTACATGCTATGATAGATTTATGACTTGGGTTTTATGCACTATATAGATAAATATATTACAAATGCACAAATCCCTGATATCTGATCTTCAACCTCAGCTGAAGGCAAGAACTAGCGGTGATCTTGCAGCCAATCTCTGATATTCATTGCTTGCAACAGTAAAAATAGTCGGCATGTTCAGGTGTACGATGTCACAGACATGAATACTAATTTCTAGCAGAAATGGATGACCAACCACTTATGCCTGAATAATAAAGTCATAATTCTAAATAACACAGTGGAAACTAATTTAATATTTCTAAATATATTATTAAGCCAAGCAGAGCTTTCTCCATTCTAACAGAACTAATGATGGCATTTAACCAGTGATCTGCACCTATTTATTTAAACATGAAATACTGTTTTACATATAACTCACTAAATGTTTGCAATGTAATTAAGGCAAACTCTCGCCACCTGTATCAACACTTTTTTATACTTCCTAATTAGTTTCCATCATAGTGTTCCACGGTTGTTCAATCAGTGTCCATCACAAGTGTCCATGTTTGTTCAATCAGTGTCTATCACAAAAAGTGTAGCTCTGTTAAATCTCTCACAATGATACATAATTTCTGTGCAAAAATAACGTACAGTTATGTTCAATCAATGTTCATCACGATTACATGTCTGCTCAAGCTTTGAACAACACATGGGTATGAATCTGCTCATTCGGTGTCCATCACAAGCATACATTGTTTTAGTCATTCACTGTCCAACACACAAGTATATCTCTACTTACCACTGCCAAACATGTATACATCCTTATTCAATTCTGCTTAATCAGTATCCATCAATAGGATTGTCTGCACGTTCAGTATCTATTACAAGACCACATTGTTACACAATCAGTGCTTAAAGGAACACAGTAGTCACAACACACAACTTTAGCTTAATGAAGCAGTTTTGGTGTATAGCTCATGCTCCTGCAGTCTCACTGCTCAATTCTCTGCGATTAAGGAGTCAAATCAATCTGTTTATACTTCCCTAGTTACACCTCACTGCATGTGATTTGCACAGCCTTCCTAAACACTTCCTGTAAAGAGTCATCTAATGTTTACTCTTTCTTTACTTCAAATTCTGTTTAATCTAGAATTCCTTATCTCTTGCGCTATTAATAGCTGTATGTAATTAAAGTTTAATTTACAGAGCAAGAAATTAAAACTTCTAAAGTTACATCTGATTGATTTTCTTCACGCAGGCTATGTTAGTCACTGCCAGTGGAGGTGTGGCTAGGGCTACATAAACAGAAAGAAACGTGATTTAACTCTTAAATGGCAGAGCATTGAGCAGTGAGATGGCAAGGGCATGATCTATACAAGAAAACTGTTTCATTCAGCAAAAGTTGTTTTGGTGACAATAGTGTCTGATTCCCACAAGTGAACATTACTACTCAGTTAATGCCCATAACAAAGGTTCCCATTTTCTATCAGTATGCCCCATCAGCAGGGTACATTACAATCAGTGCAAATCAGAAGGGACCTTCTCAATCTGATAATTGACCAATGCAAGGTTACATCTAAGCTGAGTCTACTAGAAGGTTACTATGCCCAGTTATTATTCACCCTAAAATATTTTTTTTTTGTTCCAGAGATCACCTATATTTTTTTATTGTCCTTTAAATTAGCATAGCATTTTTCTCATGGCGATCAATGTATAAACAATAGTTTTATCTTTATAAAATGTCAAATCTATTTTAGTTTTTACTCAATGGTTTACCATTGCGTTCAATATATATTCTCTGAAAGAAAGAAGAAAAATGCTTTTGTCCCACCTAGATTCCAACTACACCTTGTAGGCTTCAGTACAGAACAAATAAAAAAAATAATAATAATACATTAAGTCCTTTACAGCTCAAAATGCTGATGTGAAGTGGGATTAAAGCTCCACGATACTAATACTGTTAGCAAAAAATACATGGTACAAATCTTCTATCATAAAATATAAACTGCTTGTTGAAGGTAAAACCAGACAAGCAATAAACATAAACAACAGAAACAAATCCAAACATCAAAACAGATTGTGCTTTTACTACTAAGAAGTTATAAAATCCTTATTAGAGGTCGATGTGGTCAGGCAAGCTGTCAGGCTGGTCATATGCTCAACATACATCGTGATTACGGGAGATATCATGTAAGTTCCTCCCAAAAGCAGCAACATGTTTTTTAAAACTAAATAAGGATCTTCCATTAAAGGCATGACCTGTTTTCATTTTGGAAACTATTTCTGTTCTCTTCCTTTAATGATTTTTATAGATTTACCTAGAAATGTAAGCAAACAAAAATTTTAAACAGGCAATTTAAAAGAACACACTCTAGAATATAGAAAATTAAGATGAGTATCTGAAATAAATGTACTTAAACTATATTAGTCACTCTGTTGTTATAGAAAACGGCTCCTATGTATCGGTAGCAGATGTGGAATAAGAACTGCTCAGCAATAATGTACCACAGGGGGCATTCATTATCAGATCTGTGTGTTTGTCCTAATAAACAGAGATGGGGACTCGTGGATAGTCCTCCGTTGAATGGGTCTTTTCCTCGAATAATTCCAGTCTCTGGACTATTGTTGTTCCTGTCTTTCAGCTGCCATGGTAACACAGTTACCAAGACAACAGGTACCCTAGTTCCCATGAAAAAATACATTGGTTTCCTGGGCCATATATTATGGCCATTTTGACTCCACTGTTTACCGATTATATTTAAGATAAAATGAATTCTGTGTAGTAAAGCTCTGTGAATTTGGCTTACTGATTTACAAATAATAAATTGATCAAAATTAGTAAGACATGCTTGTACAAAACAGAGTTAAACCCTGTTCAGAAGAACGTACAATAGAGAAGAAGCAGAAGAGGTACAATTCAAGAGTACGACAATCAGTGTCCATCAGTATCCAAGAGAACATATCTGCTCAATCAATGCCCATCAAAAGGGTACATTAATCAGTGTCCATCTCAAGATTACATGTCTGGTTATTCAGTGGCCATCATAAGACTACATCAATCAGTGCCCATCGTAAGATTACATATCTGCTCAATCTGTGTCCATAATAAGGGTACATTAATCAAAATGGTGCAGTCAGTGCTTTGACACTTTCTCTTATATCGTAGTGACTAGCACTTTGTTTATAGTTAAAATCTAAGTATCAGTCGATTGTTCATGCACAGTGAAGCCATAACTCCTCGTAGAGGAGTGGAAAACACATCAATATTTCTGAAGATGAGTTCAGGATGGTGGTAACAGTCAAATAGTGCTTTCTTCTCACTAGCAGACTTTTGCGATAGGATTTAGATCAGTGACCTATAGTTTGTTTTAATATGCCATTTGGTTTGGACAGAATTAAAAATGAAAATAAAAAATATTAGCAATGATCAATATAATGAAAGAAAATCAAATAATTTGTTTTTTGATTTGCTTAATAAATTCCCCAATTCACATACATTCTAAATAAAACAAATATTTTTATTTTATTGTTTGCGACAGCAGAATTTATAGAGTCCGATTTCATATGTTTTGCTGCAACACATCACGTAACAGAAGGCAAAGAATGCTGGATGCACAAAACATATCCATCAGAAATGGACTGCGGATACCGGAAGTGTATTAACTCTTTCACTACCGAGTTCTTGCGTAATATTTATCTGAGACATATAATTTCTAAACAAAACAGTAATTTTATGTATACAGGTCACTTGTTCAGACATTGAAACATTTACAATCACATGCACACCGAGATTTATTTGAATTTATTTATTTTATTCAGCCTTTCAAAATTTAAAATATTCACCTATAGAAATATTGGGAGAGGTATATAAAGTATTGGAATTTATAAGGATTACCTTGTCTTCAGATAGTTTTAATGTACAGAGGAGCAAATATCAGCATCAGCATATTCCCTATGTATGGCAATAGAAATACACTATTCAGTCATGTGTTATCTGCAAACACTGAAACATGGCTTTCAATGGCTATTTCAAGATCATTCATAAATATGTTAAATAGAAGCAGTCCCAGAACAGAATCTTGAGGGACACCATTTACTACTTTTGTCCAACTTGAAAATTTACCATTAATGACAACTCTCTGTACTCTATCTTTAAGCCAATGTTCAACAAGAATTTTCATCTAGACCAATTTATTTCAGTTTGAGCACTAACCTTTTATGTGGAATTGTATCAAACGCCTTTGCAAGATCCAAGTCGATCACATCCACTGCATCACTCTGATCTTATACTTCCTTATCTGCAGTCTGCAATTAAGTTAGTTTGCAATGACCTATGTTTCATAAAACCATGCAGATTTTTGCTAATAACATTGCTCTACCCAATGAATTTTTAAATAGTATCTCTTTATAATCCTTCAAGTACTTTCCCAGTAATAATTTTCAGGCAAATATTTTGAACCATTTTTGAATATAGGAACTACATTTGCCTTCCTCCAATCCTTGGGTACAATTCCTGAAAGAAAAAAGAAAATAATCCTGAAAGAATAAAAACAGAGGTTAAAATATTTCCACACTTAGCTCATTGAGAACTCGTGGGTGAATACTGTCAGGCCTCAGAGCTTTGTTTACATTAAGTTTCTTTAGTTGCTTGTCTTGATTCATCCAATCACAATTTTGCAAGTTTTTGCAGCAATCATTTGCATATCTCTTGCCACAGGTTTCTCCTTAATATATACTGAGGAAAAATATTTATTTAAAATGTCTGCCTTTTCCTGGTCTTCATTAACTAACACACCCATTTTTTTTTAGAATTTAAGTACTTATTTGTACCTTTCTCATATTTGTTTGAAGATATTACATTTATTCTCAGTGATTTTTTTTTCACTAAAGAGTTTATGCTAGTTGATATGTTGTAATCATGGGTCTCTTATACTTTATGTGAATTTTTATTACTATTACATACCTCCACTGTTCTGATCATGCCCATCCCCATCACCTCCCCTGAAAAGCTAAAGCCCATTTCCTTTCTGCCCTATCTCCATTTTGTAGAAGTATGTGTCCCTCCCAACCTATCACTAGTTTAGGAAGAGCTTCCTCCAGTACAGCCACTTCTAAACTTATGCTACCAACATCTTCACTCAAACGGGCTAATCTGTTACCTTACTTGATACTGTTACCCAGTTACGTGCCTGTTCCTAAACTGTCTTTGCTGTCTTATCTCCCCCCACTCCACTCTGCTCAGTTAACAGTAAACCCATTTTAATATAATCAACCTGTCTCAATGTTGCAACTCGCTTCTCCAGATCACCAATTTGCTTCTCCAGATCTCCAAGAAGGCGTTTGGTCACACCTGTCACAGAGGTATGGACTTTGGACAGATTCAGCCAGGCATGCATACATGTAGCAAGTTTTATACTAAGTCAAATCATCAATCTTGCTAACACCCATTTTCCCTGTTACCAAAAACAATAAGTACAGGAAGTAAAACAATAATGACCTTGTTGGTTTGAACTCGTTGGTTTAAACTCCTGGTTTGGAACTGTGAGTATGTTTTGAACTTCGTGGCTAGACTGTTCCTAGATGCTTCCACTTCACAATGATTGTACTTACAGGTAGTTGTAAATGGCAGGAATCACTAATCTCTTACAACCCATTGTCCTGCCCATGTTTGTCTATGGAGATTTCATGACTCAGTACTAGATTATATAAACCTGTTTGAAAGGAGTGAGGCTGAAAGACCTGAACTCAATAATTAGTATGCATGTCCACATACTTTTGGCTATATAGAGGGATCAGCAACTCTGCACATGGATATTCTGAAGGTATCTGAAGTTACATTTGTAATTCTGGTTCCCAAATCCAGCAGAATGTAAAACTTTAGTTTGGTCATGTCATATACAGAGTAAACTCGTTCAAGCAAGTATTTTAAAGGGAATTGCAGACTACTGTGAAAGTCTGTGTAGGTTTCACTAAGAAGGGAAGTCTAAGAACCATAATCACTATAGGACACTACTGGGGTTATAGTACCAAGCAGAGTCCCACGGTATGCTGTAAAAAACTGTTTTGAACAGTTGGATACTTACCCAGGGTCCCTTGGATGTCCAAGGTCCGTTAAGTCTCCTGTGATATCCGTAAAGTAGAAGATCCAATTCAGTTTAAGCAATATCAATTGTTTCCCTATTTCGGAGGTCATTTATGTTGCTCATTGTGTCAGATGATGCTTGCAATCAGTAAATGTTGTTGAAGTTGGATAAAATTGATATTCCTAAAATGGAAACTGAAATTCTGCTGTAGCCATGTCACAGAAGACCAGAAGGACCTCAGGCATCTGATGAACCAAGGTAAGTGAGCCAGAATGGTTTTACTCCTTGTTTGAGATGGAGCCAGGTATGGGACACTTTTAAGATTCACCCAACCTTTGGAGGTGATTGTTTTTTTGGAAAGCATACCAAGACTTGCTGGATGCTGAATACTGCATGTGAGAAATTGCATAGTGCAAACACCGATCACAGGTTCTGGAAGGAGCAATGTTGGAGAAATTAAATTCTCTTCAGGGCAGGGGTGATGATACAAAATAATTACAGGTAATATAATGTATCCAATGTTTTGTATGGTTTACAAAGTTTTTCATTATGTAAATAATTAGCACAGGAAATTAAAAAATACATAATTCCAAAAATAAGACACCTTGGCAATAATTTAAATAATGCTAGTAGTATTTTAATTTTTTTTCTAACTTAATTATGATTGTGTAAATATTATCTTTTGACTAGTATTTGCTTACATTATGTAACTTCCCCCTCCAGTTCTCTAATTTTGGGTTTCAGAGTTATTTACTAAACCAGTCAATAACACGGCGGAATTCAAATTGTAGGCCTAAAGCGCAAGATTTCCATATCAGCTATTTTTTAGCTTAGCTATATTGATCCAAATTTTAAAATTCCCTGCTCAATGTCCAGTTTAGTGAGTAGCCTTGTGTGAATAGTTTAACCCCTTCATGACGTTCAAGAGGTTATGCAAACCACAAATTTAGTGATTGCCCTGATATGTTTATGTCATAAACGGTTAATAATAAGAAAATAGATAAGTTCATCGGTTAAATGCTTTCATATATGTAGACGTAACAGTTGAAATCATATCCTGGACTTGTAGCAAGATCCCAAATGAGAACACATGGAAACAATCACATTCAGCCAAACATGTCCTTAATCCTTTATTCACACCCTTCTGCTTTTTCTCCTCCTCCTTTTCTTTATCTCCTCTACAATATCAATCTTTCTCATTTCCATCCACCCTCCTATTCTGGCTTTCCTTTTAAATCTTTCCTTCACCCATGGCTACCCTACACTGCACTTATTGGCTCTCCACCCTTATTGCTTTGTAAAGAATTCATGAAGACGATGAGGGGTGAGGGAGGAGAGGCACACAATGCAAGGAAGGAGAGAATAAAAGCACAGAGTGGTACGAGGAGTAAAGCAGTGAGCGATAGGAGTTGCAGAATGATGTAACTGTGTGATAGGAATGATTGTGTTAATATACATAATAAATTTGAGAGAATGGTTGCGGAGAATTATAAAACTCATTGTATGAAGGCACAGAGTGGGAATGAAAGCACAGATTGAGGCAATGAAGGCACAAAGTAATAAAAGAGAATGAATGAATTCATAGTGAGATAGGAGAGAGATAAGAATGGAGAACAATAATGCAAGGAATGAAAATAGAAAGTGAAGTCCAGAAGGAGAAGGGGAATGATGGCACAGAGTAGTTGGTGTGAAAGAATACAGACATATGAGGAAATGAATGCTCTATTTGATTGGAATGATAAAAGATGAATGAATTTAATAGAATGGTAGGAACTAAGGAATGTGACACAGGCTAATAGGGGTGACTGAACAAAAGCACAGGTTCATGGGACAAAGTGAAGACAGATATTTCGAGTAAATGAGTGAAAGCACAGCTAAAAAGGAGAAAGAGAATTGCAGCAGAGAAAGATCCAAGCAAAAGAGTGAGGGAATGATATCAACAATGAGGTGGAGGTAGAGAGTGATGGGAGTGAGGAATGAGTAAACAGTGACACAGAGAAATGGGAGCAAAATACAGAGTGATAGGAATGAGACAATTAAGGAACGATTAAAGTGAGGGAATGAAGAGCGACAGGAATGTGAAAAAAGGCTGTGAATGCATTTAAAGTGTTATTCCAAGTTCTAATGGCTAATATCAGTTTTGTGTCAGATTAGTCACCTGACGCTCTTAGTCAATACATAGCGATTGGATCAGTTCTGCAGAAGCTAAAAGAAGATCACCATCACAGAAAAGATGCCTCCGAGCCTGGCAAGGTCCCAATCAAGAAAGCAAACCATTGCTAAACGGTTTACCCCATTAATGGAGAACTGAGCCATGGCACTCCTGGCATCATAACCAACACAGCTGGCTGCAATGGTTATGATGCTTCCATTTACCCTTTAATTAAAATCTGCATTGTGTTCGTTGGTATCAGTCATTTGAATACCACAGAGTAATGAATCTTAACGAGAAACCGATTCTGGCTTAATGCGTGGATTAGACATGTAGAGAAAGCACATAGAGTAGATGAGAGCGCTACCATAAAATGAATGTAAAACGTATCCATCCTATAGAGCAGTGCCGGCTCAATGCACACCGTGCCGAAGTAGAGTTTCTGTGATGTATAGTTCCTACGAAAGCTGATTATCTCGCCCACCACTGCAAGGTAACCTGATCCTTAATTATTAATTCCCTCTCATGCCGTGTCCACGGGCCAAACATCTTCTGTATTATTCTTTATCTTAATCATTAGTATTATTTATTTATAAGGCACAAACAGAATCCATAATACCGTATAGTAGGTACAAGCACAAATACATGCGCTGAAGAAAAAAAAACACATTAGGCAAAGAGGCTGCGGCCCCAACCTAATATTTAACCTCTACACTGCCACGTCTTTTACAGTTAAGCTCCTGCCAAATCAATTGTTTGCTGTTTATTTTGTTTTTGTTTTTAAACTACCGGATATTTGGTTGGGGATAGAAGAATAAAGCATTGGGACTGGTAGGAGAAAAGGTGAAATATCATCTCATGTCAGGGAAAAAAATACATTTTTGCAGCAATTTGATGCTTTCATTGCCAATCGCCTAAACAGGATGTTATGCACTAGCTGGTAAAATGGTTAATTATTATATTCATAATCATTTTGGTATTTTAGTATAATAATTGATGGTGGATTGGAATGTTCAAACTTTAATCTTTGGTTAGATTTTTCCAGTCCACTGCAGAGTGTAAGGATTGAAAAAAAACATATTAACCTAGAAATCTTTGGAATTACAGTCAATCTCAAAATAAAAATAAACTTCAAATTCAATTTCTGTTTCGTTGGGAGCAAAAATTACAATACTGTTATGGTCTAAGCAGTAAAAAACCAGCATGAATTGTTAATCCCAGATACATGCCTGTTGTTTAACATTCACTACCAGCTGATCAATTTAGGGGTGAGCGCAGCCTGTGTCCACCACTTGCCGGCCATTTTGAGGTTAAAAAATCACCACGGGTCAATCAAGTTCTCTCACTACTGTTGCACTGAGGAAAGCTGCATCGCACCGTGAAGTCAGTACAGGGGATCTCATTAGGGTGCACTGTATTATTTACATATAGAAATAGTCACTCTCTGCATGCAGCAATGAGTGACTGTCTGCATCCCGAAGCAAGGAGGCTCTCATACAGAGGATTAAATTACATGCATATTGAAATACATAACATATCCTGCATTACATTTTTGTCTCTATTAACCCTCTCATTACGTAGACTGGGGCTAGAACTGTTCAAGTCCTGAAACTTAATGCAAAATTCAATTTAGAGGAGAAAAAATAGTTACGGGTATCTTCATCTCTTCTGTTATGAAGGTCTTTATTGAATGAAGAAAACAATTTCTTCGCCTGAAATCTGTCGATTCTCATAGAAGTTGGCAGTGGGACTGTATAAGTGTGCCTTCACTCCCACTTTCACCTTACTCAAATCAACAAGGTTCAATGTACATTAGCTACATTTTGGTACAGGAACAAACTGGAAAAATGCCCGGTGGGCCGCGGTGGCCATCAAAGTGTCTCCCTTGCCAGCCTTGCTGCCTGCCTTGTGCCGGTGGGGAGATCAAATCTCTCCTTCAGCGGCCTGCTAGCACTTTGCTGAGGGCAGGCTGAATTGACCTCTCTCGAGTGCAGAGCAGATACCACACTAGTAAACACACTGTGCGGTAAAAAAATTTTTAAAAATTTCATGGAGCTGTGTGATTCACAGCAATGGAGGTATGGCTTGGGCTGCATGAACCAACTGATTTAACTCGTAAACAGCAGATAATTGAGCAGGAACATTGAGGCATGAGCTGGAGATAATGTTTTTCCAATTCTAACATTTTGGTGTAAAATTTACAATTCATCAGCTTTCAACAATTCCAACGTTATTGAATAAATACCATGTGTGATTTTCCTTAGGTATCTGCTGAGGAAGATTAATGCATTCTGTTTTCTTCACACTGGGTTACCAAAATAGATTGATTTATTTGATATAGTAATGAAGTATTAAAAGGAATACTATAGCGTTAGGAATACAAATGTGTATTCCTAACATTACAGTGCTCTAGTCACCGTTTAGGGTTAAAACATTTATTACTTACCTATTCCTCTTCGTGCTGCTCAGTCCATAGCTGTATAGGAAAGTATTGGGAGTCTTGTGCACATGCGCGGCAAAACTCCAAGCCGGTATCCATCAGATAGACATAGCCACGTTTACTTGGCTATTTCAGAGCAAGCACCTCTAGTGGCTGTCAAGATAACAGGCACGAGAGGCATTTAAAACCTACACTGCAAACATTGTCGTTCTTACAGAATGTCAATGTTTTGCACTGCAGGGTTAAAACTACACGGGCAAGGCACCCAGACAACTTTATTGAGAAGATGTGGTCTGGGGGCCTATAGTGTTTCTTTAACTAAAATAATTGCACTTACTCAAAATTCTGATTTTCAAGTATTTTCTGGAAACCATGTTCAATACCATGCTATGCCCAAAACTGCACCATGTGCTGATAAAAATGTAATGCAAGCTGATTGTCCATTTATGCCCCACTCTCTCAGGATTATTCACTAAACTTGTGCTATGACTATAGCTGACTTGGAAAATTATTCCTGATCAGCAGTTTTTGCCTAAATGCTGCCATTCGGATTGCAATTCCCTGCAATTCTGAGTTGGAAGAATAAGTCCCTTTGTCTGTCTCTTTCTCTGTCTGTACCTCTGATAACACTAAAGCCATGTTTTTAGAGTGTTTCCTGCTGAACTCAGGACCAATGAGAATTGATGATGTCTGCGGTTTAACATTTCGATGGAGCAGAGATCTCATCAATGGCAGTTTTTAGGTAGTTTAAGTGAGAAGTCAGAAGGCTCAGTATGATTTAGAAATTTAGAGTAAGCTGACCAGATTGCTGGCATTAATCAGGATAATGTTTTAGAGACAGATGGGTGCATAAAAACAGTATTATGAGTATGTTTTACGCAATCACATGAGATGGTTTACATAAGACCTACTAAGAATGGTCTTTCACAAAAGCAATCAAATTGGTGGAGATATTTTATTTAGAATGACACAGACTGCGACCCAGACATTTTTATTGTATTTAAAGCAACTTGCTAACTAAATGATGTTCTGTGTGTTCCGTTTAAACTTCACAAGTGTCAGAGGACAACTCTAGAACCCTTATTCACTAAACAGTGAGTTAGCATAAATTACAGACCAGCAACAGGAAATTTGAAAATAATGTCCAATCTATTTATATTTGGCTCTTTTAGGCAATTTTGTGCAGTTAGATTTTAAAAGCACAGCAAGTCACAGTTTGGCGAATAGACCCCAAATCGTAGCAGGTTTAGAGGATCTGTCCCCAGACTGGCATCAAAGGCTGACTGCAAATTGGAGAGTGTGTGATGGCATACGGATTGCAAAATGGAGTGCAGTATCTACAGACGCAGTACAGTTTGGTTGAGGGACCTGCATTTTTATGAATTAGAGGCAGCTGGTGTAGTGTATTCCAGTACGAAGGAGAAGCTGTGACATGACAAATGAGCGGGTCTGAAGCTTTGTAGCATTTTGTGTCAGAAAATAATGTGCTTCAGAGATGTTTCATAGCTACAGGCAGCAGGACTTATTGAGAAACCTAATGTCAGGAGTAAGACACTGAAAGATGACCCCAATTCTCTGAGCTTGGGATATTGATGCTTGTGGCTGTGCGGATGGTGAATACAGCACAGGAACAGCAGAGGAAGATGGTGACATCGACTAGAAGGAACTCAACTCCAAAACAGGCTTGAAAGATGTCAATATATTGAAAATGCATGCCTTGTGCCAGAAATACTATTATTGCTATTGAAAGCAAACAGCCATATGTCACATTATATTGCCCAGATTCCCATTACATGATCCTAACTCTAAGCCCGTAACTACTATTTTATTTTTGTTAGCACTTATTTATACGGAACTCAAACAAAATGCACATTACTAATCTGATGATAGACATTTAAATGCATACTAACATGAGAATGTCTTTGTTTAAGTCCTCCTTTAATTGACAGGTGGTTCTGTTGAAGCTTTACAATAGATTAATCTGCAGTCTTTATTAGGGAGGCAGGAAACCAAATACACAGATGACACTGTAGAAAAGAACATGATATGAAAACAACACACAACACAATCAGGGCGGCCATCGGGGTGCACAGGCTATGCTCCTGTTTGAGGCCGGGTGCCTTCTTAGTCCTGCAATGTAAAACATTAAAAAATATTTACATTGCAGAACTAAGCCAACCTCTAGTGTCTGCTACCAGACAGCCACCAGAGGCACTTCCGGGATTTTATCGGGCTTTAGGTCTCCTAACTAATGTTGGAAATCCTCACGCTCTGTATGAGGGCATCCAGAGTCTGTTAAATCCCCATAGAAAAACATTGAGTCAATACTTTACTGTGGGGAGGGCCTAATGCACTTGCTCCTTTCGCCCTGCATGCGCATTAGGTCCCCCTGTCAGAGGACGCCATGGGAGGCAGAGCGCTGGAATCGGATAAGTAAATAAAGCATTTTTAACCCTTTAGCTTCCAGAGGGGGTGGACCACGAGGGAGGAGGGGACCAGAATGCACTTTTGTGCTGAGAATGCAGATTTGTATTCCTAGCACTATAATATCCCTTTAACCCATTAAGGACACATGACATGTGTGACATGTCATGATTCCCTTTTATTCCAGAAGTTTGGTCCTTAATGGGTTAAGCATATCAACGTTTAACATTTTAGAATTTGATATAGTCTAACAACTAAAATACACTGAAATTTTACATGCAATGTACTCTATAAATAATGTCAAATAAGTACATTTATTTTGGCACACATAACCTTAGCTGTCATAATTATGTACACATTATTATAGGTAAACTTGTCAAAAAGTTCTTCTATTTTTGTATTTAATCAGGAGATGTTTAGATTGTTTCAGGTAAACTCCCAAACAGTGGTTTCTATTTACAGCTTGCAGCATTAATTAAGCTGCTTTTCTTTTACTGAAATGCTGGGAGTTCAGCTAGGGAGACAGAAAGAAACAGTGTGTCTGATTGCCCAGTAATTTCGCACAGGCTGAATAAAAAAAACATTGATGGCAATAGTAGCTTCTAGTTTCATTTTCATCAATCTCAGCCAGGCCAGAATGTATATGTCCCTGTGCTGTCATGACATTAAACGAATCCTAGCATGGCCAAATGCTAGTCCTAACCCTAAGTCTAGTCCTAGCCCTAATAATAATTGTAAAAGAAATGTGTAGAAAATATATACAGTAAATATAGAATGTATATAATGCTGGTGTGTATTATATGAAAATAACTTGATAATCTCATGGTTTATGATGATGTATCCAAAAGATAAGATTGAATTATTTTTCCCTAATGAATCCTTTCAATGTTATGTATATTTTATGTAGTTAGGGTATGGTTAGTGTAAATCCCTATATCCCCCTGTAGTTTTGTAGAAACTGCAGGCTTTTCATTTTAGCTGTTTTTCTGACAGCCACTAGAGGCACTTGTGGAGTAGTAAAAGTTGGTCATGTGACCGATGCAGTTTATTGAATTCCATGCTTTGATATGAGAAGCATTTGGATTGGCTGTTGCAGGGATATGGATGACGTAACAGGCACAAGTGGCAGCTCTAAAGGAGTGTCGGTACTGGAGAAAAGGTAAATAAAAGGTTTGTGTTCCTAACGCTATAGTGGTCCTTTAATGTGACGTGAGGGTTAAAGGGTACATGTCAATTTTCTAGAATTTACACATTGCAATTCATGAGACGTTCCCATTTCTTTTTAAATGTATTTAAAAGACTTAGAAAATGGCATCATAATCAAGTTCAGACAAGGCAAAGCCAGGGCAAACATTGAAAATGAAGAGGAGTATTGGAAACATTGTTTAATTTCTCATCTTTTCCCTATGCTTTCTCTGTGCTGTCTGCCAAGCGCAAAGAACAGAATTATAAGAATGGTTGACAGAGTGTTAAGATAGAGGCATCCATGTGCTAGATAAAGAGGTGTGGATTCCCCATTTGACTTTATTTTTCATAACTCACTTAGACATGTCTGCTAGCTGTAGGGATAAGTGAACATAATGTGACAGTTCCCCTTTTAATGGTTAGTGTAGTGGGCAATGTTTAGTGATAATGTAATGTAGGAGTTAATATTTGGTAATAGGGGAGTATAGCATATAGGGGTGCATTTATGGTGATAATGTTGAGTAGATTGGAGGCAAATAGCAGCAGTCTCCTCTGGGGAATTTAAGGTCCACTAATGTAAGGCAGACAGGGGCATATATATCCCAATTCTGCCGCCAAATAAGGCCCCATTGTTGGGATTCATACACGGTTCCATATTCATTATAGGAAATAATTGCAAAGATGACATCATCATCTATGCAGTACGCCATTCAAAAACATGATCTGCTGGTTGAAATAATGGCAGATCTTGTAATAAAAGTACTCTGGTCCTTTAGTTCAAACAAGGTTTTAAATCAGTTAACTATTGTAAGGACTCAGCTGCTATACATGAATGACTATTTGGTGAGAACAGTTGTATCACACATCTTACAGCATGATATAAATAGACATATCATATCATATCATGACATAGCAATAAGTCTTGTTTATACTTAATGGCTAACATAAACACTCTGCCTTGTGCCTATTACATGACCAGGTAACTTAACTATAGATGCACTGCCATTATTCTATTTCACCTATTATTTTTTTGTTGCAATTCTACTTTACTATTTTTTATTAATAGCCAATGCCCGGATATCAGATATTTGACCAGTGGCTATAACTAAGATGTGGTCCAGCAAAGTTAAGCAGTGTGTTAGTAGAACAAGAATCAGTGCTTCATGGTGCTTAGGGTAAGCAAGGTCAAGAGCTAGAGTTTGCAGAATCTGCTCTCTATGGCTCTCATTGCATATTGCTTAACATATTGTCAATAATCGATGGGGGCTAGGGTGGAGAAATTAGGTCCCCCTATATTGTATTAATAGAGACCCTACCCACTGCTAATTGTGGGGGCTAGCAGGACATTATGTTTACCTTCAGATTGAAATTAGTAGCCTCCACCCATTAACCACGGGTGGGGATAAACATAAATATGCCCCCCCCCCCCCATTTATGAAACTTAGTAGCCACCACCCACTGGCCAGGCTCCCACGGTAAGGGATTTATCTAGCGACTGGACAGCAATGGCTGCCCAATCACTAGTTCTTAAAATTTTATAGATATGCCTCCAATAGTCTTTTTGACCCCATAGGCTCTTCAATGAATTTACTTATTTATTAACGTGGCGGATGGCTAGCAGGTACTGGCCAACCTCCACTAGGTTAACTCTCGTGCCACTGAGGGTTTTCAATTAATGGTCCCATCAGCTGCTAGCACTGCCAGCAGGCAAATACTTTTTTTTTTTTTTAATCCAGGCTTGGGTTTGATGCATTAGGGGGATTCCTCACCTGAATTGAAAAATATGGATATTGTTAAATTGTGTGAACAACATACAGATTTTGCAGTTGGAATGGCCCCAATTTTGGATTTTGCAGAACTGCAGCCAAATGGTTTTGCCCCATTTGGTATGAGGCCATTAGGGCTATAAGGCATAACACTGACAGTGTCAAGCTTGCTGTTGCCTGATTCTCAGACACAGATCACAGATGACAAAAAAACCAAACATAAGCTACTCAGCTGGGACTTTATGTCCCATCAAATTGAGTGCAAGAATGTTCCTGCCCTTGCTGAACTACAACTCAACCTCATATAACATTCATTGAAATTGTGGATGAAGCTAATGGAAGTTAAAATATACCAATGATATAATAGTATAATGAAGCAGCCACATGCTAAACAGCCTATCTGGAACGAAACTCTAATCATTTATAAGAACTTTAGTCCACAATAGCTTTATCTAGAAAGTCATTATTTTAATAAACACATTCAAAATTACTCTTGAAATAATACAGCTCTAATTTTTTTTATATGATGTCCTTAATCTCTGTAAAGCTTTGAACCTTTGTCCTTAGTGTTCCTTTTTGAGAATCATTTCAATGGACAATGCCCACTTGTCCAGCACTAACAAGAAAATATGTGCTGGGCAAAAATGGGGGGTTTCCATTAGCATACAAAACGTAAATGTTTAGGGCTTAGGAAATATGTGTCAACATTTTCGTAAATGCATAAGCCTATATATATTTTATGCAACAATTAAATGTATGCATAAAAAATGCATTTTAAATACATAGAATTTCCATTTACAATGTTCACGGTCACAGGAGAGCAAATGTTTCACATTGCAGCACTAAGTGCAAAAGGGACACAGCACCCAGACCACCTCAATGAGATGAAGTGGTATGGGTGCCTACAGTATCCCTTTAAGTGCTTAGAACGCGAGACAAGCAATTTTAAAGGAATAGTAAACTCTACCAAAATGAAAAGAAAGTTATTTTAAAACTACCATTATGCAAAAAAATGCTAAAACATCTAACTAAAATTTAACAATTGGGCTTAATGATAATTTGCTATCTTTATTTGCTATCTTTCAAACTTTAAAATGCAAAAAAAATAAAATAATAATTTAACATAACAGGAAACCCAATCACTCATCTGAGCTATTTAAGCTGTCCGCGACGATCAAGCTTATTGAGGTGTCTTTCCATACCTTGTATATTGCGTATTTCTTGTGCTAAATTGAAGGCAGCAACCAGTTTCCGTTGTTGAAAATGTAATCCTGACCCAGGCCAGGTGTCATTTTGCTAGAATAGCTCTAGATGTTGTGTTATTCAAATGCTGGCAAATTGTTGAGATGGAAAATAGGATTCTACCAATAAGCTGTCTACTTAGCAGTTGGCTAGGAGAGTGATGGTTAACTTTGGTGCTCCGGATATTTGTGAACTACTGATCATGCTTGCTAAGCATCATGGGAAAGGTTCACAGTCAATAAGTAGGCTTTCTTTTTATCAAATACTGACATTGTGAAAGTAAGAATTTAAAACAAAAGGAGTTTCACATTTAACACCAAAGTAGACAAAATGAAAGCATAGCCGAGTTAAAGAATATTTCCACTTTGACCATTCTGACCTTAAATATAAAATTCACTTTGACTTCTCACTTTAGTGAAAAACCCTGCAACTTATTTAATCCTTCGTGGACCAGGCAGGTGAGCAACAGATGTATACATCTGAGAGCTGCGCCCTCCAGTAGATGTAGTTAAGACAACTTCGGAACTCCTACGTGACGGGGATGCCCCAGAGACTGTATGTGTTCTCTAAACATTGATTGACTGTTTCCTAACTCTTTCCAAAAGATCCATGGCTAGCAAGAAATATCTAACATGAATAACAGGGAACATATGTTTCTTCCATTAATCTCTTCAGCAGCCAAGTAAACAATTGCCAAGTTTCTGCTATATTAATTCTTAAAGTAAATCTATCATCGAAATGTACTATAATCATACTTATGTTAAAACACAAGACAGAAACGATAAACACATGGATATTTATCCTCTCGTGCTATCTGACTGCAAGCCATATTATTATAAGCATTGGGATCTGTATCCAAGTGCCTTTCTCATGAAGGAGCAGAGGCCAATACTACGGTCGGCACAGATATCTATACTATGCTCCATCTGTCTGAAATCTAATGAGGCAGGGCACTGAAATATCCCAATGTTATGCTTTATTAAACCTTGTGAAGACTGTGAAAGTATACAGTAAAGAGAGAGGTTTGTGCCAACCCAACCACAGACCTCTCACCGAGGGAGGCCAACCAGCAGTCCATCGGGAACGATAAGAGACGGGAGTTCACTAATTACTGTATTTTTGTAGTAATAGTAGATATTGTTGATACAAAAAAGTAGGGCAGGTAAACGATGAAGGAGAGGTTGGGACAAGACTGGGTAAAATTGTTAGGAGGTTTGGTTAGGAAAATAATATATAGATTTTGACTTACCACCTGCAGTATGCATGCGAAAACGTCCTTGTGTGTAGTGGTCCAACTGCTACAAAGCAGAACATTTACAATGGTGGAGGTATAAAACATACGACGTCGGTTCCGTATCCATTTATAAAAGATGTGTATTAGCAGTTCTGGACAAGGTAAATCATGGAAGGCAAACATGAACGGACGGAGATGGGGTATCAGCAAATAAAGTTACAATCATGTTACACGTAAAACAATTATCTATAGTAGATATATGTAATAGTTATTTATAAAATAGTAAAGTTACATAAAACAAAAAAGTATGTGTCTTTCATCTATTAACTATAATCATCTCTTCATCATTATTTGTGAAAATGGAAAAACACTTAAAGAAATAAGTACGACCTCTGAGAACATGTAAAATCAACCTTCTAAGAGAATGTCTATCAATGATACATTTGATTTTGATTAAATCTGGATGTTACTGAAATTTGCATACTATTTCCATTTCAACTAATGAAGTCACATTCAGCTACCCCAATTTATACAATGCCAATTTATAATCGATTAATAAATCAGTCGTAGAATTTACAGTCGTCTTGTATGCATTTCATTGCCCAACTAGACGCCCTTTTGATAATGCGCATTCAAAATCCGTGAAAATTTCTTGACATTTTGTAGGCAAATACTTTTTTTTTTTCCTTTGGAAATACTAGGGATTATTTCAAAACAATAATATTATTTAAATGTTATTAATCTACAGTCATTGGTAAGGTTTACAAATAAGAATCAATTTACCCCTTAGAACAACTGACTAAAATGGATTTAAAAAACAATCAATTCAACAATAATTTCAATCATTCAATCAGTAGTAGCTCTAGAGTGAGACAGCAATCAGGGGAGTAGAGATATCCTCTCCTAGAGTGTTATTCTGCTGGGTGTTTAGAAACTTGCAATTTTTTTTATTTTAATATGCTAATTTAGTATACAGGTTGTAATGGATGAAGAGATAGCACATATTTAGAGGTACTATATTTCCCCCCTCTTCCACTCATGCCAAATTTAAGTTCTTTGTCTACATGTCCAGACCAAGCTCTGTTTGCAGTCTGTTTTGGATTAGGAATGACAGTAGTGGAGGTATAAACATATATACATCGGTGTTGCTAATGTAAAAAGTTTAAGTAGGAGAAAATATTATTTTCAAATAGCATTCAACTTATTATATTCATTAGCCATTTGTCCTGCACAATGAATATATTAATAATTATCAGATTAAAACAGTATTTCAAGATATTTTCAGGATAGTTTCAGAACATATCTAGGTACCCTATTACCCAACTGGCTTTTTGGATTCTGCCGAAAAATAATATTTGATTGGTTGATGTATTGATTGACTTAAAGGAGAACTATCGTGCTAGGAAATCAAGTTGCTTTCTTAGCAACATAGCTCCCTATAGTGTCCTCCCAACCGCGTGACCCCCCCTCCCATGGTGCATAAAGGGTTAAAAAAAATCCTTCTCGTACTTACTTTATTCCAGCTCCAATGTCCCTCTGTGCTAATGCGCATGTGCAATGTGCTCGTATTGGGACTTATCCCATAGGAAAGCATTTTTTTATATATATATTTATTTTTATTTATTTTTTTCTGTATGGGACCCAGCATTGCAAACTCTTTATGAGTGCCTATCAGTGACCTTCGGACACTTGCTCCCATCCTTGTTTGGACCCAGGCACAATTCTATGAGAGAAAATTTCCAAGGCACACATACTTTGTTTGATCCTTTTTCCTAATGATCTTGTAAATATCACATTTATGTGAAGCCTTACAAGAGAAATGTGCATACTTAAGCCAAACTGACTTATTAGTCTTAATAAAGGGACAGATGGGAATCCAATTTTTTTGCTGACCCAAATTTTTTTTGCTGCTTAATATATGAAAAGCATAAAAACTAGTATAGACATACACCGTCAAATATACAAAAACATATTTGCCCCTGTTCTGTTCCTTTACAATCTGCATTTCTTAAACCACATTTTCATGCACTTTTTAAAGCTATTTTTGGTTTGCATCTCTAAACATTATATTGTCAGGCCCACACTCTCCCTCTTCCTTAAACATAGAAACATAGAATGTGACGGCAGATAAGAACCATTTGGCCTAAATACCGTATATACTCGAGTATAAGCCGACCCAAATATAAGCCGAAGCACCTAATTTTACCACAAAAAACTGGGAAAACTTATTGACTCGAGTATAAGTCTAGGGTGGGAAATGCAGCAGTTACTGCTCACCGCTCTTCTTTTCTCCTGCACGCCGTCCGGCTCTGTGCTTGCAGCCTGTGTTAGAGCTCATAATATACACGCTGCATTGTGTACGCACTGTGTTACTGCATGCGCTTCATTACTGCATAGCCGCGTTACCGCATATGTATGGGAAGTGCTAACGCAACACATGCAGTAACACAGTGCGTACACAACGCATCGTGTATATTATGAGCCCTAACACAGGCTGCTCTATGCAAGCACAGAGGCGGCCGGCGTGCAGGAGAAAAGAAGAGCGGTGATATCAACAGTCATAGGACCACCCACAGAGGCTGCAGGCGCCCGCAGATGAGCTGGAGAGACCAGAGAACACTGCACCGGAGAACAGGTAAGTGGGACCCTCACTCGAGTATAAGCCGATGGGGGCTTTTTCAGCATAAAAAATGTGCTGAAAAATTTGGCTTATACGCGAGTATATACAGTACTTTCATTAGTCCCTGGCCTTATCTTATATCTGGGATAGCCTTATGCCTATCCCATGCATGCTTAAACCCCTTCACTGTGTTACCCTCCACCACTTCAGCTGGAAGGCTATTCCATGCATCCACTACTCTCTCAGTAAAGTAATACTTCCTGATATTATTTTTAAACCTTTGCCCCTATAATTTAAGACTATGTCCTCTTGATGTGGTAGTTTTTCTTTTTTTAACCCCTTAAGGACCAAACTTCTGGAATAAAAGGGAATCATGACATGTCACACATGTCATGTGTCCTTAAGGGGTTAAGTATAGTCTCCTCTTCCTTACATCACTCACCCTTGCCGCGTCTTTCCCTATCTTGGCCTAGATTACCCTGGTCTCTTTTCTATGCTTGTTTGCCTCCGCGGACTACCAGCAAATCTCTTTTTGTCCATCTGGTGTCATGTACCATCGGTGGCCCATGAATCAGATGAGAGAGACCCTTTTTCTTCAGTGTGGCAGATGGGTGAAGACTCAGGGAGGAACAGCCTTCTTAGACACAAACATGCTGGAGCTGTGTCCTCTTAAATGGAGAGGAGGTTGTCCAGAGCAAGTAATGTTTGTTGGAGTGAAGTGGGGAGTCATGCCTCTTATCCCCTATTTAATAGCATTCCTCCTGTCCCTCCTCGCTCAGTTGTACTGTGCTCATAGTGGTCTTAACTACCTTTCCTGTTGTGCATCTGATATCTGGTATTTCCTTCTTAGCTTGTTAACGGTATAAAAACCTGTGCCGTCTGACCCGACCTTCTGAATTCCTGACCACACTTTTGTCTGACCCTCACCTGTACGGCGATCTCAGTATTATTCTATACAGCTTCCTGCTACATCGTGAACTCCGTCTACTAGACCTAAGATATATAGACATTGTTACTGCCTTTTTTAGCTATTGTATGCAAATATATATATATTATATATATATATATATAGCATTTTCGTACATTAACCCTAGATACAAAAGGTATATGACCCACAGCACATAAACTTTGGTCACCCTCCTCTCTCTCACCATCATTGAGGACTTGGCCTTTCAGTAGATCCCTGGACACCAAGATCACAGTAAGGAATCCACATAATTAAGTGTACAATTAGTGTTGAAGCACAACTACATCAGGTAACTACACCATGTCTAGACCCTGTCTCTAAGCCCCACTGTCTCAACCTATGGTTAACACAAAACATCATCTAGAGAGTAAATTAGTTTGCTAAGGCACCCTAAGGTTTCTTCACATTGAACTACGTGCTCCTGATCCATTCCAGAAGCTATTTTTGCTCACTCTGTGTGGAGTAGGTGCCTATGAAAACTACTTTGGGTCCTCACCAACGCTGTAAAAATCATTTGACCCTATTACTGAGTACACTAAGAGGACAATGGAGTTACATTAAGGAACCTACACACTCACCAAATAACGCCTACAAACCTTTCTCATCGAATCACTCTGGTCAGAATACATAAATGTGTTCCAATAAATCAGTGTGTCTGATAAATGATGATTCTATCTGTGAAATATGTCCTGACAGAGGATTGAATCATCGATCCAAAACATTATTCTAATGTTCAAGTTTAGAGTGCCCTGGTTTCAACTTTATTCATGTGACTATTAGTGGAACGTTACTTACAAGCTTCCTCCATAACAAAGGAAGAACGAGTTCTGATTTCCTGCAAGTTCATGAAAAGAGTAAAACCAGATGGACCTTTCACCTTTTAAATGTGATTATAGATATTATTGGAAGTACACAAACTATAAACATGTATGATATCTTTTAGAAGTTTAATTATAAAGGGAATTTGTCCGGTACCACTTTTTTTTTTTTTGTATATAATATCTGTTTATAGGTTGTTTCAAAAGTAAATATGAACATGCTACAGGTGTAAGTTCTAATTCAATTTAAAACAAATAAATTCATGCAGTATCAGATAGAGCAGGACTACACCTGATTTTATTTTTTTATTATTTTGTAAGTTATCGGACTATGCAGATTGGTCTTTCCTTTTTATGTCCAATTTTTTTAGGAGGGTTACTATAAATGTATCTTTAAGTTTGATTTGTATAATACGCAAGGCTTTTCAGAGACTGGTCACTGATATCCCATAATGCATTACTCTTGTTGCATGAGGAGGCCACAGGGCATCATGAGGAAAGGTTGGCACCATTACCAAGAAGTGCTTTTCATGTATGTATGTTTAAACCTACCTCTGCTACATAGCTCACCCTAGTAATTGCGTCAACAGCACTTACCGGGATGACTAAAAACAGAACTGTCACCACCTCAAAGGCATCTTTAAAATGCTAATTTATTCAGATTTATTTTTAACGCAACCTATATTTCATTTTTAATTATCTATATAATGCAGCAAGAGAGGACCAGAATAGGCTAGCTTTAATTTACCTTCAACTTATTGATGCTGATAGAACAAAGATTGCTAAGTTTTGTCAGACTACATATCAGCTGCAGTCCCAGCCCAAAGACTATGGGGCAGGTTTATCAAAGCTCTCTCTTTTAAAAAGTGATGAAAAGTACTAAAAGTGGGACAAGAAAAAAAGGGGAAAACGGGGGCACAAACGGTAGTGGTGCTGCTGTAAAGACCAATATTTATAAAAAATACAGATTAAGGAACAGCACACACAAAAAATACATTTAACAAGGCTACTTAAAATCACTTATCTTAGCAAACACACATTGGGATTCAGTTCCACCATATGGCCATGTTGTGTTAAGCCCACCACTACATCACACTACCCCAGTATCGTTGGGACCTACAATAATTTTAACATGGGAGAGCAACATGCTAACTGCAATACATATTGCCCAATCTGCTACAGAGACTTCCCTCATTTTTTGCTCTCCCTTTGTCACCTCTAAAAGTGGGACAATCAACATGAAAACAAGCAAAACACGCTTGCATTCCATTGGTGACTCTTCCCAATTTAGATTTTTAAGCCACTTTTGACAACAGAACACTTTGATAAATCTCCCTGAAACTGAGTAAGACAGTTCTAACAAGGATAATGTTACATTTTCTTTTGAAACATTTAAATTTATTTATATGCTATGAAAAATGTGTTTTACCTTTTTCATATTTTTTGCAATGGAAATAGATTACTCCCCCACCGCAATTTTACTAAGTATTTTTGATGTGTCTGATCATTTTTACCCACAAGAAATACAGTGTATGGTGTAATGATGCTGAACATCTATACACAGATAATGAGCCCACCGCAGTCTATAATTATGCTGAGTATCTGTATACTCCGATAATGAACACATCGTGCTTTACAAAGCTGCTGAGTATATATCCACTGATAATGAACACATTGAACTGTATAATGATGCTAGGTAGTTCTATCAACTGATAATCAAGATGCTGTGCTGTATAAAAATCCTGTGTAACTGTATAATATCATAATTAACACACCATGGTGTATACAGATGCAAGTTGCACTTTACAGTAGTACGGAGTATTGTAAGCTGTAATAAAATGGAGTTTAAGAGATCGTATTAGAATCCAGCAAAAGATTAGAGTGCATTTGAATAAAGTGTAAAAGTACCTAACACTTGCAATACCTATTTAAGACATTGCGACATTTTTTACGTATCTACATCAATAAATATCTTCGAGAAAGCATGATCTATGAACTGAATTAATGTATTCATTCCATGATCCTAGGCTGCAATGAAATATCTGGTTGCCACATTAAGGGGAATTGGATGGATAACTGCAGTAAATTCTTGAAAGTACAGAAAACATACGCGTTGACACAATCTCACTGTACCAGGGGATCCTGGGAAACTAAAGCTGATTTGCATGAGATATGCTGTCTGCTGCCTTTCAGAAACCGTGAAAGTCGTGATATCGCATTGTGTCTTTAAGCTTTATTAATTAATGTATCTGCCTGTCTGTATATTTCTCTGTCTGTGCATCTTTCTGCTTTCTGCCTCCTGGATGTGTCAAGACAAATGGTAGCAGAGCTAAGGTGTAGAGTGTTTGTTTTTGTTTTGTTTATACGTTTAATTATTTCAAAAATCATGCATCTGTTAAGAATATATATAATTACATACATAATTTTTTTTTTTTCATGAGGATCTGGCACAGTCTCAGGTTCTTGGAGTGTCTATTATAAGTGTTATGTTTTGCTTGAAATACACATGAAGTCATTGCAGTGGGTTTGTGCACATATGTGAGGCCGTCCAATGGCAGGGTTTGCCTTTATGTTTGCTTGCACCTTGGCTAACACTATTTGTAGAACATTTGTGCACGTTGCCATGCTGCTTATACATTACAGGTGCAATTTAATTAAATGTAATTAGCAGTGGAATGGGTATGTTGTAATTTTTTTCCATTAAAGGAACATTATAGTGTTAGCAATAAAAAAAAACTGTATTCCTAACACTATAGGGCCCTCTGCTCCCCCTCCCCCCATCCCCTCTTTCCTCACAGCCCATCTCCTCACCTCCAGGCAATAAAGTTTTAAAAACTCTTTTCACATTAACCTGACTCCAGCGCTGCTATACCTGGGCAGTGGGTTGGGCTCCTCCGACTCCACCGTCAGCCGATGGGGGAAAGCTCACATTAGGTCTTCCTCATTGGAAAGCACTGAATCAATGCATTCCTATAGGGATTTTGAAGACGCTGAATGTCCTCATGCAAAGCGTGAGGATGTCTAGTGTTGTTAAACGGAATCAAACTACTTGAAAGGCAAGGAAGCACCTCTAGTGGCTTTATGGTAGACAGCCACTAGGTGCAGGCTTAACCCTAAAATGTAAACATTGAAGTTTCTCTGAAACTGACGTCCCTTTAAGTCTAATGCTATAGTTACCAAATAAGACTTGATAAAGGCTCAGAGCTGTAATGTTGTCTCTACTTTTTTGTTCCAAATAAATGACTGCCTTTTAGAAGAAACCTCAGGTGTGTCTGGATAATTATCTTTTCTTTCATAGTTACCAAATAATACCATCTAAACTGTGGAGAATTTGCAATTAGTTGCCATATTTTGGTCAATATTGCTACATCGGAATCATCATTATTATACTCAGCTCTTTTTTTTTTTTTAATTTGGCTATTCTGGCTAGTAATGTAATAGTTTAGTAACTGAACTCAACGCAGCTGTATAATGATGCAGTGTATCTCTACTCACTGATATTAAAGGACCACTCTAGGCACCCAGACCACTTCAGCTTAATGAAGTGGTCTAGGTGCCAGGTCCTTCTAGGGTTAACCCATTTTTTTTATAAACATAGCAGTCTCAGAGAAACTGCTATGTTTATTAATGGGTTAAGCCTTCCCCCTAATCCTCTAGTGGCTGTCTCATTGACAGCCACTAGAGGCGCTTGCGTGCTTCTCACTGTGATTTTCACAGTGAGAACACGCCAGCGTCCATAGGAAAGCATTGTAAATGCTTTCCTATGCGACCGGCTGAAAGTGCGCATTCAGCCGGCGGGGCGGAACGGAGGAGGAGAGAAGGAGGAGAGCTCTCCGCCCAGCGCTGGAAAAAGGTAAGTTTTAACCCCTTTCCAGAGCTGGGCGGGAGGGGGTCCCTGAGGGTGGGGGCACCCTCAGGGCACTATAGTGCCAGGAAAACGAGTGTGTTTTCCTGGCACTATAGTGGCCCTTTAAATACGAATCCCTATATTAAAAATGCAGAGCATCCCTATATGCTCATAAGTAAACAGAACACACTATATAACGATGCAGAGAATCTCTATAAATTGATACTGAGCCTGTTAGCTTGTATAATGAAAATTAGTATTTATATCCCTATATTACCTGTGTAACGCAGTGCAGTGATACATGGTATCTGTGTACATGCTTAGCACCCCCCTAGGAATTGACACCTCTCTCTCCATGCACACAGTGAGGGGCTTATTGATACTGTGGGGGGCTAGATCAGAGCGGAATTATGAGCTGTGTTAATCATTATTCACTTTGTTCAGATTAGAGAGAAATAGATATGTCTGCTGTGTTTCTATTTATTTTATACAAGTGTATAAATGGTTCCCCTTAAACTCAGATGTGCCAGACTGAAAATGATTGTCTTTTAACCATTTGAGTACTGAAGGGCTGCAGGTAAGCAAGGCATTGTAGACAGATGTGTTTCTCGCCCTCTGGCACACAAGCAGTGTAGCGCTCTCTACATAGTTTTATTTCAACAGATGCGTGTACCGTCCTTGCCATCTATGATTGATGCATCTTTAGTAGCTTTGTATGAGGTATTGATATTTACTGGACACATTTTGAAGAGGGTGGGATGTAATATGAAAAGTCAAAGGGTTAAAAAGAATTTAATTTTTTTTAAAGTCTTGTATAAGTTTTTCATTCATTTACAAAATAAAAATGCAGTCTGCACGGGAATTTCAATAATAAAATGACAGTGCAATAAGAACATTTGCATGAGATAAGGTAAGGAATACATTGTGGCATGCATGTGGCCATTTGTTGGTAAAATCTGGCAAATGGCGGAAGTTAGAACAGTTTCCATCACTACATCTTGCCATTTCTTGCGATGACATGATATGAGTTGTGATACTTGCAAAGGCTGATGGGAACAGATATCTAACTATGGTATCTCGTTGCACATCTGTCATCTATGGAAGATAATGCGGTCTCATGGGACCTTCCATAGAACACCTGTTTGGTAAATCTTACACATGAATGTGAATACATCAGTGCCAGGATCTGAAGACAGAACAGAAGAACATAGCAACACCACAGACAGAGTATGTAGGCAAGTAGATCTACCTCACACAAAATGCAAAGAACCAACAAGTGACAGCCCCACTTTCATTTGGAAATAAAACTAGTGACCAGCATATCCAAATGTGGACCTCGATTTAATACGGTTAGATGAGTTTTTCAAATTATTTCATATTTTTGGGATAAAGTTTTAAAATTATTTAATTTAATGAAAAACATTTTAATTTTGTAATATTTAGATTTTTATATATATATATATATATATATAGTGATGTAATATTTTTTTTTATATTTTAATATTTTGAAAAAATTATTTTAAAAGTTTATCCAAAAAATATTATAAACTATTTGAAAAGCATATCCAAAAATATTAAATCAAGGCCGTAATCGCGGAGAAAATCTGCAGATACAAATAAATCTTGAATCTGTCATGTTACTATTATTATTGTTGTCTCAGGATTGGTATTCTGTTTACTAATGCCCTGTGTTTAGCAAGTACATTTTGTGAATTCTGAAAATTAAAATTAAATGTAGATATCCACACTGCTGTATCTACCTATATCCTGGAACTGGGTGCATGCATCTTGGCCCTTGGCCTTGATTTTTATATTTTTGAATACACTTTTCAAATTGTTTCAAATTTTTAGATAAAGTTTCAAGATGATTTCTTCTGAAAATTTAAATATATATATAAAAAAATCATATATTAATAAAATATCAGTATATAAAAAAGAATCAAAATATTAAAATGTTTTTTATATTATAAAATCATTTTAGAAGTTTAACCAAAATATTAAATAACTTGAAAATAGTATTTAAACACTCATAAGTTTACTGGCTTGTTCAAGAATCTACAAGCCTTTCATATGTGGTCCACATCTTAAATTAAGAAATTAACACTTGACACTTAAAGGGACACTATACAATAAATACCTTGCAGGGTTAATTTCACCTCTAGTGGCTTTCTACCAGACAGGGTCCTTACTTTTGGTCTGCCATGAGGACATCCTGCATCAGGTAAAACTCCATAAGCATTGATTCAGTACTATCCTATGAGGAAGTCCTAACATGATCACGGCAGTCGCAGCGCATGCTCATTAGGTCCTCCTTGCCAGTTGGTGACAAAAGGGATTCTATCCTTTTCCGTGCACAAGGGTGGTGCGAGGGAGGGGGCAGAGGGTACTACGGCGCTAGTAATAAAACTTTGTATTCCTACCACTATAGTTTCCCTTTAACCTTGCAATGTAAACCATTGCACTTTTGCAGGACCTGCAAGTCTTACATTGCAGAATTAAACACACCCCTAGTGGCTGTCTTCCTGACTGTCACTAGAGGTGCTTCCTCTACAATAACACGATGTAGCAACTAGCCAAATACAGCTCATAGGAGAGAATGGAATTCAATGCTTTCCTATGAACAGTATTTGACATGCATGCATATTATGTCCCCAATGCTCCTGTATGAGGAATATTTGATTAGACCATCGTCAAGAGAGTGACGTCTGCCAGATGATGTCGCAGAAGGCGGAGGCGGAAGCGGCATCGAGGGAGTCTTGACGCTGGAAAAAAGTAAGTAAAACTTTTTTAAAATTATTATTTTTTATTCGCATGGGGGGCCCCCTGGTCTAAATATGGACTAGGGAACTTCAGTGTTAAGAATACATCTTTGTTCCTTTAAGATCAGGTTTAAATTCAGTTATGAATTTGAAGCATTGTGGAGTTCAAAATCACAATGTTTTAGATGCAACAGCATTCATCATGTCATCATCATGAGGGTATATTCTATTAAATGTATCTCTTTCTAATTCCACTGGCCTAAAATAAATAGAGAATCTCAGTGCTGAAAAGAAAATGACATTTTTAAAAAAAAATTAAAAAAATAAAAAAATTACTCAGCAGCTATGTGATTTACAGTGTTTGTTTTTTTAACAATAAATTCTGTATGCTATGAAAATGGGTGGGTGGACTGCCATTTGATAAACAGCCTAATTAATTGGTGTTGACATTATTATGAAATCCACAACTCACAAAATAATTTGTGTTTTTCTATTTCACTCTATCGTTTTCATTTTTTGTTTTGTCTTAATGATGTCTTGGAAAAATAAATAAGTACAGGCTTATGTAAATGTATTGATCATATCCATTTTTAAATACTGAAATATATGCATTTTTTTGATATTACTTGAATTGGTAGCTATCTGTTGCGATAAGAGACATCCTTTGGGGTATATGAGTTGGGTCAACTTCCAAGGCACTGTAGCTAAGGAATGTCATTGCTAGATCACAAGAGGGGCACTAGTGAGTGACTGGAAGTCAGAGGATGCCATTTTGTGTCTCAGTGTCCTTTACTAGATGGGCATTTTGTTGCACCAGTAGTGGAGGCTGAAGTCACCAGGGATAGATATATAATCAAAATTATTGAATCCCTATTGAAAGTCAGGTTTATTGTCAAAATGTAAAGACTTTCAACTGTGTGCAATTAACAAATCAAACAAAAGCAGTTGAAATAGCAGAACACAACGAATGCTTCAAGTGGTCTCCCCAAATTCAACCGAAAATGCAACTTAGAATGATTTCGCCAGTCTCAAAAAAATATTTCCACCCCTTCATGACAAGCATCTTTACTACTTAGTAGAGCACTATTTTGGTGTTATGACCTGCTGCAAATGAGATGCATAGCCAGACACCAGTTTCTGTCAGAGTTCCTGAGGAATCTTAGCCTATTGCTCATGAGCAATGGCCTCCAGTTCAGTAATATTCTTGGCTTCGCATGTTGCAACCACCTGTCTCTAAAAATATGTGCCTGTGTCCCAATTAACTGTTGTTGTTTTACCCTTCACCAAGTGTCGTCTGGTTTTTGTGGAAAAGGCTATAGTTACTTCAGCTCTGTCTTTGCAGGCGAGAGGGAACTGTGATAGAGGTACTGGAGCCCCGCCACACTTTGCTTTTAGAAAATTAACCCGTATTGTCAAGAAAACCTTGGTTATGGCCAATGGCTTTAACCCTGGAGGCAAAGCACAGAACTAAACCCAGCGGATACCTCGAGCGTAAGAGAGCAAAACAGAATGTCGCTGATCTCTGGTGTATAGAACATTTCTCACAGAAGTGCCATATAGAACCGTGAACATAATGGAAAAATACTACAGCAATTCATTTTTCCATTATAAAAGCGTTCTCAGATTGACTGTTAATTTAATAGAAGATTCCTCATGATAAATGAATTGTGCAGGCTGGGTTGAATTGAGCACCTATTGATCCTACACAAACTGCGGAATTATGTTATAATGTGTCCAGCGTTAACCCTTCCTGTACTTGGTTGTCACACTAGGAGGGACCACATACATGATCCCCTCTCTACCTGTGTCACTGTGTGGGTAGGTCTCTTTCAGGCGGATGTTTATGAGAATGTTTCCTAAGCTAAATTTATCTGCAATGATTGTGAGCTCTCCAGAGACAAGAGGGGCTGAAGAGATACAAAGAAAGGAGGGGGTGGTTATGGAATAAAAATTAAAGGGAGAAAAATAAAAAAGCATTAAATAGCATGAGTGTGTCAGGGTTAGAAAGAGAGAGGGGTAGAGAGAAAGAGTTTTTTATTGTAATATGTAATTTGATGCTGCTATACACTGTGGATGTAGGCGTGCATTATTCGTGTTGTTATACATGAATGCAGATGAATAATATATATGTGAGTGGGGTGCTGCATTATAATCTGATGTTAGTGGTTTAGGGGGGGAATCCTTTACCTACAGGGCATGTGCAGTGCTCCCCAATCCCATATTGTGTCTCAGAAGCTGCAAACACTGTCTCTGGTGCTGAAACATTTACTGGAAACGGAAAGGAGGAATCAAGGGAGATGGGGAGAGAGAGTAACATAGGGAGGGGGATAGAGATACAGGCAGCGAGGGGGGCAGATAGAAAGACAGTATAACATGTGGAGGGTGGAGAGAGAATAAGGAATGGGGGGGAGAGAATAAGGCAAGCAGTGGGTTAGGAGAAATAGATAATGAAGCAAGAAGTAATGAGAGAGGGGGGATTCGGTTCAGCTAAAGCTTCTTCCATGAATTCGAGAGGAGCATTGGGAAGCAGAGGGTGTTGCATGTGTGTGTTGCAAATGGTGGAATTAAAAAGGCATTAAAGGTCAGGTGGTGAAGTAGTGTCCATTGCTGTGATGATGGAGATAAGATGAAACAGAAATTAGGCCAGTTTCACATGTTGCAGATCAGGGTACAGTAGACGATGCACAGAATCCCACCATTTGCCGTATGATACAGGAGGATAAGGTGCAAAATAACCCAAGAAGGGCTTCTTCTATTGAGTTATTTGTGTGAGGAGCAGGAGATGTAGCATAATAGATACAGAGTTTAGTGTATCGAAGGAGTACTGAGTCTACAAATGAAGTGTGTGTGTTAGAAGGACATAGACAGAGAACTGGGTGATTATAAAAGGCTTATTGCATAAGGTTACCATACCCACCATGCGTTCAGGGACACATATCACGTGTATATATATATGTATGGGCAGAATATGAAAAGGGTTGCCCTTTAGTATGTAGAATTCAGAAGAAGGTGTATAAGGTTAATGAAGAATCCTGCAGAATATGCATTATACATACTGCAGGGCAACCCTTTTCATGCGTTTTAAATATGACCAAAATGTTATGTGTCCTGAAACATGGTGGATCTGTTAACCCTAATAATACAGGAATAGCAGAGATTGTATGATAAATGAGCACTGTGTGTTTGCAATACCTAATCCAGTGGATAGAGGGCAGCACGGAGATGGGGTGTGAGTGCTGGGAGATTTTCAAACCAGGGCAGCAGAGATTTAGAATGGGCATGCGAATTGGTCAAGGAGTTGGAATACATTCTAATTCACACATGCAGAACTGTATCTGAGAGACAGGCATACATAGACCATGCCGTAAGAGCAGCAATTATCTCAGTGGAAGAAATGGATTGCTGGGACTAAGGACTAAGGATAGGAGTGAGTTCCACAAAAACAACCGGCGCTACTCATTCCTTTATGAAAGGCCTCGGAGGAAAAGATGTGAATAGTACCAGTGTTTTCTTGAGATAATTATTAATGGCCAGCAGCACATCACACAGTGTTCTGTAACGCATTCCACGAGAGACCCAAATTACATGCATGGCGTTGGCACGACATGCCATTAGCAAATTTTAATACCAGCTCAGTGGCTCATTCTTCAGTTATAATATAATATAAAATAAAATAAAATCTGTAAAACAACTTCATTAGTTACTCCCTAGTGCTATAGTGGTCTCCAGGAGAAGGCAGTCCCACTGCCGTGAGCAATACACTGTCTGCAGGTGCCTGGAGTCTGACTAGCCTAATGTGCTTGTTTTAAACAATGGAGGAAAACTGTGACATAGCATGGGGAGTGAGAAACCACTTTTGGGTCTCAACGCAGGCATTAAAAACCGATGAACTGAAACCATGTTTAATAAACCTGGAATAGCAGAGTGTGCAACAGTGTGATTGTTATGTGGATGAACCTAGCAAGGAAAGCACTTGTTGTCAAAAGCCTGGTGCAGAAAGGTTTAAATGGTGCGTCGTAATTATCTCATATTATATATATATGAAAGGAGGGGTAGTGATAAAGCTGCAAGCGTGGGAGGAGTGGGAGCATTGGAGGAATAGTAGAGAGACCTACAGGAAAGATGAAAAGATATGGTTGACATTGCCGACGTGTTAAAAGTGCAGAGTATTCCCTATAGCAGATGTAGAGACTGACAGTACTGGGTAAGCAGAGATGCCTGTAATATATATTAAATATGGAGTGTGACCTGTATGGGCTGGAACAGCAGACAGGGCAAATGTTCTGTGAATATAAAGTATGTATAGCAGAGTGTGCTTGAGGATGGAAAGTGTTGCCTGCACGTTGGATGTGAATTCATGTAGAAGTGTTCTATACTAGAGGATGGGGTAGTGTATGTACTGTAAGTGAGTGTCTTGTAGCAGATTGGACTTGCAGAATTTTGGGTCAGTGTCTGCATAACAGAGTCTGCAAAGATGATGGGGTAGCCCCTACACTGTGTTGAAGGTCATGATGGAGGGTAAGGTGGTGCGGTCTGTGCTGTGTTTAGTGCTGGTCAGGGCTGGTGCAAGGAATTTTGAGTACATAGACAAAGATGCAGTTTTCCACCCCCCAAAAATAACATCTTCACCTGTGTGCCTCTTAACCCCCCTTGTGTGTTTCTTATCCCCTCTTTTAAATGTCTTTAGAGTATCTCATCTCCTATTTTTTCTCCATTGTGTCTTACAACTCCCTTGTGTGTCTCTTACAACCCCCCTTGTGTGTCTTTTATCCCCCCTCTTTGTGTCATTTTGTGTGTCTTACTCCTCCTAGCCTCTTTGTGTGACTCCTTCTCTCCCAGCCCCCTTGTGTCTTTTGCTCCTCCCAGCTCCTTTGTGTGTCTCTTTTTCACCTTCTCGAGCTCCGCTGTGTGTTTCTTTCACATCCAACCGCTCTCCCCTCCCCATCCATTAGTGGTCCCCTCCTTTCCCTAGCCTAAGTGTTTCTCTCCCTTCTCCTCCTTGTGCATTCCCCACTCCCCTTAGTGGTCCCCTTGCCTTCCTGGTGTGTCTCCTACCTCTCTTGTAGCGGATCCCCATACAGGAGCTTCAGTTTTCTGTACCCAGCTGGACTGACAGGAAGTGCTCTCTCAGTGCTCTGCCACACTATACTCAGTGGGGTATACACACTGACAGTCACGCACACTCAATGACAAAACACACAGACATCACTGACAGACACATACTCACTGATTTGACACACACTGGCAGATACGCACTGACAGTCACAGACTCACATTCAATGACAAACACACAGACGTCACTGACAGACACAGACTCACTGGTCTGACAGACAATCATTAATTGACAGACACACACATTGACAGACACTTATTGACAGACATACTGATAGTCACACACAGACTCAATGACAAACATACTCTCACTGATTTGACAGACACTCACAAACACACACTGACAGACACACACACACACACTAACAGACACACTCATACACACATACACGTACATGCACACATACACTCACATGTTCACACATACACTAACAGCACATACATACACTCACATACACACACATGCACTCACATACAATAACATGCACAGATACACACACACTCATACACTCACATGCACACACACTCACACACTCACTCACATACATACACATACACATACACTCACTCACAGACACACACACATACATTCATTCATTATTAATATTTTTATAATTAAAAAAAATTCACCCAGCTTCCTTACCTGGAAAGCTGGCATGGATCTATCCCTGTGGTCTAGTGGGGCTGCTGGGAGGCCTGTGGCTGTGGTAGAATCAGAGGCGGCGAGGGGGCTGTGATTTCCCTGCTACGTTCCCTTGCGCCTCGCGGGCTGTCTACTGATGCTGGGAGACGGAAAATTACATCATATTCCAGCTCCCGCGCCGTCAGCAAACGGCACGTGAGGGAGCAGAGCAGGGAGATCAGAGCTCCCTCGCCGCCTCTGATTCTACCACAGCCGCACGCTAGGGGTCCATAACGTGGCCTGGTAGAAGGGAGCGCTTCCCTCCTGCCGGTGACTAGAATCTTGCTCTGGGGTATGAGGTAGGATGGTGTGGTGTTGATGTGTTGCTGTCAAGGCCAGATTGGGAATAAAAAGGAGTCTGGGGAAAAAAATCATAAAATTGAAAATTGTTTCTGTAACATGAAAGACTGTACTTATAGGACTTTAAAGGTTAGAGCTGCCACCCTCTGCCTTCCTGATCTGCAAGCCTGGATTTATTTGCTTGTCCTCAGGGTGGGCAGACTTAAAGGGAAACTATAGTGACAGAGCTTCCCTCTCTGTCAAGATTCCCCCCCACCCCACCACTCCCGGTGATGCAGAAGGAGTTAATAATCCCTTCAGTCACTTACCTGGGTCCAGCATTGATGTCCCTCGGTGTTGGCTCAGCTCCACCCACGCTCCTTTCACATCAATGTCAGCCAGTGGGGGACTCAGGTATGGCTTAAAATCCTGGAGGCAAAATACCCAACTAAACCCAGAGGTAGTACCTCTGACATCCACAGGTAACCTTACAAAAAGTTACTTGTCACTGCGTGTCAGGAGGGCCCAGGGCTGACTCAGCAGGGCTGAATTTCTGTTGACCAGGGCTAAGATTTTCAGCCTGTGTAAGGGTATGCTGCTAGATGTAGACATTACTGTACTGTGGATGAAGGCCTATGTAGCTGACCATGCTTTATAATGTGATGAACCTGAGCTAAGTGCCTGTACAGTAGAGTATGGTAGGGATGGGGAAGTTACCGTAGTGGAAGGTGCGTTGTATGATGGAGATGTTACCGTACTGTGAGTGAGTGTCTGTGTAGCCGAGTGTGAGAAAGGATGGGGTAATATTATTATTCTATGACTGACAATAAGGACTGTCTAACAGAACAATCGTTGGTCTGATAGAAACCTTTAATTCAATAAGTGCCCAAATATTAATATTTCCTACTGTTAGTATTATTATATTTAAAGGACTCACTGAATAGTCCAGAAGAACCCCAGGGGTACATGTAGCGCTGCTTTAGGAATGTGTGTTCTAGACTAGAGGATATCCTCGGTGGTGGCTGCAAGAACAGTGGTGATTTTAGCCCAGCGAAGGAGAGAGGTGGAGAAAGGTGTGTGAGAGAAAGGCTGCGTGCCAGGATTAATAAAGAAGGGGGAAGGGAGCCTGGAATCAGGAAATGTAGAGCATGGCAGGGATATTAAAAGACAAGAGGGAGATGGAAATAAAAGAGAGTATGGATGGAGAGCGACTTACTATAAAGAAAAGCCAAAGAAAAGCGACCCTGCTGAGTGATATGCAACTGGACATCTATTACGGTTTATCTAAATGTAAATCAGGGCAAACAGACAGAGAGATATACAGACTGATGGGTAGACAAAAATAGACAGACAGACAGAAATAGAAAGACAGTCATAAACACACACAGAATGACAGAAAAAAAACCCCATATAGATTCATTTAGAGAGTTGGGAAAATATCAATATACACACACAAACAGAATGACAAACAGACAGAATAACGAACAGACACCAGTCAGATACATAGATTGGAGAGAGAGAGAAAGAGAGAGACAGGCAGACAGATAGATAGATAGATAGATAGATAGATAGATAGATAGATAGACATGTATGCTGGGAGACTAACCTGGTAATAAAGTAAAAGGGAAGAGTGGGTTAGGAAGGAAGACAGGATGGCAGAGGGGGAAATGGATGGGAAACACAGAGATGAGGGAGAGCTGCATCTGGGAAGCCACGCATTAATACCATAGGGGGAGGGTAGAGCGATGGAGGAGGTACAGGGTGAGAGAAACTGCTTCACATCAGCCTGCAATCTCACACATATATAATACATGTAGTCTGTCACCCCCTTTACTGTGACATGGACAGGAAGGGCTGCCCTTACTTGTCACACAGTCTGTGCCTTCCAACATGGCAGATGCTGAGCCTCTTTAACCCTTTCCATTCCGTAACTAAACCTTCTGATAAATATCTGGTTGGCATACACACACAAATGCACACACGCACGCACACACACACACACTTGCAAACATACATAAAAAACAAATACATATAGGTTTTGTGTTTGGATGAAGATAACACAACATCCAATATGCATCTAAATTTGTTTTCTTGTTTGTAACACTTCTTTTAAAACAAACATTTTGTGATACGGGTTTTATTATAAGGGGGAGTAATAACATTGGAAACAGAACCGTCTATATACCCATTTGGAGCAATGAGCAGATCCAAATGTTACAAATGTATTTATTTTTCCTCTTCCTGCGTGTGTTTTCACATAATGGCTCAAGAAGGTAGTCCCATCCCCTATATTTTGTGGCATTTTCTTAGGGGTGCAGATATATAATGTATTAAGAATTCCATTAATGTACTAATATATATATGGATGCTTTCCTTGTCTTACAGACCTCCTGTGCCGGTGCGGTGATGTTACAGAGGAGTACTCATTGATTGGGTTGTGCAGAGCGGTATGGCGGGGGCCTGGCTGGTTCTGTGGGGTCTCTGTTCAGCCGCCATATTATTGACTTCTTCCACTCAAGGTAAGAAACCTCCTTTTTAGCATTTTTCCTTCTCCTAATTTTCTTCATTTTCGCATTTTCTATACTCTGTCCTTTTATTTATTTAAACGGTTCTTATACACTGCTCCTATCCAGAGTGCTTTACAAATTATGCTAAAATAACATTGGTCATTGTACTAAAAGGAGAAGAAAACTCTGCCTGTTAGCTTTAAATCTAGAGGTGACTTATATAGCGAGACAAAAGGTTGAGGGGAAAAAAAATAAAATTGAGAAGTAACAGAATGTATCCATGATTGTGCTACTCAGTCTGTAAGGACTTCACTGTGATTAGCGGACTGACTTTTCTCTGGTTATGCCCAGGAGGCTCCTGGTTTGAATGCTGATTGTTGAGCCTCCTGGTTTCTATGGTGAATTCACATCCACGACCCACCTCACGGAATCCAAAAGTCATCATCCAGTGATTGATATAAGACAGGGTTCTGGATCACTGATTTTTCAATGTTTCCTGCTTTGGTAAATGATCACTGCAATGCTCTGTGATCAATTCATTTTAATGTATAGAATCTATCAGTGACGTAATTCATTCTTATTGTGCTAGGCCCAGCCAAGTCTATTAAAGCAAATTTATGGATTATTACCCCTCACATGCATCGCACAGATATGCAACTATATAACATGTATATTTGATGTGCTATGTCTTGCCTTATGCCCTTACCATTCATGTCAGCCTCTCCCTGTCATTTCAGCTTTTTCCTTTTGTCTCTTTTATGTCTGTCAGTCTCTCCTAACACGTCTCTGTGTCTGTATCAAACTCAGTTTTGCTCTGTTTATATAAAACTCTCATATTGAGAGTTTATCCCATATCCCATATTGGGGAATCTCATACATCTATAGAACCTTTACATCTAAGGCATTTTACATTCCCACCTGCTAATCTCATTAGCAAGATTTTTATTTCTAAACTATATTGCCTCCCACCATCCTCTCCCCCCCCTTTCCACTTGCCTACATTTCCTTGCAGGAATGGGGCTTATTTCTGACGGTCTACTAAAGGAAACACACTTTTGCCCTCTTGGTTTTTACTGTCTCTACTCACACACTGTGCGGGACCTTTAACACAGACAGCACTGGGACGTGACATCAGTCATATCCCTGCCTCATCATCCTGCAGCCATGCACAAGAGAACTGAGGCAACAAATGTTTCGCTTCCTTGGTCCTCTGAAAAGCATCAGGCTCTCAGAACTGCAGGGCAATGTATTCACAGCTCTGGCACGCTGGTTAGGTACCAGAAAGTGGGGGCAGCATTGAGAAACCTCTGTTAAAATTAACATATGAGGCTGGATTCTCTTCGTAGAGTAAGGATTTACCAATTTCTATATTGAAGTCTATGAAAAAATGTGTATTCGGTAAGAGAATCCAGGCCTAAGCCTACTGTACTTTCCATATTGGTGCCCTAGGCCCAAACAAAGTTGATCTAGTAAATGAGTCATTGGTGCTCATTTCGTCCTAATGCATGGATATTCCTAAAAATCTATTTCTTTATCAGGGTTATTCCGAAGAGAAGCGATTTGTCAGGAAATCAAAGTGAATTACAAATTTCAGTATAGGTTAACTGCTCTTTTGGGCTAAAATGTAAAAATGTGAATGCCCAACAATTCACGCTTCAGCGAAAATCCCTTTTTACATTCATCGTCAAGCTACCACCATTTCTCACTAGTCCTGTCTTACTCTGTCTATTCTTTCCCCAAAACGTTATTAGTTATTGTGATGGTTCTATAAACAAAAATGTTACTTCAAATGATACATTAGAATTATAAAATGCATAGTAGATCTTATTATATTTAAAAAAAAATTAAAAAAAAGATTAGCTAACCTTATCTATGAAACCCCTAAATAAGCTCTGATGATGCAAACTGTCTTCTATTGCCACATAACAGTTAATCAGAGGCCCAAACAGTTATGTGATTTAAAATAAACATATTTGTTCATGGAACGTACAAGAGTTTCTAAGAAAGCATATTTAGCCAAACAACATCATTAATACCATGAAACTATCAAAAAAAGCCTGATACATTTCTAGAGTTACACAACCCGGGTTGAGTTATAAACACATATATTTAAAATTTGGAATGTCAAATTCATTATTAAAAAATTATAAGAATATGTTACAACTGTTATTCTGCCGAGAGAAGATCATCCACCAGTACTCAGTTACCAAGTAAGGAGGGCATTGGGTCACAAGGCACCCACAAGGTCAATAGAAGCTCAGAAGATGCAGATATCTGCAGCTCAAATTGGAAAAATATCGTTGGGATAAATATTACTTGGATGTTGCATGAAGCTGGTCTTCATGGACATATGGTGAGAACTAAACATCTCTATCAAATGCCATTAGAAGTTTGCCAAACGTTCAAAACAATACATTTCAGTAATCCATTTCATTTTCGGGTGATAGAAAAATTAATTAAGAGTAGAGAGGAATTAAGAGTAGATAAATTGAGCCAAATACTGGAAGTAAACTTAGTCCATTACACCAAAGCTGGGATGGAGTGGTCATCTTCCAGCAGAATAATGACAATAAACACACATTTAAAGTTACACTAGAGTTTTCAAAGAGTTTTCAAGGATTTGAAGATCATAGCATGGCCAGGTCAAAGCCCAGGCCTCAAACTAACTGAGAATCCGTGCAGAAGTTTGAAAACTGCTCTATTTCAAAGTTCAAAACAAGTCAAAAATGTTGCCAATAAAAAAGATGAACAATTGTAACCCAAAAGACTCACAGTTGTAGTTGCACCAAAGTGGTTCTAATAGGTATTGATCTGAGGTACAGGGGTGGGGGTGAAAATTTATATATATTCAAAACTTCAAAATGTTTGGCATGCTTACAAAAAACAAATGGTACAAATTCCAATAATATCCATTTTAAATTTGGAGACTGGAAACGTTTGTGGGAATGCAAATTACACCAACAGCCAGTTCAGAAAACCTTTTTGTTCGTGTTTGTTATACATGTTATGGGTGTAGGGGGGACTCTTGTAGATTTTATGCCTTGTGACATTCTGAAGAGAATTAAACATCCCTGACATAAAACTAGCCATTGTGTTTCTGACAAAAAATGTAATATAAAACCTTAATAGGCTAATTTGCCATTCTTAAATTACACTAGAGAATTAAACACACGTAAACAAAGCATCAAGTTCACTGCAGTCATTAACATTCAGGAGACGTATTATGGCTATAGAGATTTATAGTGTTGTATACAGTTTTGTGCCTTTTCTGGTGGTTTTGGTAGTTTTTGGTGAAATTTACTAAAACATATAAAAAAATTGTGTATGTTGTCTCTTTTGGGCCGCCTTCTTTTGAATACTCTTATTGTTTTGATGACATATCAACTTGATTTATTTCTTTTTCCACTACAAAACCATTCTATTTCACTTTTTGTTGTTTTTTTTTAGTTTGGTAGCTTTTTCTAAAATGGATATTACTTTGAATAATTGTTAAAAAATAAAATAAAAATAATGTAGTAAATACTGACAGATTAAAGCAAAGACACTTTTCAGAACACTTTGATAAAATTTCTCCCATGGTTTTTCAAACTGTTTTAAACTTCACATATGTGGTGCTTGATAAAAACATTACAGCACCCATTGCCAATCTCTTGGAGAAGCTGAATTCATTAAAAATAATAGAAACTAGATCTGCATTTCTACATTAAGTCTGTTATACAGAAGCCATTTGTCTTTATTCTTCCATCGGTAGCTAATTCCATCATCTGCAGGTTTCACTGGCCTGACAAAGGGGACCACAACTCCACAAAACAGAGCTTAGGTGAATTTTGACAAGGTGATAGCAAAGTTTAGGTCAAAATAGCTGAATTGGATAAAAAAAAGTTCAGCCGTCTTTTTTTGTTCTCAGCTAGACTATTTCGGCCTAAATGTGTATCTCCCTTGTCATTTCTCCGCAGCTCTCAGTGTAACGAATAAATCTCTTTCTGTATTAATACTGGATACTATCTCACTTCTGAAGCTCTATCCACTCCCCCATCTTTCTTTCTTGGTATCCATCCATCCTCCACAATATTGTATCTCTCCATCTTTTCGTGTCCTCTCCTTGATTTACTCTCCGATCCCTCTTTCCCACCATCCACTGAATTTAATCATCCCACAGAAAGCTAATTAACACCTAATTAATTCAGGGATCTCTCTAACCTGGGAGTCACGAATGCTTAACATTTACTGGCAGATAAATAAATTGGGATTTTTCTGCCAATTTCTTTCTACATATTTCAGCCAAAAAAATAAACATCTAAACTTTCCATCTTTAAACTAGATGTATCTAAAGCTATTATTTATTATTGTCATTTCATAATACTAATTATTCAGCTTGGTAGAATATTAGAATGCAGGACAGCACTTTTTTTTATTTAGATATACAGATGCATCAGAAAGTGATAATGAACTTATAGTCTAGAAGATAAAGATAGGTTGAGACTAGACTTGAAGATTTGTTTTGGTCTGAACTGCAATTCATTCAAATTTGTGTCGATAGGGTGATCAAGCAAATTACCAAACTCTTAGCCAAAATGTACAAGAATCACGAACCAGCAGTTATGCCCAAGAGCTTAGTACGTTCGTTTTGCTTCAACTAAAACAATGAAAAATAATTACCCTCGACATATTAAATAACTCTTAGGTGGGACATATAACACACTAAATAAACAATGTATCCAATTCTAACATTGGTTCATAACATATACTTCCCAAAATCTGCAACAGTTTCAATGAATACAGTTTATCTCTACCCTTGCAGAGCCCTGCTTCACTCTGTACACACAGGGCGATGACATCATCGCTTGTTAATTTGTGCAGTGTCTGTGGAACATGGCTGACTTCTCGCGGGAGTGGTTCTTCTTGTATCTCCAGGGTAGCGGTGTCGGTGAGATTGTTCAATAAAGCGAATGCTTTGAAAGAAGCAGATTTTGTATAAAAAGTGGGACAGATGGCTTTCTTGACAGAGCATTTAGGCCAGATTTCTAAAATCGTGACGGTTCCACCTAAATTGGGACTGTTGAGTGGTCTTTTTGTGAAATGGAGGAAACGATCTGCAAAAATTAGATATATACAAATATCAGTGATATTCAAAGGAGGAAAATGATCTGTTATGGTTAAACATAGATCACATATCAGTGACATTAAATGAAGGAAAATGACCTATTCAAGTTTGATACAAAAATGTGATTGTATAATATAGTTATGAAACATCTGTTTTAGCAACCCCCAGTCAGTCTCTAAAAAAAATTATCCCAGATTTAGGTACAACAATCTGGCCAACAGTTTTACCAGATTGGAGCCATATTGCATACAGATTAACTCTTTGCAACAGCATATTCTCACAGTTTTATATTTTTTTATATAACTATTGAATACATATCTCTTTTGTCTTGAGTCATTCTATAGAGAAAAATAATTGTACGCTTAAAAAAAAATTCTAATTAGCTTGAGAGTATGGAAAATTGTTCACTAGGTTGAGAATGCAGAATGAAACACTTATGTATGGTCCTTTTTGTGTTACAACATTTAGAATAGAGTTATTTAATGTACAAATACAATCAAATAGTACTTAACTGTGATGTTTCAACAGTCTTGCTGAAACAAGCCTTTTCTATGATGACAAAAGAAGAGAAGATGTAGCGAAAGGCTGAAAAGATTGGAGAAATTACATTGTGTTAAAAACATTTTCTATAAATCTTCATTTCAAGTTAATGAATAATGTACAGAGAATTACATAGAAACGTTCAATAAAGGGGTTTGTTTCCTAAACCGTGAAGTTAGCAAATGCAAAATGTTGGGGAAAATAATAGTTGGAAAAAAAACATATAATTTTATCAGTTTTACTAAATTTGATAAACTTTAACAACTTATGCTATTTTTCTGACTCTGACCTCAACTTAATAATTTTTTATAAGATTTTTAAATAATTTAATATTTTTTGATAAATGTTTTAAAGGATTTTTATTTTTCAATTATAGAATTATCAAAAAATATATCATTTAAAAAAAATATATCGATATATCAAATTCAATTATTTTACACACTTATCCAAAAATATTCAATCATTGAAAGAAAAAAAGTGTATCCAAAAATATTAAATTGAGATCTATTACTATTAAATTAATTTGTTAAAAAAAAAAAAAAAAAGTAAAATTTCCCTGTCTCTTCTTTATAATACCCAGCTCAATTAATATTACAGCTGAGTTCATTGTCCAGTTTTAGTAAATAAACACCATCACAGGTCACTGTTTAGTAAATAAAACCTAAAATGAAATGTCAGTAAAGAGTTCTGAACACTGAAAGCTAGCATTCTTTAACACCAAAGCACTTGGAAAAAAAATGTATCTTAAAAAAACCCCAGAATACTGACATTTATATTTGCTAAAAGGAGGGTTACATGACACAACCAGATACATTGTTTGCCCCATGCTATTCTGGAGGCCAAAGGGCCACGGCTACATCAGAAATACTATAACCCTGCCTACTTACAGACAAGTGAATCACTGTCAAGCATATTCCAAGTACAAGCAGCGTGTCAGTACATCTTGGTCTGGAAGGAGTCCCTAGAGATTGGTTTGTATTGAATTGCTATGCATTTGAAGCGGGTGATTATGCATTAGTTCATTTGTTAGTTTATTTATTCCATTTTTTATTTGTTCGGTTTTTTTTGTTTTGTTTTTTTAATGCTTGTTAGCTAAATTGGATTTTTATTTTTGTATTCTGAATGAATTAGCAGTTGCTTTTTTTTTTCTTTTTCTTTTTTTTTTTTTTGCACTCATTTATAAAATCTGAGCTTGACTGGCAACAAACCTATTTCTCCCACCGATGAGCTAAAATAATAGAGTATTCACCCAGCTATCTGTTCTCTGCTAATCAGTAGTTTAGATGCAGAGGAGAATTCTGGGTTGTGGCCGACCACAAGCAGTGTGTCGTTTTCAGCATACTTTGCATTTTAAACACTGACCTTGCAAGGCTGGCATCATGCTATGATTAACTCGTATAACAAGATGTTACCTATTTTGCTGCTTTTTTTTAGGCTCAGTGTGACATTGAATGTACCCTGCATTAGCAAGGGTTTATAATTTCCCTGATATACCTCTTTATTAAACCACAATTTCACTGCTGCTTTATCCTTCCTAGTTAACATGGATATATCCGCCAAAGGTTATAAATGTTCTTTATTTGTATGCCACATCCCAGAATCCCTTGCTGCATATGATGCTCTCTATGAAGTGTCTTCATTCCCTTCGTTTAGTTTCAGGGTGTTTGTTTTATTGTGCGTTGTGCTGTAAATGAATCTGGAGCAATTTCTCTGGATGGCTGACAAATAAGACCGTTCTCGATTAGGGCCGTGACGCAATTCTCTGATGGCTGAGAAATGTGGGAGTTTTGTTGATTTGCTGTGACATAATTACTATATATATTGTGTTGCCTTAAATTACCCCACAGTTTGCCACGTTCAATATGTCCACTGGATTGAATAAAAGTAATTTCTTTACCGTATGTTTGTTTTGCCCTATATTGTTTCTATGTAGATGTATAGTGTATGTATTTTGTCCTTGGACTGGTTTAGATTTGTTTTCTCTAATAACTTGCAACACTATTATACCACTACTATAGTTATTCTACCACCCCAGATTGGCTCTGTGTGATGTGCTATATTCATTCTTTCACCCAGAATAGGTCGATATTATTCACTTTCCCACCTCTAGCTTACTGTATTCATTCTGAATCCTGAATTGGCTGAGGCTTGTTTACTTGATTGAACCTGGATTGGCTCAGAGTGGAGTACTATATTAATTCTGCCCTCTGATTGGCTTAGAGTTATTTATCATATTCATTCTTCCTCCTGGACTAGTTTCAGAATAGATTACTCTATTCATTCTGCTTTTTGAATTATCTCGGAGCTGTTTGCTGTGCTCATTCTGCCCCTTGGATTGCCTCAGAGTAGAATACTGCACTCATTCATCATGTGGATGACAAGTTTATGTCCATCTAGGTATATGTTCAATCTCAGCACTGTGAGTGCATAGATAAAAATATATTATTATATGAAGCTTGCTTCTTCCACATAGAGCAGGTACTCTTGGATGAGATCGAGCAGATACGTGCAACATACCCACCCCTTCTTCTGAAAAGTTTAAAGGAAGCAAACACGCACAATCATCACTTCAATTGTAAAGCCATTGAGCCCAAGTCAACGGATAGCTGAATAACTTTAAATTTGAAATCAATTTGGCTAGTACAACAAATCATTTTCTTTAAAGTGATGCTATGCCATGACAGGGGCATTAAAAATGATTAAAAAAGAAGTTTAAAAAATGGTCAGAAGTAGGAGGCAATCCAGGAAATAAACAAAAAAGAAGAGAAAATTATTATAAACGGGAAGAATTAAGAAAGGCAAAAGTGAGAAACAATATTATTTTTGAACTTCAAGGACTGATAAATAACCGGATCAGTACAAATCTTCAGAAACAGCCGAGTATAGGAGTTCAACCCGCTGTAGACATATGGCCATGTACTTATCTATTCTCCTACCCAAGGAACGTGTGAGAGGTTCTAGAATCTCACTATAGATCCATAACTGAAATGTAGAAAATCTGTCTCTAACGTAGGAGAAATTTAGAGCAAAGGTGTGTACAGAGAGAAGTCTGCAATCTGGCAACTGGAATAGTCATAGGAAATACACTGCTGAAATATTCAAACCTCTACAAGCTGCATCTCATTGCAGCCTGGATAAGTGTGACTGCTGTGAAATGCAAAGGCTCTAGGCTGCATAAACTGGTAACCTTGTGTCATGGTGGGTTCTCAACTACTACCAGTATGAAAAGGAGGCTGACAATCTGGTCATTGGTTAGAGTGGGTGCAAAATAATGGTGGTGGGCAGATGATAGGTGAATTTGTACGACAAGTGGTGATTATATAAACCACCACCAATCACATGCAGATCACCACATACATCTAGCCATGTCACATACCCTTTGTAAGTTACTTACACTTACCTCCTGTCTCATACTCACCAGTTACCACCACTAATAACACTACCAAGCACTCGTTCACTCCACCTCTAGCTCTATCACTGGTTATATGTTCCCACCAGCACAGAGAACCCAATTCTCTAAATGTGGTGGTAAAACTAATCCAACCGTTTTTTTTAATACATAGTGTAATAAAGTGAAGGCAGATAGGCCTTTTAACCCCAGGGGGAGTATGTGTAAGATGTGTTGTAGGCAACACAAAACACTGTTTAGTTATGGGCCCCTGGGGTGGAGCATTTGGAGAGAAGGGTGGGCCAATGCTCCACTCCACAGTTTATTGGTGTTCTGGGGAGACCTAGATCCAGGCCAGGGTTTTTTGGACTGTCTCCAACCCACTGCTCAGCTGCAGGTAAATCAGCTGTTGCAGTGGGAATAAACTCCTCCCGGCTAGGCAGGAAAAAAGAGAGGGATTGCTGGCTTCCTCCCAGGAAGCAGGTAGGAGAGAGAGGCTGTTCTCTCCAGATAGTCAAGGTGACTAGGCACTTGGAGTGCAGAAAGGAAGCAGTCAGGGCAAGACTGGCTTGGAGCACTGGGAGTGCAGAAAGGAAAGCAGTCAGGGCAAGGCTGGCTTGGAGCACTGGGAGTGCAGAAAGCAAAGCAGTCAGGGCAAGGCTGGCTTGGAGCACTGGGAGTGCAGAAAGGAATGCAACAGGCTAGGCAGCAGAGTGTTGCTAACTAATAAGGTTGGTGCAATATTGTGTTTAGTTTAACCCTGAGAGATAGGGAACTAATGTCAGTTAGTGCTCAGACGAGCTAGGTGTTTGTTTATAGGGTTTTCTGTTACTTTTGTTTTTCATTTTCTGCTGTATCCTGTGTGGATTTGCAAATAAAGTGCCTGAGTATATGCAATTACAAGGACTGTGCATGTTTTTACCCTAGAGGGCCGTGCTACCTGGTGACAAGGATCACAATATGGTGGAGAATGCGGGCAAAGTAGCACAGTGAGGGTCTGTGGGTGTGCCAGTCATTCAGTAGTCTGCTTGAGGACTTTTATTTTTGCAGACCTGTTTAAAAAATAAGTAGCACTGCACCTTTAAGACTGTTACCTGCTTGGTGCTATAATGGAGGACCTGCTGAGAGCTGTGGTACAGGCAACGGCTAAACAACAAGGCACAAACAGTTTCCTGGCTGCACAGGTTAAGAACCTGAGGGACGCTCAGCAGGAGCATAGAGCTGCCCTTACTGAGGTTTTGCAGATTGCCCCCTGCAGGGAGCGTGGGGACAAGGGACCCTGTAACCAAGCTACTGACATTCTGCATGGGATGACAGAGGCAGTAGAAGAAGTCTTCAACAAGCTGAAAAGCATGGAGGCAGCAAAGTGTGCTGTTGAGAAACACGCAGAAGAGAGAGAACAGGAATTAGAAGGCAAGAAGGATGAAACTGAGCCTAAAAGTAGTGATAAAGAGGTCTTTGAAAAAGAGTTGGTGGTAAGCAAAAACCACCCAGAAGGTGTAAGTAAAGCTAGTGGATACAGCCAGGGAAAGAAAAATGAAGCAGAAGCCCCTGATGTACACCCAAGTGAACAAGTTAAAGTCATGAAAAGCAGACTGACTTGGGGAGTCAGAGAAGACAACAGCAAAGGAGCTGAGCAAAATGAAGAGAAGCAAAGCACTCCAGTTGAGTATAACAATGTGGTGCGCTGTTTAGTAGCAGAGACACCTGGTATTGTTACAAAGAATTTGAATGATTGTCCGGGAGCCGTAGAACTAGATCTGCTGGCAAAGACTACTGCTACAAAGCCTGGGCGCACTGACTACCGGGAACAGCTGCCAGATTCTGGGAACACAGTCATGGAATTAAAGGCGGGACTCGGAATGCCTGACCGGCTGTTTGATACCAGGGCTGTAATGACCCAGCGAGAGGCCATGACTGCGTCCCTGGACAACCCCATAGGGAGCAAGGCAGGTTCCCAGGGATTCGCAGAACAGATGGAGGATGTTGTGGAGCCCTTCGCGGAGGGACTTGTTCCAGTGAAGGATGAGCTGGTGACAGAACCAGGTCTTGAAGAGGTTGAGCACCTGGAAAATTCAGCTCATGAAGGACTTGGACGTATAGCTACATGCCAAGCCTTTGCAAAGTTTGCTTTTGAAAGTTACTCTAACGTTGAGAAATTATCAAATCAGAAGCTGCTATGGATGTGGAAGCAGATGATGATTCAGAGGAACTTGGCTACTAAGGAGCCACACAGTACTGATCCTCAGCCTAGATCCGCTAGCAACCAGATAAGCGGGGAAACTGGAAAACAAGGACAAAGTCTGGGACAATATACCTATGATGGTAGAACGTACCTAAAAGTCCTATTTTGGCTACGAGACCAGACTGAGAAAAACCTCCGATGCTTCAACTGCCGCATGCATGGGCATATTACATATAGCTGTCCTGAGAGTGAAGAGACAATACAATGTGACATAGTAATAAGGGCTCTGTATAGGATTGTATTGACTTGCTTAAAGATGTGTATGGTGACTGGTGGTGGTGTTACAGCACAGCTAAAAGTGGTGATGGTGGTAGGGAAGAGTGCACAAGCACTAATTAATCAAGGGAGCAAGGTAGCAGCCATCTACAATAGGCCACTTCCTGTAACTGAGAAGCTAGTCAGGGCTGGTAGAGCCCTAGGTGTTATGAATGTTCACGGTTTGTGTTCTAAGGCCGCTCGACCCGATGGGTCTGAGCTGGGGAGGAGGATATGTGATAAAGTGAAGGCAGATAGGCCTTTTAACCCCAGGGGGAGTATGTGTAAGATGTGTTGTAGGCAACACAAAACACTGTTTAGTTATGGGCCCCTGGGGTGGAGCATTTGGAGAGAAGGGTGGGCCAATGCTCCACTCCACAGTTTAGTGGTGTTCTGGGGAGACCTAGATCCAGGCCAGGGTTTTTTGGACTGTCTCCAACCCACTGCTCAGCTGCAGGTAATCAGCTGTTGCAGTGGGAATAAACTCCTCCCGGCTAGGCAGGAAAAAGAGAGGGATTGCTGGCTTCCTCCCAGGAAGCAGGTAGAGAGAGAGGCTGTTCTCTCCAGATAGTCAAGGTGACTAGGCACTTGGAGTGCAGAAAGGAAGCAGTCAGGGCAAGACTGGCTTGGAGCACTGGGAGTGCAGAAAGGAAGCAGTCAGGGCAAGGCTGGCTTGGAGCACTGGGAGTGCAGAAAGCAAAGCAGTCAGGGCAAGGCTGGCTTGGAGCACTGGGAGTGCAGAAAGGAATGCAACAGGCTAGGCAGCAGAGTGTTGCTAACTAATAAGGTTGGTGCAATATTGTGTTTAGTTTAACCCTGAGAGATAGGGAACTAATGTCAGTTAGTGCTCAGACGAGCTAGGTGTTTGTTTATAGGGTTTTCTGTTACTTTTGTTTTTCATTTTCTGCTGTATCCTGTGTGGATATGCAAATAAAGTGCCTGAGTATATGCAATTACAAGGACTGTGCATGTTTTTACCCTAGAGGGCCGTGCTACCTGGTGACAAGGATCACAATAGCTACAAATTTGTGAGCCAAACATTAAACATTAATAAATGACATAAGATGTGCAGTAAGGGAAAATTCATATGGAGGTAATAAGGACATAAATAGGCGCAAATGCGTGTAAAGTCACATGAAACGCAAATGTATATAGCCCTGCAGATATATAATGCCCTATTTCCTTAGATGCTTGAGAGGGCTCAGTTTATTTTTTGTTCCAGCTGCATCCAAACTGTGTTGGCTATTCAATGAGATGGTAAAAGTGAGCAGCTTATTAGTACTTCTCAAGTCAGACCATTATTTGTTTTAGGATAGCATAACTGGGAGGAATAGTCTTTGGTCTTTACCCAACGGCATGACAAAATACATTTTTGCAACTTTATAAAAAAGGCCATCATCAAACAACTGTCTAATAGTATATAGTGAATATTTGTTATTTACCTTTACTGCACCAGGGTTACATTGTGAGATAAAGAAAAGAACAAAACAGGCTTGTCCTGTGTCATCAGGAATAAATACATTCTCCAAGAATGGTCTGGCCATACTGGCAATACTTTTCATAATAGGAGCAGTGTATGATGACAGCACTTATTTGCAGACAGTGTACCTGGATCCCCATTTAGTATAAAGTAGCCATCACGAATGACAAGACTGAGTGTTCTAAAACCTGTTAAGCATCTGTGTTAAAGAGAAGGGGTCTATATGGGTATATAGGCATGGTATTCAACATTCTCATACCTCTCCAACTCCATGACTAGGAAAAAAGCTACCTTGTGTAATGAACAATGAAAATGATACATTTCTGAAAAGATATTTGAAATGAAGCGCAAGATGTAACAGGACGAGAGAAATAACTAAAAGAAAAATTGGGATGCTTACCATACCAGAGAATAGAGATGGAGGAGATTAAGAACTCCTGAAGAAAGAATATCCCATCCAACTGCAAAGATTGCTACAGTTCTATGACCTTCACCTTCTCTGTGATATCACAAGGATATGGTATAGATCACAGGATCCTGTGATCCATATGTGCATTCTGTACAAGTTCCAAATAACTGCTTCCAAGTATCTTCATCTTACAATAGAAACCACCATTAGCATCTTTCTTCAAGAAAGGACCTACTTGACAAGCTCATAGAGCTCATAGAGCCAAAAGTCTGATTTCGATTTACTTGTTGAGTAGTTTTCATTTCTTGTTACTTATAAACAACATATGCTATAAACCATTGATTCTTGCGGTCTCACAAAGGATAATTACCATATATAACGCCTGCATTGCAAGATAAGCCACACATCCTCCTGGATGAAGGTTCTCCTGATTCTTAAGCTTGCTGAATTCACACAATAGACTACAATACTGACATCATAGCAGTGTATGCTGAGAATTGATGGGCATATGTAGTTGAGGTGTCAAACTTTTAGCTTTATTTTCTTAAAAATTTATACATTTGCTACAAATTCTGCTAGCATAATGCAGAGTGACATTTAAAGGTCTTCCATTCAAGAACAACGTCTTGTACCCATGAGAGGTAAAGTGAGTGGGTCAGCTGATATGCCAATAAGGGGTGTGAAAATATGGATGAAGTTGATATTGTTGACGGCATGGCTGCAGGTGCTTCAGGGTCCCCTGGTTTTAGCCAAACTGAACCGGGGACAGTGCATGCAGCTTTCTGAACACATTACCACTACATCAGAATGTTGTGGTTATGGTGCCCAGTAACTACTTTAAATTTGTTTTAACCCAAAAAAATACATTTAAACTAGTGGGGGAGTCAATTCCAGCCTGTGCTGCCCATTTAACCTTTCAGACAGCAGCCTTTGACAATATATAATTTAAGTGTTAGATCCCTTCTAAGTAATTTCACCATCATTTTTTAAAGCGGCACTGTCATGCCGAACTTACCCCAATCGATTCCTCTTCCCTTACTCTGTCAGGATCTGTTCTTCCTTTCTTCCTGTCTGCTCTAGTTTTCTTTAAAACATAAGAAAAAGTAGGGACTGTTTTGTCTTGTGGAGGTTTCCTACGCCTGACCATCTCTGACCAGCGGAGGAACAAAGTGTGCTCCGTTTCCTGTGGTCAGAGAAGTTTTCCCACAATTCTTACCTTTCCACCGCGATCTTGCGATGCTTCCTGTCAGTATTCCCGAATGTCCAGATACTTAGACAGAACGCCGGCGAAACTACCAAATTTTGTCCTAACAGAACAGTTCGGGACTTTGTTCGGATCAGAATTTCATTCAAATGAATGAAACTCCGATCCTATTCGTGCTGTGGCTGCATCTTGCAGCCGCTTAGTAGATAACTCCCTAATTCCCACGGTATCAGGGAGCTATCTACCAAAAGGCTGAAAGACCAATTGGCTGAAAGACCTAAATTGGTCTTCCAGCCAACTATACTAATACTAAGTAAAGATTACTTAGTATTAGTAACTTCTGCCCCTACTCGCTATACCGCGAGTAGGGGCATGTCTAGTAAACAGTGAGCAGCCTGTGGCTGTTCACTGTTGTTAAAAAAAAAAAAAATGACCCTAGTGTCCCCCCTCCCAAGCCCCCACCCATGCCACTCGAGTGGGGGCTATTAAACTAAAAGATAACCCTATTATCCCCACCAGCCCCCACCCATGAGTGGCGGGTGGGGGCCCTAAATGAAAATGGGGGGGGACCCATTGCCCTCCCTGCCAACCCCCACCCATGAGCAGCGGGTGGGGGCCCTAAATGAAAATGGAGGGGGACCTATTGTCCGCCCCCCGGCTCCCACTCATGAGCAGCGGGTGGGGGCCCTAAATTACAATAAGGGGGTTGATCTATTGTCCTTCCCCCTTGCCCCCACCCATGAGTGGTGGGTGGGGGCCCTAAAGGAAAATGGGGGGGGGGGGGTTCCAAAGAACTTTCCAAACACTATGTAAAATAATTAGATTCAAAACCAACCAATTATAATGCTCTGAGTCCCCCCTATTGTAATTTAGGGCCTCCACATGCTGCTCATGGGTGGGGGCCAGGGGGAGGACAATAGGTCCCCCCATTGTGATATAGGGCCCCCACACGCTGCTCATGGGTGGGGGCCGGGGGGAAGACAATAGGTCCCCCCATTGTAACTCATGGGTGGGAGCCGGGGGGGGGTGATGATAGGTCCCCCCCCACTGTCATTTAGGGCCACCACCTGGCTGCCCGCTGTTTACTTGACATGCCCCTACTCGAGATACGGCAAGTAGGGGCAGAATTTACTAATACTAATTAATCTTTTGGTAGATAGTTCCCTAATACCCTGGGAATACCGTGGAGCTATCTACTAAGCAGCTGCAAGATGCAGCTGCTGGCACGAATAGGATCGGAGTATGATTGCAAGATCACAGAGGGAAGGTAGGAATTGTGGGAAAATTTCTCTGACCACAGGAAAACGGGGTACACTTTGTTCCTTCGGTAGTCAGAGATGGTCAGGTGTAGGAAACCTCAATAAGACAAAATAGTCCCTACTTTGTCTTATGTTTTAAAGAAAACTAGAGCAGACAGGAAGAAATGAAGAACAGATCCTGAGGGAGAGAAGAGGAATCGATTGGGGAAAGGTAAGTTTGGCATGACAGTGCTGCATATCCTATTTTCCATAGCATACCTGGCTTAACAAAGGTTGTAGCACTCTAATTATTATTATTTATCTAGCGCCAACAAATTTCGTAGAGCTGTACAATGGGTGGACTTACAAACACATAATTGTAACTAGATGAGTTTGATGCACAAGAACAGAGGGTGGAGGGCCCAGCTCAATGAGCTTACATGAGAGGGATTGGGGTAAAGTGACACAAAAGGTAAGGGTAGGGTAGTAAAGTAGATTGGTTAAGTAGTTTTCACTGAAGACGTAGTGTGTTTTTTAATGACAGTTGCACGAGAGAATATAATGTTTGCATCTACTTAATAAAATATCTTTGTGGACACAGTTCTTTGTGCTAGAGTTACTGTTTATATTGGAGTAATAGTGGGTGATTTGTGGATCTCATTTCTCCTTTCACCATCAGAAACAGGAATTTAAGTGCTGGTTCGTGTAATTTACTAACTACAACATCTTCTGCTGAATTTGGCCATTCCTGCCCTCAACATGTTATCAGGGGTTCTTCAACAATCACCACTGGGTGAACAGCCAACTCATTCTCAGGTTACACTTCCCCTTTAATTCTTGAGAGGCATAAAAAGTAGCTCCTACTCAAGAAAAGTCAAGATCTGGATTACAAAAAAAAGAATTGGCACTGCCTGCGAATCAGGGTTTCTAAAAGTTATCACCTTTTGAATAATCAGGGGCGTAACAGATGTGAGTAGGTTGTAGAAGTACGATTCATGCAGAGTTCTTTACAAGTAGAAACTGACTGCTAATAAAGAACAATTCACCATCTAGTCTGCACATGTTCAGCTTCTGAACCATATGCCTGACCTAGGAATTTGTGGAAGCTTCAGCAGCCGGAGCCCCATCGTTAGCCAGTTCGTGGCATGTTAAATTGGAGAAAAACAAAAATAATAAATGATTTTGCACGTTCATAGTGTTTGGTAGGCTGTGAAAATGAAATGGTACAAATTACAATAACAGAACATTTTCATTTCAGGTTCTAACACTAATGAAAAACACGCTAATGTCAGATATGCAAGGCACTGCGTCGGGGCATGAGCAGACTGGGATATTAAAAGTCTATACATGGAAATCAGACATGCAAACTGTGTATAAACTGTCTCCGTCATGGTTTATGAATCTCCTTTACTTCCACCATGAGTACTGTGTGTGAGTAAAATGAACTCATACAATCCCATGACATAGTTTGTATCGGTTCCCCATTAACTTTTAATATATTATTCTGGTTGGACTTGAGTGAGCTTTGCTCAGTGTTAGAACGTGATTGGCTGGATCTCCAGCCGATCACTATGCTGTAGAAGGATTCAGGAACGTAAAAGTACTCCCTGCTTCCAGTGTAGGCTAATTTTTCCTTCCGTCATTGAGCTATAGGACACACATCTATTATTTTGTATAATGTTTTTTAAATGTATTTCAATAATACCCCTTCGGTCACTTACCTGGGTCCAGCATCGATGTCCCTCTGTGTTGGCTTGTGTCTGCCTTCTCTCCTCCCCTGCTGATGTGGGCCAGGGGTGGAGACTTAATGCGCATGCGCTGCAATGGCCGCACTCGCATTAGGATTTCAATGCTTTCCTGTGGAGTTATACATGACACTGGACGTCCCCATGCATAGCGTAACGACATCCAGCATCAATTAGGCTACCAAAAGTCACCTAACGGCCCAGAATTGCCTCTAGTGGATGTCTGGTAGACAGCCACTAGAGGTGGAGTTAACCCTAGTAGGTAATTATTGCAGTTTCTTACAAACTGCAATAATAACCTGCTCAGGACTAAGGGACCTGGGACAGTGTGCCCAGTCCACTTCAATGAGCTCAAGTGGTCCGGGTGCCTATAGCATCCTTTTAAGAGGTTTTTGTTTTTCTATTTTTTTACTTCTGCTTCTGTAGCAAAACATAACTCATCCTGACCAGTGTAAAAGCAGGGGATTTCTTTGAAGAAGCACACAGCTTCATATTGGTAACAGTACACGTGTCCTGCCCCCAGTGTTCTCAACCTTTCACTGTCATCCAAAGTTGGATATTGTATCTGGAGATTTAGTAAAACATTAGCCAAGTTAACACAGAGGGCAGTGGCAGAACCAATGACATTTTGGGCTCCCACTAGAGAGCAGGGGTGGCCAAAATGCATATCCACAACTGCTGTCCATTCCCCACTCTGTGAGCTGTGGATTTACTATTTGGCAGTAGAAGAAACCCCAAGCACACCAGAATGGATCTGCACATAAAACATTTTTTTTTGTTTAAACAATGGATAAGCATAGATTATACAAAAAAAGTGCAGATGACAGTACAGGTATGTAAACAACGAATAGCATACCAATAACCACTATATATGCAATATAAAGTGCTCATGAAAGAAACCCATAAACCAATATAAAAACAGGCATACTGACCCAAGAGCAGGAGACAACAGGACCCCAACGTTTCGGCATCGGCAACACAGCCTTCCTCAGGGGGAATGTCTAACTCAGTGGTCTCTGTTCCTACTAATATACCCTGGAAATTACCCATGGGTTAATTACCCTTATTTAGAACATGTGTGGAGAACGAAGGAATAATGTCAGATTATCAATGAAGTCTGAATCAAATGCCTTCCGGGTTCATACGATGTCACCACGTTCGCGTGACGTCAGACTCATTCCAACGCATGAGATCAACATGTAACATGAAGCTGAGTAACTTCCGGATTTGTCTGATGTCCAACGCCATCACGTTCTCGTGACGTCAGACGCAATTAAGAGTACGAGATTGTCGTGTAAACTCTATGGTGGCGCTGTGAGACTAAAATACCTAATACATAATACCGTGTATCGGAACAAAACACGGCAGCATATGAAATAAACCATCTATTTACATTGAGGTATAGTACTAAATCCTCATAGCCTCAGAGTAAAAACCTCATACAAGGAGTATAATAAACTGAACAATAAGATAAACTTCCCCTTTATACAAGGAAAAGAGGCATCTTATTGATTTATTATTTGGCCACAGATCCATAAACACTGACAAACATGCACAGATACAGAAACACGGACACATGCACAGATACACACAAAGATACACAAACACTTACACACATACACAGATACAGAAACACTGACACACATGCACAGATACAAACACAGATCCACAAACACTGACACACATGCACGAATACATATACTGGCACACACATAAACCTCACTGCTAGTCAAACTCTGCTGTGTTCACCTTAAATGTCTGCCCTGATTTCCTGCAGGCCTCTCTGCACCCTTGCCTCCTTCTGTTTCATGACATGAAGCAATGGCAATGCTAATCCAGCCAGGAAGGGTTCCTTGACATGTGCAAGGACGAATGGCGTCAGCGGACCCCTAACCAGCTGGGGTCCTCCCTGGTACGAGCGCTGTTAGTTTTACTACTGCTCAAGGGAATAAAAACAGTTTAACATTAACTAGGTGGACAACATAAATGTATTATAGATACTGATTTAAAATCAAATATGCAAAAACTATACATTGAAAATATATATTAAAAAAAAAGATTATTTGGAACATTATCTGAAACCTCAAGCTGTTCATGTTTTCTGTACAAGGGTTCTGGGACCCGTATTTCAATTGTTCAACAGCTGAATTACAAAAGTGCCTAATGTACCAAGGGTGCCCTCTTAGAGTGCAACTGTAAAGTTAAACATGCTTTGGTGTTATGCTATAGGAATAAGACCAATATAACATTACCAAATATCCTGGCCATATTGTCAGAAAAATATAGAATAAAATGTTTTTCCACTATTTGTTTTTGTTTAGTTTTTTTTTTTTTGCTTCTTTACCTACAAATACTACTAATGGCTACATACCATATATCCTACTAATTGTGGAAAGCCAGGTATGTCACCTGGGAGCAAGATGGCTAGCTCACAAACCAATGTCAATTTATTATGCAGTGTAACATTATATATTTTCCCTTTACAAATACTCCACAATTGTGTTTGCACATTGGTCAATATGTGAGCATGGAGACACTGTATTAGTGCATCCATTTCCTTGACTCTATTGATTGAGTAACAAGCAATGTGTCATTCGATGACTCCCTTGGAGCAAGACTTGAATGCATTCACAACAAGCGGCAAAATATAGGCGGTGATTAATGCCAAGGCGTAGAAGTTAGGTTGTGTGAGGAGGGTTAAACCCTAACATCGATCTGGTACAAAGGTATTTTATTTTTATTCAAGTTAAAGATGTGAGAGATTTATATTAGGTATTTAGAATTTGGGAGAGTGTGTGATGAGTATATAGAAAGAGTGATTAATATGCAAGACACTTGGGATGTGCAGAACAATTCTATTTAGTATATAATGCAAGGAAGTTGTGCAAAATATTTAGCAGATTAAGAGTGTTTAATATGTAGGAGAGATGTTTATATAAGATAGTGTATAGTCTGGGACAGATGGAGAGTGTGTACGGTCTTCTGGGGCAGATGAAGAGGGTATATTGTCTTCTTAGGCAGATCAAGAGTGTGTATGGTGTTCTTGGGCAGATGAAGAGTGTGTATGGTCTTCTGGGTCAATTGAAGGGGGTATAAAGTATTCTGAAGCAGATTAAGTATTTATTGAGCAGGGGGAGATGGGGAGACTAATATTTATTCTAACCACATCAGAAAGGGTTGAGGAAGCAACCTTCAGGTAAGTATATCTTTGATGGTACCCAAAGATTCGTCTTCGGTGCTACCCACCCTATAAACTGTGCTTAAAACCATGTAATGAAGAATTAGTGAATAATCCAACAGAAAATGAAAAACTATATGTATTTTAATTCACTTGGATGACTGTACTGATGTAGTAATACACAAGGTTTTTCATAGACAAAATACACACAGGTATACAGTATATTGACAGAATGGTCTGGCATTGCATTCCTGGTCTGGGGGCAAGCTCAGTATAATTGTGGAGGCCAGGAGTCACCAGTGGCTCCAAGGATTCTGGGTTGTAAAGCTTTCTGCCATCAGTATCTGTCAGGTTGACATAAAAAGGATTATACACCCGTAAGTTTTTTTTCTGCCAGCGAAAACTGGGATCATATGACATCCTAATGAGCCATCAATGCCAAGACTTGTTGTGTTTGCAGCCAATCAAGTTGACTTTCTGCTGAGTTTTAATTTTCTGTGTATGTGCCACTGAGATAAACCCTGTCATTAACAAAATACAGAAATTACAGCCAATCAGAGCCCAGAGTTATTCTCAACAACCCTTTTCACATACTTGCTTAGAAGACTTCATGTGGAATAACATTAATTAGATAAAGATACACTCTGTTGCAATGTCATGACACCGTATCGGAGTCAAACAAGTAGATATATGTCAATAATGTAGAAATGCATAGTTTATTGGAAAACTACTGGCAATTCAACACTTTATGGCAAAAAGTTCAACAATACACTGATTATATGAAAAAAATGGTATTACAGATTTATTTTTTATCCAAGTCTAATTCAGGTGTTTTTAGTAATGATGATTTTTAACAGTTTCAGGATTTAAGTAAACAAGCAAACCAAAAACTAAATATACTTCATATTTTTAGGGAAGGGAGAGGAAGTGGATAAAGCCCCAAGTGCTAAAGCCACAAGTGGTGTTCTGAAAAGCCCCATGTCTGATTTTATCACCCTTTCATTGTTGGTCCAGAGCCCCCTGTACTATTGAGTGAGAAATTATACCTCCACTTATATCATTTGTGACAGTAATACTTTAATGCCATATATGGAGTTAATTATACAGCGCAGCGTGGGGTATTGCTGAATGCAGTGGGTGTAGGTTTAATTCTGCTAGATTAGAGTTGATGCTGCTTGACGTGGGAATAATGCAGCAGATGTGGGGTTAATACAGCAAGTGTGAAGTTTATAAATATAGGTTTGTATAATTCTCTAGATTGTGTCAATGACTTAAAGGGACACTCCAGTGCCATGAAAACAATCTGTTTTCCTGGCACTGCAGGTCCCCTCTCCCTCCCACCCCCCATCCCATGTTGCTGAAGGGGTTAGAACCCCTTCAGTGACTTACCTGAGACCAGCGCCGATGTCCCTCCTGCCCACACTCCTCCCCCGCCGACATCATCAGGCAGAGGAGACCTAATGCGCATGCGCGGCCGCGGCAATGCCGTGCACGCGCATTAGACCTCTCCATAGGAAAGAATGAAAAATGCATTTCAATGCTTTCCTATGGGGATTTTAGCGATGCTGGAGGTCCACACATAGCGTGAGGACGTCTAGCGACGCTATAGCACAGAAAACCTGGGCTATAAACCAGGAAGTGCCCTCTAGTGGCTGTCTACTGGGATCATATGACATCCTAATGAGCCATTAATGCCAAGACTTGTTGTGTTTGCAGCCAATCAAGTTGACTTTCTGCTGAGTTTTAATTTTCTGTGTGTATGTGCCACTGAGATAAACCCTGTCATTAACAAAATACAGAAATTACAGCCAATCAGAGACAGCCACTAGAGGAGGAGTTAACCCTGCAATGTAAATATTGCAGTTTATGAAAACTGCAATATTTACAGTTGCAGGGTTAAGGGTAGTGGGAGTTAGCACCCAGACCACTCCAATGGGCAGATGTGGTCTGGGTGCCTGGAGTGTCCCTTTAACATGGGAATCATGTCCTTAAGGGGTTAATATCATAATGTGATTCTGAGAACATGTTAAGGTTTAAGGTTGGATATAGGAGGTTATATGGGGTAGAGTTTAGGGAGGGCTTTTAAAATTTATCAGTGGGCTGAAACCCCTGATCATTTTGTCATCTACCAACACAAAAACCTGCTAATGGCTTGTACATAGTCACTGCTGTACCTCTATTCTTCTAGTCTTTTGCTGTTCCTTTAAAGTCAAAATCAACATTTTCTTGAACGCTGTAGTAAAACAGGGACCCATCATTTGATCAAGAGAACATGTATGATGAACAATGATCTAGACAAGTGTTACCCAAAACAATCCAAAGTGAACCATTAATGGTCCATCATATATGAAAAGTCCAAGTCTGTTCTTTTTTTTTAAATTCTTTATTTTGTTTGTGCAGCAAATTTGACAGCAACTGAGTCAACATTTTCATACAGTATTTACAAGATTTCGATTCACAGATGATTGAGATAGCGGAAAAATTACAATCTTGGTTATACATTCGATACATCTTACAAGTTGCATGAAGCAGAGTTATTGTTTTGCACATTTTTTTTGGTGTCTGGTTTGGGTGAACTGGGTAACTGGAGTGTGGAGTCACACTACTGCAGTACTTGAGAGTGGGGGGGATATAAGAGAGTTCGTGCTTATGATTGGTCTTCTTAGGTTCGCGTGCGTTTGTCGTGTGGGTTGGGTATTGTGTTGTTCGTCCCTGTGCGTGGGTTTGTCTTCTGTCTGGTGCGTGTTTTCGGGGAGCGGGCTATTTGTCACTGGCATAGTCCACGGACTACCTTCCGTGCTGTGTCTGGTGGGGTGTTCGAAGTTAGGGCGCAGTAGTGGTGTTGGGATTTCGTCTGAGACCTGGCTGTCTTGGGGTTGTGTCCATGCTGTCGGATGCGTCTGTTGTAGTGCATGGGCTGTCTTGGGGTTAAAGGTTGTGGGTGGTTTTGCTTTGTCCTGTGTAGGACTAGCTTCTTGTTGGTGTGGTATCGTGTCCACTAGTGCTGTGTTTTGTTCTTTGCGTGTTGTTATTTGGCTGGTGGGCGTGTGTGCCTGGGGTGCCCTGAGTGTTCCCGGGTCATGGGTTCCTAAGTTTTATGGTTTGCTATGGTGTAATTGAGATGAATTGGTGAATGCCGGGCTGTGGCGGAGTCCCGTGGCTTCCGCTATTGGGGTCGTTCATGCTGGTAATTTTGCGTATGTCTGTGGACATGGGGTGTGGATCTCTTATGGTGAAGTTGGTTTTTGGTGGTCTGTTTGTGCATGTTTGTGAGGGTTGTGGTATGAGTCCATGGTTTGGGGTGGGTGTTGGGTGTGGGGAAGAGACCCGGGGGGAGTATCGGATGGCGTAGAGTGGTCGAGATGTCCAAGTCTGTTTTAATGTTAATATTGATGGAAGCTGGACTTGAGGGATAGGTGAGGTATGATCTACAACAATGCTTCTGAAGGCCTGCTGATTGTATAGATAGTCACTTAATGAATCCCTAGACTAACCCTAGATCATTTCTTTACCATGGGGACTGTATTAAACGCAACTAGTCTAAACTATAGCAGGGTTAGCCAACAAGCAGAATTGCAGCGGAAATCACCAGTTATTTGACACAAACACTAGATCAGGGCTGTTTAAGAAGTAACATTCCAGATACGCTTCCCATTATCTTTATCCATTGTGAGAGCTGTATTGCAACAACAGATGGACGTCTACCTCTTGGCTATCCCTCATCTAGAGGTTTTGCAAAAAACTACTGAGTCCACTTGCATATAATGTGGTTTCTGTGGTATCTGCAGGGACTGAGGTTTGAGTAACTCGGAAGCCCATGTCAGTTTATTATGTATGGTAACATTATAGGATAAATTTCCTTTTACAAATGCTCCACAAATGTGTGTGCACATGGGTCAATATGTGAGCATGGAGACAGCGTATTAGTGCATCAATTTACTTGACTGTATTGATTGAGTAACGAGCAGTGTGTCATTCAATGACTCACTCAGTGCGGCAAGACTGAAATGCATGGAAAACAAGAGGGGATATAAAGGTGGTGATTAATGTGAAGAGGTACATGTAAAGGGATTTTTATGAGCTGGGGCACAGGTAATGGGTTTATAATATAGGGTGAAAGACATTTAGAATGTGTGAAGGCAAGTGGAGGGAATGTTTAATGTGCAAGAGAAGACTTGGAATTTTTTTTTTAATGTGCATAGGCAAACATAAGGTGAATTTAATGTGTAGGTTTGAAATGGAAGGAGTATTTAACATGCAGGACAAGATAGAGAGAATATTTAATCTGCTGGGGTAAATGTTGAGAGTGTTTAATATGTTGAGGTGTAGATGGAAGATTCATTAATGGACGGTGCTTGAAAGAAAGTTAATGCCACAGTACTTAATATGAAAAGTGGAGGGAATATAAGATGTCCGGATGCAGGTGAAAGAAGTATTTATACACAGGGTAGATGGAGTTAATGTTTAATGCAGCGGTTCTTAACCTTTTTTGGAAAGGGACCCAAAATTGCACATGTGGGTTATGCTTAGTGACTTTTCTTTTCATTTTAAAATACCTTAAATACATCGGAGATGGCAATTACATGGTAGCAGTAATCTAGGTTGAAAAAAGACTCAAGTCCATCAAGTTCAAGATAAAATATTTATTGAGGGTAGTTGTCTTGGACATGATGAAATCCACAGCATAGGAACTCAATTTTTGATTCCCAACCTAGGGTTTAAAAAACACTTGTTTAATACCTGGGTTAAATAGAGGGAATTAATGGAGTATAGGAAAATGTATTTAATATGCAGGGACAGATGGAGGGTGTTATTAATATGTAGTGTGTCAAAATGTAATGAGTTTTATTTTTGCTGGGGTAAATGATAGCAGTGTTCAATTTGGAGGGAGCAGGCCCGGACTGGCCGTCGGGCATACCGGGCAAATGCCCGGTGGGCCGCGATGGCCGTGGGCCGAGGCCAGCAGGGGAGATCACAGGATCTCCCCTGCCAGCCCATGCAGGGCCAGGGCTATCCGAGCGCCGGCCCTGCAGTGTGCCTTCATGGGCCGGTGGGGAGATCAAATATCTCCCTCACCGGCCTAGAGGCACTGATATGCGGCCGCCGGCTGGGGAGAGGACCTGGTGGAGCTCTAGCCAGCAGCTCTGCTGGGTTCCTCTCACACACACAGCACCCTCAGACGCACAGCACCCCCAGACACACACAGCACCCTTAGACACCCACAGCACCCCCAGACACACACAGCACTCAGACACACACAGCACCCTCAGAAGCACACAGCACCCTCAGACGCACAAAGCACCCTCAGACACACACAGCACCCTCAGACGCACACAACACCCTCAGACAGACACAGCTCCCTCAGACAGACAGCACCCTCGCTCACACAGCACACTGCCACACATATACAGCACACACACATATATATATATATATATATATATGTATATATATATATATATATATATATATATATATATATATATATACACACACATACATAATATATCAAATAACCCTCAGTGAGTTAACAGACAAAGAAAATTAGAAACCTAAAATGTGACGGCAGATAAAAACACCCTCACAAACAGCACCCCTCTTACACACACACACTACGCACCTCACACATACAATACGTCCAAATATATAAATATATACATATACACACACACACACACTACAGCACCCCTCACACTGCACCACTACACACATTACACTCCAGATACATGCTTGATCCCTTACCCTATATGCACTCTTACTCCTCTACACACACACACACACAATCTTCTATACACACTCTGGGTCCTTTACACACTAGATCTCCTACACACACACTGCACCACCTACACACACCACATTCCTTGTAAGCAAACACATACAACATTCTCTAAACACACCCTCTCTACAACCTCTACACACACTACGTCACCTATACACACACACTACAGCCCGTAAGCACGCACTCGCTACATCCCCTATAACACTATTCCCCTGTACACACACTCTCTACAGCCCCTAGCCACACATATTACACCACAAACACAAATGAAATTGACCTATACACAATACCACACCACACTCTACACACGCAATCCCACAAGCAGGCTCCAAACACATGCACCATACGCTTTCCTGGCCCTTTTGTCCTCTGGTATCCCAATTATGGAGACACCAGAGACAAGTAGCAAACAAACACAGCACAAGCACATTATTAAATTTGCTTGCGCTGCGCAGAACAAATACAGGGCCTTTTTCTCATGCTAGAGCTCTGCAGTGGGGCTCTGCACATTGAACTAACATGCTCACTTTGAGAGGGGGCGTGCTTGTCATTAGTGATGACAAAACACACACTCTCTGGCCCGCCCCCTTCTTAGGGGGCCGCTCTGATTGAAAAATGCCCAGGCCTAATTTTTTTCCCAGTCCGGTCCTGGGAGGGAGTGTGTCCTATGTAGAGCAAATAGAGGCAATATTTCAGATTCTGGAGCTGGTAGGGGCATACATTCTAGGGATGAAAATATGATTTTGCCTCTTTATAAATCGCTGGTAAGACCACACCTTGAATATGCTGTGCAATTTTGGGCACCTGTTCTAAAGAAAGATATCATGGCACTAGAAAAAGTGCAGACACGAGCTACAAAATTGATAAAAGGAATGGAGCACTTTAGTTAAGAAGAAAGGTTAAAAACTTTTAATCTCTTTAGTTTGGAAAAATGGTGCTTGAGAGGGGATATGATAACATTATACAAATATATTTGGGGCCAGTACAAACCATTATCTGGAAATCTATTTATAAACAGGGCTATACATAGGACACAAGGTCACGCATTTAGGCTGGAAGAAAGAAGATTTAATCTAAGGCAAAGGAAAGGTTATGTTACAGTTAGAACTATAAAGATATGTAATTCTCTGCCTGAAAAGGTGGTTTTATCAGAGTCCATACAGATGTTTAAACAGCAATTGGATAAATTCTTCCAAAAACATAGCATACACAGTGGCGGATCCAGGGGGGGGGCAACGGGGCAATTGCCCCCCCCGAGAAATCCGACAGTCTCCCTCTCCTGTCAGCACATGCAGGTGCCAGCCCTGCAATGTGCCTGCGGACCGGAGGGGAGATCACAGATCTCCCTCCCCGGTCCGCAGGCACTGTGCTGGCGGCCGGCGGGGGAGGGAGAGGGAGTGAGAGAGAGGACCCGGAGCTCAGGCTGCGGCTCCTCCGGGTCCTCCTCTCGCGAGATTTGGAGCGTTACCACGGCAACGCTCCAAATCTCGCGAGAGTGAACTCTAGCCCAGGAGCGCGGGCTAGAGTTCACTCTCCCCACTGGATTCCCCCACTGGACCACCAGGGAAATGTCCCCCCTCCCCCCAGTAAAGGTAAGAAGGGAGGGGGGACATAGAATATTTATATTAAAAATTCAAATAAAAATTATATATTTAAAAAAAAAAAGCCCCCCTACCCTTATCACACACACACACTTTACACACATACACTGCCCCCCATACACACACATTGCCTCCCATACTGCCCCCCCATACACCCATACTGCACCCCATACACACACTGCCCCCCCATACTGCCCCCATACACACACATTGCCCCCCATACACCCATACTGCCCC
>OW240914.1:51961132-51982403 GCA_933207985.1 Pelobates cultripes
ACAGCAAATTAACAAACAAAACAAACATGTTAAATAACCCTACTATATAAGATAGATGTCATTGAAATACGTGATGACCTTTGCGAGCAACATGATAAAACTTTTACGAAAAATTCCTTGTTAGACAACTAAAAGCAAATAAAAGAAAAATAATATAAACATATTGATAAGCAAATTGATGACAGTACAAACACACACAGGCTATACCTGAAATGTCCAATCTGAATGTGCTTAACATATTAACATACATAAATTATCAATGTTGATTTGGAACACAGTAGGTTAAGACACCCATGTGAAGAACTCATCCTTTAAAGACTATGAACCATTAAGCTCCTACCCCAATACCTTTTTTCCCCAAACCACTGCACTGTAAAAAGGGTCAAACAGGGAGGACCAATCATTTTAAGACAATGATGTTTATCACCAACCTGTTGATCTCAGAGTATTGATCTCAAAATCGGGTATTTAATAAATACTGATGCTTTTTTTTTTTTTTTTGGAATCAATGACAATTTCAAACTTCAGTAGAATTTCTGGCAGAACAAAGTTGTTACAATTTTGGATTATGACCTTGCTGAAAACAGTCATGCAATACTCACTACTACACAAGTATGTCCCATCTAGGCCCCTACGCTCTGCCGAAAACCTATGTCTATTCTCTGTTCGCACTCCCACCTCTGATGCTTGCCTTCAAGACTTCTATAGGGCTGCACCGTTAATGTGGAACTCCCTTCCCTTCTCCATTAGACTTTCACCCAATCTCCATTACTTAAAAAAAATCATTGAAAATGCTCTTCTTCAGGATGGCATTTCAGTTAAACTGTTAACAGCTTTCCCCACACCTTGATTCCTTTCCTGCAACTGTCATCAAAAAAATCAAAAACAAAAAACTCCACTAACACCTCAGTGAATACTACTCAAGCAACCTATTTTTCTACCCTACCTTTACCTCTTATTTAACTATACCCTACAACCTCTAGCATGTAAGCTCATCGAGCAGGGCCCTCAACCCCACTGTTCCTATGTGTCCATCTTGTTTGGTTTCAAATATGTGTCCGTCAGTCCACCCATTTTCTAGTGCAGTGGAATCTCTTGGCGCTTTTAAAAATAATAATAACAATAATAGTAATACACTGCATAAGCCTGCCACAATGCCAATGTACCCCATTCTTGGCATGTCCTATTTCAGTAACCTAATGCCTGCTCTTTTGAGATTAATTCACATACTTTGATCCTCATCCCATGTGTGCACACTCACCTCATACCTACCGACACTGGAATGTAATTTACCCCTTTATCTTAAACTAAGCATTCTAGTGAAAAGCAATAAAAGCAACCCAATTGTGCAACAAATGCTAATGTCAGTGAATAATAGGAATTTAGAATATGTATCTGCTCTTCAATGTTATCTCAGCAAATTCATTATATTCATTGTAATTCCTTTTGCCATTTTTTCTCTATCGTGTTTACAATATCTAACATGTTGATGTGCCAAAATAACCAAAACTAGCTAAACAGACTGCTCATGCATCTGTCCACATCTTCTATAACCTTTAGTCCGGATCCAGCCCTTTACTGATTTTTAGATTTTATAAGAATAAAGCGGGTTGATCAGCCTTCTCCTACAGAGCTCTGCAGATGTGGAATAATCTACCAGAAACCATCAAAAATGCCATCAGTTTAAAATAAGTTATCTTTGTATCTAAAATCAAAATGAAATGCAAGTGCAATCACTGTTAATGTTTAATTTTCACTTTTTTGTATATATTTCCATTTTAAATGTGTAATTTTGTTTAGTAAATTATTTTCAACACATACTTGAAATCTCAATCAATATATTATTCCTGGTGACAAACTTTATAAATAAATCAAAGATATTGGGTGCATACAAAAATGAAACTCAATGATTTATAATAGCTAAACTGGGGCATTGCAGAGCGCTTTTCAACCCAATGGAAGGCAGGCATTCTTTCTGAATGTATAATGTGTGTATTTGGGTTGTCTCAGTGTCATATGTCACGACAAGTGACCCTAACACGCAGATTATAACCCAAACAGAAAACGTATTACCTGACCTTAGAATGGCCGGGTTTAACGTAGATAACGTAGATAAAATGTTGTCTGCTCTCTGTAACCTCCTCCTTTGGCCTTACTCAATGGTCCAATTTAGCAACCCATACAGCGGGAAACACTCTTGATCTTTCCTTCGCCAACCTCTGTAACTGCCTCTAATCTCTCCAATATTCCTTTTCCTCTATCTGACCACTATCTGCTGACTTTTGACATTGGCATACCTAAGACCCAATTGACACCACCGTCTGAACATCACTCTCACAGAAACCTCCAATGTCTTGACCTAGAGCATTTGTCCACTAATCTCCAAACTCTCCTTTTACCTATCTCAAACCTCACCTGTCCTAGTTCTGCAACCTCCTTCTACAATTCCACCCTCTCCTCTCAACTAGACATCATGGCACCTTGTACATTTAAACGCCGCAGGCCCCCCCAACAACAACCCTGGCACACCAAGCTCACTCGATACCTCCAAAAATGCTCCAGAACTGCTGAACGCTGTTGGAGAAAGTCTCAACACTCAAGACTTTCTCCACTATAAATTTATGCTGAGCTCATACAGCTTGGCTCTTTCCTCTGCTAAAGTTAATTACTTCAATACCCTCATAACCACACTCTCCCGCGAACCCAAACGACTATTTCACACATTTAACTCTCTTCTTTGCCCTGCTGTTCCTCCTCCACCTACTAACTTGACCGCCTTAGACTTTGCAACTCACTTCACTGACACGATCTCTACAATCAGAGAATAGATCTCTCATCTTTCTTCTTCCCCTTACAATACTTCCCCTAACTTCACTCCCTCTGCTGTTCTATGTTCATACGCACCCGCTACATTGCAGAAGAGGTTTCTGCTCTGCTCCAGTCCTCCCGCCCCACCACCTGCTCCCTAGATCCAATTCCCTCGCACCTCATCCGTACTCTGTCTTCTTCTCTCTCTCCACCTCTCACTAAAATTCTCAATCTCTCTCTCTCCTCTGGTATATTTCCATTGCCCTTCAAACATGCAACTGTAACCCCAATTCTAAAGAAGCCCAATCTTGACCCTAACTCCCCATCCAACTATCGTCCTATCTCGCTACTGCCTTTTGCATCCAAGATCCTTGAAAAAATTGTGTATGCGAGATTGACAGACTTCCTCGAGTCCAACTCTCTGCTAGACCCGCTTCAGTCTGGTTTCCGCGCTAAGCACTCTGTGGAAACGGCACTGACCAAAGTATCCAATGATCTACTCGCTGCAAAATCTTGTGGTCACTACTCTATCCTAATTCTCCTTGACCTGTCTGCGGCTTTTGACACTGTTGATCATCAACAGCTTCTTCTTATCCTCCGCAATATCGGTCTACAAGATACTCCTCTCTCCTGGTTATCCTCCTACCTCTCCCAGCGCTCTTTCAGTGTTTCTTTCTCTGGCTCTGCTTCTTCTCCCCAACTCCTCTCTGTTGGTGTCCCCTAAGGTTCAGTCCTTGGTCCCCTACTGTTCTCCATCTATACTGCCTCCCTTGGTATACTCATTAGCTCCTTTGGCTTCCAATATCATTTCTATGCAGATGACACGCAAATCTACCAGTCCTCTCCTGATCTCTCCCCATCCCTCTTGACTAGTGTCTCTGACTGCCTCTCTGCTGTTTCTAACTGGATGGCTGCCCACTTCCTTAAACTAAATTTGACCAAAACTGAAATTCTGGTCTTTCCTCCCTCAAATGTTGTTACTCCTGTGTCTGTCTCCCTCCAAGTCAATGGTGCTGCCATCAGCTCCACCACGCAGGCTCGCTGCCTAGGTGTTCTCTTTGACTCCGACCTCTCCTTCAAGCCTCATGTTCAATCTATCGCCAAATCCTGTCATTTCCATCTCAAAAACATTGCGCGCCAGATGCGACTAGGGTGTTGGTCCATTCCACTGTCCTTTCTCCCCCTGACTACTGTAATCCGCTTCTAAATCCACGCCCCCAAAATGTCAGGGAGCATTGAATATTTTGAATTTTCATGACATAGCCGCTATAACGCCGGCATGCATGCACCGCATCATAAGAGGGGGAGTGCGTAGAGCGGTCGGCGTGTGACATGCCATGCCATCGCCTGGAGGAGTCAGCACCCGGAGTTACACCTCGCGGGTCCGTGGGAGAAAGGTAAGGTATTGTGACATCATAGAATTTGTAAGGCATCATGAAGGACTTGAACTTAAATGGGGGATACATCCCTTTACCCCAGAGAGTACAAGGGTGAATACGTAGCAGAGTACTTGGTAATGGCTGAATGGTATGTTTTTGCATTCTATACTACGCCTCCAACAACCAGGCTTTGTTAAAACATGCAGTCTATCATTGGTAAATGTACAGCTATATCATCCCGTCACGTAAAATCACCCTGAGCCAAACATGTTCTCTAATGTTTAGACACATTAATCCCATTAATCCCATCCCAGGTGTACTATTATGCCCTGCAGGAGTTGGCTCTAAACACCGGCAAGCGTAATACTACGCCCTCGCTATATTGGCCGCCCATGTGGCCGGCGCTAATCGCAGTCTTTGATCGCAGTGATCAGTATTTACCGTGTGTCAGTTGATTTAAAATTGGCTGACACACGTGGCCGGCGGCTTTCCCCTGTGCAGATCGCGGTTGGGGGACATACCTGGCCCCCCAGACAGTCCCCCTGGGGTCAGTGACCGCGATCTGCACTGTCTGATCGCAGTGACAGGCTGTCCCTGCAATCTCAGAGTGCTCTGATCGCAGTGACAGCCTGTCACTGCGATCAGTGTTACATGTGTCAGCCTAATGGCTGATACATATAACAGGCGCCATGATCCCCCTGCAGATCGGTAGGGGGAGTGCTTGTACCACCCAGGCACTCCCCCCTATGGTCAATTACCCAATCTGCAGCAACTGATCACAGCCAGTCACTGTGATCACTATTACTATGTGTCAGCCAATGACCTCAGGTCACTGGCTGACACCTTGTCTCTGCCCCTCTCCTCACTTCACTTGGATCTGAGAGAGAAAGGCAGAGACATTGTTGGTTTTAGAGCTCCTGTGAAAAGAAAAAGTTGTATTACTTTATAAAAGTTTTAAAAAAATGTATTTTATTTAACCCTTTCGGTGCTGATCACAGCTTATTCTTGTCATCAGCCTGACTAGGGCATCTAGTACATCTGTACTTTATTTAAATTTTTCTTTTGGGTCAAAAAAAATTATTTCTCTTTTTTTTTTTTACCCTTTGTGTCAGTTGCAGCAACCCAAATCTCCATTACCCTTTCCCCGCTGCCGTGATCACTGTACTGTACAGTATATTACAGTTTTTATTTGAAAAATGAAAAAAAAAAAAAAGAACACTAACTTTGGCTAAGGGTTGTGCCCAAGTGGCTACTACAAAAGACTGGGCATACCCCATTTTGAATACCCTGAGATGTCTACTTTTTCAAATGGTATGCCATGATGGGGGTAATTTTTATTTGTTGGCTGCCATATGGTCTCACAGGCAACCTAGGCCCAGCAAACTAATCTGTCAAATTTATATGTAAAAAAAAATAAAATAATGGACAAGCCGTATATTTGACCCTGTAACTTTCCAAAACCCTGTAAAACCTATACATGAGGGTTACTGTTTTACTCGTAAGACATTTCTGAATACAAATATGTACCGTATATACTCGAGTATAAGCCGACCCGAATATAAGCCGAGGCCCCTAATTTTACCCCAAAAAACTGGGAAAACGTATTGACTCGAGTATAAGACTAGGGTGGGAAATGCAGCAGCTACTGGTAAATTTCTAAATAAAATTAGATCCTAAAAAAATTATATTAATTGAATATTTATTTACAGTGTGTGTATATGATGAATGCAGTGTGTGTGTATGAATGCAGTGTGTGTATATGAATGCAGTGTGTGTGTATGAGTGCAGTGTGTGTATGAGTGCAGTGTGTGTGTATAAATGCAGTGTGTGTATAAATGCAGTGTGTGTGTATGAGTGAAGTGTGTGTGTATGAATGCAGTGTGTGTATGAATGCAGTGTGTGTATGAGTGCAGTGTGTGTATGAGTGCAGTGTGTGTGTATGAATGCAGTGTGTGTGTATGAGTGCAGTGTGTGTATGAATGCAGTGTGTGTGTATGAATGCAGTTTGTGTGTGATGCAGTGTGTGTGTGTGTGATGCAGAGCCTTGGTGGGGGGGTGGGCATTTTTATAAAAAAAAAAATTAATATTATTTTAAAAATTTTTTGTTATATTATTTTTTTAATTTTTTTTATTATTATTTATATATTATTATTTATATTTATATATTATTTATTTATTTTTCGTCCCCCCTCCCTGCTTGATACATGGCAGGGAGGGGGGCTCTCCTTCCCTGGGGGTCCAGTGGCATTGGCAGTTCAGTGGGGGGAGGAGGGGGCTGGCAGAGCTGTTACTTACCTCTCCTGCAGCTCCTGTCAGCTCTCTCCTCCTCCGCGCCGGTCCGTGCAGCTCTTCTGTCAGCTCACACTGTAAGTCTCGCGAGAGCAGCACTATGACCCCGCGGCTCTCGCGAGACTTACACTGGGAGCTGACCGAGGTGCTGCACCGACCGGCGCGGAGGAGGAGAGAGCTGACAGGAGCTGCAGGAGAGGTAAGTAACAGCTCTGCCAGCCCCCAGTCTGTATTATGGCAATGTAAATTTCCATAATACAGACACTGACTCGAGTATAAGCCGAGTTGGGGTTTTTCAGCACAAAAAATGTGCTGAAAAACTCGGCTTATACTCGAGTATATACGGTATGTTTCATTGCAGTAAAACTGAACAGTATTGTGACATTAACAGTTAAATTGACATGCAGAAATTGAAATATAGCAAAATTTCTTCTTTTTTTTTAACTTTTTTAGATTTTATTCATATAAAATGGAGTTCCATATATGAATGTTTGATATGAATAAATTGATATATAATAAGTGTGGGTGCACTTATTTTTAGAGAGGTAAATTATGGTTGAACAGACATAGAGCCAAATTCTGTGGTTTGTTTACATTTTGTTATGATCACAACTTGTACATTTGGCTCAGTCCTTAAGGGGTTAAAAATATTTAATCACATAGTTTATCCTCACATTCCATACATAATGAAATATAGTTTTCTTATAACTATATGACCTATTGCTATGTGAAACTGCAGGGTTAATTCTGAGCAGGCTCAATTCACATGGGTCCAAAGACAACAATGACTATCTCCTGGTCTTTTATGAGTTGGAAGTTTGCACTTGGATGACATTTATGCTAAAAAAAAACTAAACCAATATAAATAATTTCCCATTACCCAAAATTTTAAATGGGATGTCCCCCGTTAAAACACCTTGCATTGTATAGATATTTGATCTGGCTGATATTGCCTACTATGGATCAAAGGATCCTTGGTCTCATTACTGTTTTTCCTGTTACACAAAAAAAGTAGAAAAACAAAAAGTGTATGCAGGAAGTTTCACACCTGCACTGTGTTCCAAATTCCTATATACTACAAATTCCTACATAAATATTTCTTTCCAAAAAGGCCAAATCTGAAAAAAAACAAAACAAAAAAAAAGCAAAAATGGTTGAGCATCAGAAGTGCTTACGTTAATCTTTCTTTTGGGCTATACGTTTTCTTTACCCTATTTAAAACAACTGGTGTTTAAAGCAAAAAGAAATATAAATCTTGATTACGGAACCAGTAATCATCACTATTCCTAAGTATGCTTATTAGGAACCGTAAGAAAATTACAATAAACGTCATACATCACATATAGCAAATACGTGTAAGGAATTTGTAGCTATGGGACCGATGTTTATATAGAGCTTCTGGATGCCCTGGAGATGGTGAGTTCCCGAGTTCGGATTTATGACTGCTTATCAGGAGACCAGAAGTAGGAGGCTAATTAGACACACCTGGGACTTGGGCAGGTAGAATCCATGAACTAGTCAATTAGTGTGCTGGGCTATTAGGAAAACACAATCTTATTTACTATCTCTCACTAGCTAGAAAATTGTTCTCTTTCGGAAATGGATGTATCCACACAGAATTGTTGCATTACCTGCTTCTGCAAACCCGGTGGCTTTCTACGTCTTAATCTCTTAATAGCCTTTCAATTAATTTTCCAGTAGCAGATGCGAAGCTCACAGGCCCGTCATTTCCAGGTACAGAGTTTGATCGTTCTTATTTTTAAATAAGCAAACCACATCTGTTTTGTGCCAAACTCTTGCTGCCATGCCAGAAGAGAGAAAATCCTGACTAATTAAAAATAACACTTAAATACCTATTTTTAGACCAAGCTTCCTAAATAGTTGTTCGTTATATACTATTGGTACCATCTGGCCAATGGACGTTGTCTGCCTTAACTTCAATATATGGTTTTTATATCTGGTCTTTCTTTCAGCGGCAGCCCATCTGCTATAAGTTGAGTGTAATTTACAAATGTAGCCAAAAGTTGCTCCCTTCTTCTGTTCTTAAAATTTTCAATTTGGTTTTCATTTCAAATATACCCCTAAATTGACTTTTGTAATGGGAGATACAGTTATTAGAAACGGTCAGTACAGCAGACAAGAGAGTACTGTGTGAAACTGTACATCTCGGAGACCAGAAAATATCCTCTGACTAGCCCACCTATCTCTATTATGGGGCTAGACCTTGGCATGCTATTTCAGGACTGTAAGGGGTCACCCCAGAATAATTGCAAGCTCCCATAACTGATATGTGAGCTCTAAATGATCTGTGATAGAGGATGCCTCAGAGGAGGCCTCAGGAAAGGAGGATGCCTCATTGCCACAATGGGAACACTGAAGGTGAAGGAGAAATATGGCTGTATGATGTGGACAAAAAATGGTGGCTTATTATAGGGCTGAGTGGGGCATATACCTAGGCAGTTTACACATACAAGAAAACGGTGATTTTACCAGAAAGCACACCAGTGAAAAAAACATTGAAATTCACCTATAATTTTTTTAATTAGACTTGAGATATTTATTTTGGGCTGAACTGCAATTCGGAAGAAATTGGCCGACCAGGTGATTGCTCGAATTACTGAGCTCCGAGCTATAAAGTACCCGAACAACAAACTACTCAAAATGTGCGATAGCTGTAAATGTCCATTTCGGTTCATGACTTTGAATTCTGTGCTAAAAAAAGAGGTGATTTATGGGTAAAAAAGATTAATGATGCCTAGGGAACAGTCACTAAATATTGATTTTTTTTTTTCACAGTTCAAATGAGAATTGAGCAATAGAGGGAAAAAAGGAGATCAGAAAAAAAAAACACCATATAAGTATAAAATATATAAATATATAGGTTTTTTTGCTGCCGGGAAAATGCTCCTATCATTGTACTGCAAAATATATACACAATATTATATTATGTATACATTTTGCAGCACATTGATTAACCCTTTCTTGCACCCTTTTTTATTTTTCAATTCTTAAAGTGAGTTTTCAGTACCGAAACTCTGGCCAAAATATGGCTTATATTTTCTGGAAAATGGTTCAGCTGAGAAGAATTTTCTCACAGTGCAGTGTTTTAGGACCACTAAAGTCACCCGGAACACTTCATTTCAATAAAGTATGCACGTCAGGTCCCCAATGATCCTTTATAAGGAGCATTTAATTGGACCATCGCTGGAGGAGGCCATACCTCCTTGATGATGTCATGGGAGGCAGAGAAGCAAGCAGCACAGAGAGCATCTCTATTTTTTTTAAAATATACATTCAATTTAGGTATTTATCCACACATCACAATTTAATACAAACCACTGATGTATCTCAATCATATTTTTAGTCTTTCAGGATTCTTTTCTTTCAGGAATCGTGCTATAGGTATGGAGAAAAACAGATGTGATACCTAGATATTAAAAGGATTCAAAATCTCGACCAATATGGCACGATTGTTCGAAACGACTCGATATGTTATTGGAAGATGCCCAATTAAACTGAGATCAACCAGCATTTTGGTAGATGGAGGACATGGAAAACATTGGTTTTAATTTTTTACATGCAACTTAAAAACACATTTTTAAATAAAAGTATGGGGTTTGGTCACATTTAAGGCCAATTTGTGCTTAATATATGTACACCTTATATTTGGGAGATGGCATGTTAATTGGCCTTTACGTACACTAGAGGTAGGCAACTTTTGGCACTCCAGATGTTTTTGGATTACATCTCTCATAATACTCTTACAGCCATTCACAAAATATGGATGTCACGTATTCATCTGCTTATAAAAATGTGGTTAATGGCATTTACTGTCCACAAAGGAAAAGTTGTGCAGAGCAGCAACCAAATCCACAGAAGGGTTAATGCTGAGCAGTAATTATGCAAATGGGGTCAAAGGCCGGTTACAGCCTATCAGATCTAGAGGAGGGGTATTTAGGCCCAGTTCTCATCCTGCTCAGTGCCCTGTCGTGGTTTCCCTTGTGGTTGTCCGAGAGCGTGTTATTGATTCTGGTTATTCTGGTTATTTGACTTTGGCATTGTTTTTGACTTCCCTGTTTTCTTGCATCCCTGACTCCTGGCTTTTCCTTATCGTTGTGTCTCTTTCTGTTTCCCTTGACCTCGGCTATTCCTGACTATTCTTTGGTATGTTAGTCCGGCCATTCTAAGGTCCGGTATACGTTACCTATCAGTCCTCTTTGTTACACAATTCTATTTGCTGGATCATTCTGTAATCCTGACAATGGAGTGCTGAAGGTTGTCTAACTGGCGGATTCCAATTAAGATTTCAGACCTTTCTAAAATGGTTCAACTTGCTTCAATGGCACGCTAGAGAACTCCTGGTACTGTAACCACTATAACGCACTACAGGGCTTGGGGTGTTCCTTTAACTAATAACTCTGTGTTAATTAATTAGTCATTCAAAGGACAAATAAGCACTGTAACAAAAATATAATGCAGGGAAATTGATAACATCAACAAATATGCATGCGGACAATACCTGGAAAATCCATTTGAAAAACACTCGTCACCTGTTAGTAACATCAATACACTCATCTAGCTGTAGTCTTCAAACTATGATGCAATTGAAAACTTGAAGATAGCAGTTTTTTTATTGGTAACTTACGATATCATCTTATCAATATTGACACTGTAAGATAACAAGTTAAGCCTGCTTTAATAAGGATAATATTTAATGACTTCACTACAGCTGCATTACTTACAGAAAAATGACTTGTACATTTGGGTTGAGAACATTTTGATAACTGTCATCTGATACCAGCAGGTGGTTAGAAAACATTTTTTTATCAGTTACATATATTGGGTATTAATGTAATCATTTGTGTTGGATTTGTGGAATTAAATATGCACTATGTACTATAGTAAGTAGCATTCCAAGATAATTGACTGATAGTAATTAATCTGTCTGTCTGTCTGTCCATCTATCCATCCATCCATTCTATCCATCTATCCATAGTCATTATTTAAATATTTGTTCCTTTCCTCCTCCTACTTTTTAGTTTGTGCTTCAGTTTCAATTCCGTAGTTAGAGGATTGTAAGCCACCCATTGGTACATAGAGCTGAATTAATTATATCACTGGTGGCATCACTATGTATGTAGAGTGTGATGTTACAAATCTATGAGAACAACTATCTGTGAAGTCACTTCTAATGGTTGGGATAATACTTCCTACTGGTCTACCAGAACATTTGATGCCCTTATCAATTCTTCCCCAAACACATTGCACTTGGACATGAACTCATATCCCTGTTTACTATATAATCTGCTCAAGGAATGCTGTCTGAGATGGGCTAAAGCCACAGGAGATGATCACTATTAACAAAACCACACTAAGCTAGGGCCTTATCATTAGGGTAAGGGTCAAACTCCGTTATGCATGCGTATAAATATAAAAAGCTCCCTGCAGAGTTGCATTATGTTTTGTACTGATTCAGCTTCAAAATATTCTCTCTATTTGTTTTGCTTTGAACTCAGCAAGATCTAACCTTATAAAAGCTCCCACTGAGTACCCTTGATGAGAGATGCCTGATAGAACTGCTGGGTTCATTTTTTTTGAAGACCTATATTATAAAGTTATTTTGGGAAAATCAATTATATAACTATTAGCTTTAACTTTTATCTTTAATTTATATTTAACATTTTATTTTATAAGTTAAATAGTGGAGTCCTGATTATATTTTCTGGTTTATCTGTTAGGTGTCGGACGTGAAGATCTGATTTGGAGATTTATATTGTGAAAAGTATACAGTTTTATTTTGACTTCCTATTCATCTGTCTCAAAAATGCACTACTCCTGTATTATTAGTGAGAATGGAGTGGGTGGTTGGGTTGAGAGTATTAAAATAAAACTTGTCCAAAAATGGGACTTCTTTGTAAAATTGTATAATGCAGAAAAATTGAAAGCAAATACTTAGAATTGAATGACAACATGTTAAAAAATATTGTTTAACACTTTAAACTACTGTATTACGTTAATAAATGGGTTTAGTGTGGGATTAGGATTTACAATATAAAATTAAGTTAACATGTTGGATAAAAGTTAAAGATTAGGATTAAGGATCAGTACATCTGGACCTAAATATTGCAATCTCAAACCCTAACAGTAAACATTAACCCCCATCTTTAACTAATTCTAATCTGTAACCATTAACCCTATTGGTAAACACTAACTCTAATCTCAAAAACTAACTGCAGAACAGAATCTCCTATTTATTTCATGCAATAGTTTGAACATTGCTGTCTGGTTGCTCCATCTTTTTATATTCTGTTATTTTGTTGTATTCTGCATAAAAAAAAACCAAAAAAACCTAAACAAGTATTATATTAAATAATTTGTTAAAAAAATTGAGTTTGGCATATATGCTGTAACGGATCCCCCTTACTCCGACCGAGTACCCTCTGTTGATGGACACTTCCTAGCTTGCGCCGAGGACCACAAGCACCTCACCAGACACCACAACCACTGCAGACTCCACAACCGCCGTAGCTTAACTGGACTTGACGTCTTCCTTCCACCCTGGATCAGCATATGTCCTCCAGGACCGTGTGGGAAAGACCTCTCCTCCAGGAGAGCGTAGCAGAAACAGCTCTTACAAGAGCTAAGTGACTAAAGCTCAGGGGAGTACACAAGTATAGTAATCCCCAGTGTGAGTATAGCTGTCCCCTCCAATCACGAGACAAGACTACATGTTGAGGGTCAAGAAGATCTGTTTAATAAGCACCAAAGGACTTTCTTTTATGCAGGTTTCTCCACAAGGTTACCACCCACGTGGTCTTGTGGAACAGCCAACCAAACACATTACAATACAGTCAGACACTCCCAGCTAAGACACACAACCCTCCCCCCTACCCCCCCACACTGCCTGTGATATAATTACTTTAAACAATGGGTTAACTTAATTATCACAGGCAGGAAAATATACAGTTTCATACAATATTAATAACTCCCAAACGATACATACAATTCTCATAAACACATATTCTGAAACAGCATAAGCAGTATACAAACATATGTCAAAATCATACAAATTGGTCCAGTGGTTCAAAGGTTAGATGGAAGTCCTATTTGACCGACTGTAAGCATGGCTTTCCTGCCCAAAACAGTTCCACAGATTTAGGCTGTGCAGCCGGTCTACCTTCTCCTCTATCCTGGAGATAATTATCTTAAGTGGGTGTGGTAACTTAATTATCTCCAGGGAATATCTCCATTTACAATACCAGTAAAAATACATAAGAATAAAAAATTCCTATTATACTGAACAGAACCCCCACATTCAACCTATCCCCAGATAGCTTGGATCTGAGCGCTCAATATATCCAAACAGCACTCAGATCACACAAACAGAATAAAATCGCCATGGGGTTAAAGTTTAGCAAGGGCTGATGAGAGATTGAGGAGGGACAAAGCAGCCAGTTTAAACTGGTCTGGCAGTGTCCTTGGGACAACGCCCTGCTGAAGAAACAATAGACAGGAAAACGGGGGAGTGGAGGAGGCACATTTTCCCATGGAATCAAAGGGGCAGAAAAAGTGTTTCAAAATCCAGTAAGCCAAATACTGTTTTTAAAAGGGCACCATCTCCCAGGGGCCATAGTCGCCTGGCAAGAGGCTGGCAAGCAGGCCTCTCCAGGACCAAGTGGCGAAGGGCACTTCGTCACATATGCGTCTAATGATGCGCTCACTCCATGCTTTCTAAGAACTGTCCCCTAGCACCCACATGTCCGCTTGTCTCCTTACCTTCTTATTAGCAGGTAGAAGCTACTGTTATACAGTCTGAGACAGAGAAAAGGTAGATGTAGTGAGTGTAGAAGAAAAGGAACATGCCACAGTGCTATAGAGACCAAAGTCAGCATTACCTTAACTAATTTCATTTCAGCTAGTCCACACAAGTTTTGTTTCCATATATCCCTCTTAAGTTTCCATACTTAAGCAAGAGTATGTGAAGAGTAGTTAGGGTTGCCACCTTACTTGGGAAAAAATACAGGCCTTACTAATTTGCATAACTAATTATGTATGCGTGACATCACATTATGTAAATCACAAGGGGTGACATAAGAGAAAATTCTGTAAAATCACCAAAAAACTACTTACAGTTTGATTCTGCTGTATAGATGGATTGCTCCCAGTGTCTCTCTGTCTCCCAGTGTCCCCATGTATCAGTGTCCCTATGTATCACAGTGTCTCAGTGTACTATATCTCCCAGTGTCCCTATCTCTCTGTGTCCCCATGTCACCCAGTATCCCCTAGGGTCTGTGTCCCCATGTCTCCCAGTGTCCCCATGTCACTAGGGGACACTGAGAGACATGGGGATACTGGGAGACACAAGGGGACACTGGGACACTAGAAGACATGGGGACACAGACACTAGGGACACTGGGAGACATGGGCACACAGACACTTGGGACACTGGGAGATTTGAGAACACACAGACACTAGGGACACTGAAACACTGGGAGACATGGGGACACTGAGACACTGGCTGGGAGACATGGGGACACTGAGACACTTGGGGACATTGTGTCCTTAATGTCTCAGTGTCCCCAAGTGTCTCAGTGTCCCCATGTGTGTCTGTTTCCCCATGTCTCAGTGTCCCCATGTGTGTCTGTGTCTCCATGTCTCCCAGCATCCCCTAGTGTCTCATTGTCCCCATGTCTCAGTGTCCCCATGTGTGTCTGTGTCCCCATGTCTCAGTGTCCCCATGTGTGTCTGTGTCCCTGTGTTTCCAAGTGTCTCAGCATCCCCAGAGGTCTCCATGTGTCTACATGTCTCAGTGTCCCCTAGTGTCTCAGTGTCCCCATGTCTCCCTGCAGCCTTAACCCCATCCCTCACTTCCCTGAGCTGTAGTCTGTCTCTGCAGGCTCGGAGCTGCTGTCTGGACTCTCTGTGCTGTGTAGCTGCTCCCCCTCGGATCAGTGAGTAGAGAGATGCAAGTATATACTGTAACTTCCTATCCCTGCCTCTCTCCATGCACACAGGGACCCCTACTGGCCGGTGCTGGTATTGCAGAGTAATCTCTGTTTATACTGAGAAATATACCGGCATTTGTATTGCCGTTAATACTGCAATTTTGGCACTGGCCAGGCAGCCTCAAAAACATTCCGGCCAGAGGGTAACCCTGAGAATAGTGTGGAAAAAAAATAAAATAAAAAAGTAAAATATGTTTTTTTTTTTTAATCAATGGGCCTATTCCATGGGCCTGGGCCTGGAGCTGCAGCTCCATCAGTCCCTGTGTTAATCCGGCCCGGGTGGAACTGCTGTATAAGCTAATTGTAGGCTATTATCAGCTTTTTCACATGTTTATAAATGATGGTGTGCACAATTTTTTCCCATCCACCAACAACACATGAACACGTGGACTTGCTGTGTGAGCAAGTAAAGGGGGGAAAAGACTTGAACCATATGCGGCCATGTACCCTAAAATAGGGAAATAGGGCTTTTACCTCTTAATTATGATATGATATAATATAGAGGTAGACATTGCAATTATAGGCAAATATGTGTGAAAAGACAAGGGGCTTCCTTGCCCCATAACCTCTGCTGAGGTGGATAGTGGTTATGGTGCATGGAGTCTCCCTTTAGTGAAACCAAAACCAAATCAGGCGCAAAAAGGACTAAATTCAGTTTCAACAAAAATTCAGCAAAACAAACTCTGCAGTCTAAGGAGCTGAGCTTCACATGTTATAATAAAAATTAAATGACTTTAGATTACGTTTCTATTTGTAACATGAAGAGAGGCTGTTGCTCATTTTATTTTGTTTTTGTAGTGCTCTTAAATAATTTAAAATGATGCGTGACTTCTACGCATGGTGACAGCTTTTTTAGAGTACAGAGGATTTTTTTGGCTGCATTAATTCACATTTCATGCAAATACCATAAGTCGTCTTGTAACATTAGAATGCCATTTATTCTGTGGAGCAATAGGAAAAGAAGGAAAACATTTCAAATGGCAGAACATGTCATAGTGGCATGTAAATAAACACAGTACATATAAATAATAAAAAAGACTCTTGAAGAGGTGGTGTACATCTAAACATTCCCTTATAATTCACCGCCAAATTCCATATCACTGTATTAACTGAAGAGCTGTAAGCATTATACTCCCAGCACTTCAGCCCTCCCGTTCATATCGTATACAGCTCATCCATCTAATGCCCTCGGTCTTTCTTCCTTCCTCATCACATTGCCATTCACATACTGCTCCCAGGGGATTCCCTATATTTGGATCTTGATTGCACACTACATCTGACTTTGTGTTATCTTTTCATCTTCAAATACCCCCAACAATGGGATTCTTTCAAACCTCTTCCTCCTCAGTGGAAGAATAGGCTTTTGTAAATACAGTGATTTTCTGGGACTGTTGGGAGATCTAAGCACATTGTGAAAATATCACGAGGTCAGTAAGCCCTTTTTCCCATAAAAAAATCCAAACATGGTACTTTAACCCTTTCACGCACAAGAGAAAACTACCACTTACATTAAAGGGATACTAAAAAAATTATTTTCTTGGCAACCGATTTGTATTAATTTTATTCTTGTAAGATAGTGTATAAAGGAAAGAAAGAGACAAACGTGTAAACACACACACACAAAAAAAAGTGACTCTTTTTCTTGTGGAATCTTGCTAGACTCCCTAAAGACATACTTGTTCAGGGAAGCCTACCACTCAGCTTAGTAACTAATGCAATCTACTTAACCAATACATGCCCTTTACTCACTCTGTATTAATATAATTTCTCCTGTTTCTCACCACTGCTATCCATCAAGATTGTATGTTCCATTGAGAATAGGACCCTAAACTCATCCTTTTGTTTGTCAAATGTTGTATTGTCTCTTAGATGCATTGTGTTACAAATAACTTGAAAAAGGACTGCAAAAGACTATTTCCTCCCTCATGATCTTCCCTTGGCTTCAGAAGACATGGATGCATCCTCACCAACAGGCACCCAATAGCAAAATGGGCTTTGTGCAACCTCTGAACGGGACCGAGAACTAAAGCCAGAAGACTGTAACTGTTCACCAGATAAGAACTTAGCTGGCTTAACCTTCACCATGAGGGGTAACAAGGCTATTTTGACTTAGGTTAACTCCAAGGGAACACTGTAGGACATAGGATAAATAAAAGAGGAGCAGGAACCTCAGTGAATAATTAGCTGGTTGGAGATCATGTTACTTCAGGAACTGATCAGATTAGCTTTAGGCAGTCTGGGACAGTTTGAGGCAGGAGATCCAAGAGATTATGTGGCTGGGGGTCAGTAAAACCTCATCTAGCCCATGGGCTTCCCTGATAGTTCTGGTCCATTAGCAGCATTGCTCAACCTGCTTTTGGTTGGATTACTCATGACTAAATGACAAGATGGTGACCCATGCACCAGGTAGACAATTTTTTTAGATAGCATCACTAGAGAGAACTACCTCACTATTATAGATTTATGCAAGGGGTACTGGACTTGGAGGCCATCCCAAAGTCATCATTCAGCACCCCATTCATCTTGTGCCATGTTTGGATCATAATGTTAGGGATGAAGAATGCCCCAGCTACCTTTCAGTGGATGGTGTACTGGCTAATACACTGACTCCCAGACTGTGCCTGTGCTTATCAAGAGAACATAGCAACTACCTGGGAAGGCCTCTTAGACAGAATCAGGGCAGCAGGACTGACATTGAAGCCAGATTAATGCCATAGCTTCTAAAACTATCCTCTAGGTTTCTGATGCTCCTGAAGGCTGCTATGATGGATCTGGGAGGCCCGACCTGGAGCCACCAAGGATTCACTTTCCCTCAATGATTATAGCTCCCAGAGTATAGCCATATAGCAGATTCACCCAAGCACTAGCCAAAACCTAGTGTAGGGTGAGGTAGAGCTGATTGTATTGCCACACAGGTCACACTTGAGCACTTTTTAGAAGGAGGTGGTGGTTAGGAGTCATGTACAGTTCCTGGGTGACCTGGTCTGTCACATTTTGTTTTTAATTTAAGTACTTTAATAATGGTAATAATAATACAAATAATGATAAATTACTTCACATTCACATCAACAATAATAATTTCCCCAGAACAGTTAAGTTGCCTTTATTTTACAAAATGCATAGTTCACTTTTTAGTGTAGAAACCCAGATTGCAACAGTAAAGTTCTAGAAACACTGGTGGGTTGGTTAATTCTGTAAATTTGATATTTCTTTACTCTGAGTTTTCTTTCTTGTGAGGAAACTAATCCCAAAGGCAATTTGGTTTCTGTGTCATTTGGAAATGTATAATGTGAAATGGATCCAGGAAAATGTTGCAGAGCAAATATAATTTGCAGCCAAACCAAGAAAATATATCAATACATCTCACCTAATTACCCTAATGTCATGAATCACGTTTTTGGCGAACAAATTTCAGTCTCACATGATTTCTTCCTCGAATAGCCCTTCTAGTCTTGTGATGCTTGGAAAGTTTCAGCTATTGAAGGAGGTACCAGTGATAAAATGTAGTTCTGTGGATTACTTTTGCTTTTACTCTCAAGTAAGATGTCGATAATTTGGTGCTTGTTGTCAGTTTATTATTAATGGAAGGGCTGATGACTTTTGGACTTGAAGCAAGTAGAAACAAATGTTCCTAAATTTCAAAGCATTCATACATCTCTGTAACCTCAATGAGTGTGACCTGCACAGTATTGAGGAACATTCACAGACAATTTGGCATGCCTAAGAGATGCGGACTACATTTCCCACTCACTCAATTTTCACCAATGACAACTGTTGTATATTACAAATGTCAAACAAACAGTTCTCCAGCCATCCTTTAGAGGGGGCTACTCTAAAGATTTGTTTCTTGGGTAGGACAAAAATGCTGCTTTCTACAACGGTGGGCCCATTAACACCATCTTACACAACTAGTAAATCACAGGCGGTCTAACCTGCAAGGATATTAGTAGCTTTGGAGCAACAGACTGGACCAATTTATGACAGTGGTGCACCTCGAATGCTTTAACAATGCTTCCAGACCTAATCCCAAACAGGACTGAATAGATTTTGATATTTTCAAGTACAAGCATATTACACTACCCAGAAAGGACAGCACCCTATTCATAGGGATCTGACCATATTCAAAGAACTGTGCTTGGCACGGGAACACTTCCCTAGAGGAATTTAGATTCTATACATAATGCTGCTGACTTTGGCTCTGACTGAACCTAAGAAGCATATTGCTCGATGGGAGGTGGACACAGGTGTTATGATCTCAGACAACAACCAACATCAATGCTCTATGTGTTCCAAACAACAGGAACTGAACTACAAGCTGCTCACAGGGTGGTGGTATAGAACCCCAGAGAGACTGCACCGTATGTTTGCAGACATCCCGGATCTTTGCTGGAGATGTGGGGAGGAGGTGGAATCCGACATACACATATGGTGATTGTGTGATTGGCTGGCGCCGTTCTGGATGCATGCCAAGAACAAAGAGGTACTTTTTCAACTTTTACCGATGCTTCTACATCAGACGAAATTGCTGCTCTCAAAATATAAGAAATATTTAGCTAAATATCTTTGTTTATCTAAATCCGATGGCATACTCAGGAGATGCCCACCCTCCAGCAGAGAAGATTTATGACATGGAAACGCTCTCTTTGAGAGGTAGTATGGAACACTGCATGCAGACATGGGCTCCCTGGCATGATTATTTATCCAGACACGAGGCAATAGAACATTGAAGTCCAAGACCCCACATCCAATGAACATATCTAGATTTAAGCACCAAGTAGTATTCTTGCACAAATATAAATGATATAGATGCTGTCACCCTCTTCTATATAGCCAAGCTCCTTTTTTGGTGCTTTGATGTCTTTTCCTGGACCTCTGGATTTGACCCTGTTTGTTTGATGCCAGACAATGAGGCTGGGTGATACAGGACAGCTCTTTACCACTCCCTGCCTTTCCCCCTTTCCCTCTCACCTTTCCTTTTTCCCTCTCAATTTCTCTCTCTTGCTGTGGAGAGGTACCCTGTGGTCTGGGTGGACAGTTTAGTGGTTAGGGTAGATGGTGGATTTTACACGGAAACTGATTCTGGACGGGAGGTTTATGGAGGGAATTCAAGCTAATGTCGCTGTTCATGTACAGTTCTTTTGATTTATACCATCTTGCTTTGTAACCATGCACTATTATTTGCACTTCATTGAATTCTTCTGATGCTGTGTAGTTTCATAACACTGTACCATGTAATTACAACAAAACGACAAGTATAATTCTGTTTATTTTTGTTCACTTGTAATAAATGAAAGATAAAGATTGTCAAATATAAAAATGAATGTCAAGATCACTGTTTTAACTTTCCCTGCAGTCACTGGCAAACACTTTCAGGGATATTATACATAATGATTGTAATCTGGCAACCAGGTAAACCTCAGATACCGCAGTCAAGACATATCACAGAGGGTGGGTTAGTCCAAACCTGAAGTGCACAGGCCACCAGCTCATGTGTAAACCCATACAGTGCTGGGCCTGCTGCCTTACTTGGGTGCAAGTAGAAACTGACACCCTCCAACTCTCAGAAGAATAGTTTGGGGCTGCAATACACACCCCTGCCACCTAGCCCTTGCTAGTTGCACAAGGGAAAGTACACCCCTTGCCAACCCTACCATGGCTGTAATATTCGCTGTCTCTACTAAAGATCTTGGAGGTACAAAGAAAGTTTCCTGTTTGAGATCTTCTCACTAACATCTTCATTGCTTCCAAGAACTGTCTTGCCCAGAAAATAATGCGAATTTGAAAATTTAC